>CAXCFB010000040.1:0-304953 GCA_963981305.1 Rupicapra rupicapra | reverse complement strand
TCCCTGAGGTCCCCATCATAACTCGAGAGGAAACTGCTGCAACTCGAGAAAAAACAGGGAGGTTCTCCCCCTCCAAGCGAGATGAGGCCCTTTTCCGCTGTGGCAAGGGAAATCACACCTTCCCTCTTGAACCTGAAAGGTTCCTTCACACCCTAACTGCAACTCAAGAAGTTCCCTGACATACCCTTCTCCACTCGATAGGTACACCGACGGTCCCGCCACAACTCAAGAGGAGCCTTGTTTCACCACCTCTGCTCGAGATGAGGGTTCCTTTCCCTGCTTCGTTTGTAAAGGATCCCAGCGTTCCCATCGCATCTCAGGAGGAGGCACTCAAAACAGGAAAGTCGAGAGGAACTCTAGGTTTGTGACACCATCACAAAAGACCCCAAACTGTCCCAGTATACTCCAGAGGAACCTGATGTCCCTCCACTGCCTCGACTGTCAACCCGAGTATCGACTCACACCACGGTGGCACGTGTGATAGCACTGTTGGAAAGCCTCGAGGGAAAGCCACAGATCCCTGTGTCAACTCAATGGGAAAACTGACACTGCTGCTACATCTCAGGAGGAATGCGGACATGCATGTCTCCAATCGAGACGAGGCCTGACTCGGAGACTCCAGAGGAAACACAAGATCCATGTCAGCACTTGAGTGGAAAGCTCAGGTTATGGCCTCGGCTCCAGATGAGTACATAGGACCCGGCACTGACTGGAGAGGAATCCTGAGAGGCCCCTCGGAACTCGCTTGGAGACTGACCTTTCCTGAGGCCACAAGAGTGGGTCCCTGAGGTCCCCGTTGTAACTCTAGAGGAACCTGCTGCAATGCGAGAAAAACCAGGAGGTTCACCCCTGCAGGCGAGATGAGGCCCTTTTCCGCTACTGTGTCTTGAGGGAAATCACACTTTCCCTCTTGAACCTGGAAAGTGTCCTTCACACACTTGCTGCAACTCAAGAAGTTCCCCAACATACCCGTCACTACTCAAGAGGAACACTGGGGTCTGGCCAAACTCAAGAGGAGCCCCATTTCCCCTTCCTCCCCTCGAGATGAAGGTGCCTTTCCCGGCTTCATCGGGAAAGGATTCCCGGCGTTCCCAACGCATCTCAAGAGGAGGCGCTCTCAACAGGATTGTCCAGCGGAATTCCAGGGGTCGTGCCACCATTCCAAAAGACCCCCAAATGTCTCAGTCCATTCCAGAGGAACCTGATTTCCCTGCACTGCCTCGACCCTCACGCCGAGTATTGACTCACACCACGGTGGCACGTGTGACATCCCTGTGTGAAAGCCTCGAGGAACACCGCAGTTTTCCGTGTCAACTCGACGGGAAGACTCACACCGCTTGAACAGCTCGGGAGTAAAGCAGATGTGCATGTCTCCACTCAAGACGAGGCCTGACTTCTCTGTGGAGACTCCAGAGGTACCCCAAGATCCATGTCAGCACTGGAGAGGAAACCTCAGGTTCCGGCCTCGGCTCCAGTCGAGGACTTAGTGCCGGGAGCCAGCTTGAGGAACTCCGCCCATGGCAAAGCTTATGTGGAAGGAGGCTTGTCATACGCAAAGGCGTGATCAAGCCTCAGGAAACCCCCTGTTCCCGAACATCTACCCCAAAACCAGAGTCTGTTTTACGCTCTCCCCCATAACCATTTATCTCGGACAAGGTGTTAAGGTGCAGCTCCAAGGCAATAAAAATTCTTGGGCGTGACAACAGTGTTTCAGCTTATGGACTCCTCTGAAATTATCTAGCCCACCTGTAGAGGTTTGTCTGGCAACATGTGATTGTTTATAGCTTCCCAATCTGAGAGGCACGAGATGTTTTTGACTTACTAAAGGCAAATTCTTTCAGGGAGTTGTAAGTTATTAGTATAGTGGGCTGGTTAGGAATTATATTGGTGAAGGGTTTTTTTTATTTGTTGTGCCAATAATTGCTGCTAATTCCTTGCCCTGGGTGGGACAAGGATGTCTTAGGTCAAACCTCTCTGCTGACAGACTAGCTTGTGTGACAGGATTATCCATACTCCTGCCATTATGCACATGACGGTTTACTACCACTTAACCATAAACAGCACAGAGGGTTTTGGAGTACTTTGAGAGTCTATATTAGCATAGGGCTTTTTCTTCTTGTTAAGTCAATGATTGCCTCCTGGTCTCCCTATCCTTATGTACCTGGGAATATATTAATCAATGTATTTGGAATATAGAAAAGGAAATACAGTAGTTTTTAAGGTTAGTAATACTAGACTTTTTGAGTCAATGAATTTTCTCTTTGGTAATAAATCACTGTACTTTGTTATTAATCACTGTGTCCTTGCTATGTAAAAATGTAACTTTATCACTAACTTAAAACTAAATACATCTTATGGGGAACATAGGTGAAAGGATTTTCATTTGTTGATGTTTTCTGCTAAATATCCATGTTCCCTGCCCTGTATAACATATAGGAGAAATAAGTAAAAACATTTAAGCCCCTCAGGAAACCCCCTGTTCCCGAACATCTACCCCAAAACCAGAGTCTGTTTTACGCTCTCCCCCATAACCATTTATCTCGGACAAGGTGTTAAGGTGCAGCTCCAAGGCAATAAAAATTCTTGGGCGTGACAACAGTGTTTCAGCTTATGGACTCCTCTGAAATTATCTAGCCCACCTGTAGAGGTTTGTCTGGCAACATGTGATTGTTTATAGCTTCCCAATCTGAGAGGCACGAGATGTTTTTGACTTACTAAAGGCAAATTCTTTCAGGGAGTTGTAAGTTATTAGTATAGTGGGCTGGTTAGGAATTATATTGGTGAAGGGTTTTTTTAATTTGTTGTGCCAATAATTGCTGCTAATTCCTTGCCCTGGGTGGGACAAGGATGTCTTAGGTCAAACCTCTCTGCTGACAGACTAGCTTGTGTGACAGGATTATCCATACTCCTGCCATTATGCACATGACGGTTTACTACCACTTAACCATAAACAGCACAGAGGGTTTTGGAGTACTTTGAGAGTCTATATTAGCATAGGGCTTTTTCTTCTTGTTAAGTCAATGATTGCCTCCTGGTCTCCCTATCCTTATGTACCTGGGAATATATTAATCAATGTATTTGGAATATAGAAAGGAAATACAGTAGTTTTTAAGGTTAGTAATACTAGACTTTTTGAGTCAATGAATTTTCTCTTTGGTAATAAATCACTGTACTTTGTTATTAATCACTGTGTCCTTGCTATGTAAAAATGTAACTTTATCACTAACTTAAAACTAAATAGATCTTATGGGGAACATAGGTGAAAGGATTTTCATTTGTTGGGCTGATGTTTTCTGCTAAATATCCATGTTCCCTGCCCTTATAATGAATATAACATATAGGAGAAATAAGTAAAAACATTTAAGCATATAGGAGAAATATGTATTAACCTTTAAGATTAATCATGTTAACCTTGGGTTAAATAAATTACTTTCTTGATTGTAACTCACTACAGCCACACCCTAGAGGAATGAAACTTTATTTGGAGGGTGGTGTCTGGTTTAAGAAAAACAGAGACGAGGACTGACTCCCCTGTGGAGACTCCAGAAGTACCCGCAAGATCCATGTCATCACTGGAGAGGAATTCTCATGTTCTGGCCTCCACTCCACACGAGGTCTTAGATCCCGGACCGACTGGAAAGGAATCCCGAGAGGCCCCCTAGCAACTCGCATGGAGACTGGCCTTTCCAGAGGCCACAAGAGCGGGTCCCTGAGGTCCCCATCGTAACTCGAGAGGGATCTGCTGCAACTCAAGAAACTCCAGGAGGTTCTCTCCTCCAGGCGAGACGAGGCCCTTTTCCTCTGAGGCGTCTCTAGGCAAACCACATCTTCCCTCTTGAACTTTGAAAGGGTCCTTCACAACCTTGCTGCAACTCAAGAAGATCCCCGACATACCCATCTCCACTCGAGAGGAACAGCAAGGGACTGTCCAAAAAGAGGAGCCCAGTTTCAGCCTCGCAGCTCAAGATCTGTGTTCCTTTCCCTGCTTCTTCTGGAAAGGATGCCCGGAGTTCCTGTCACACCCCAAGAGGAGGCGCTCTTAACAGGAGAGTTGAGAGGAACTCAGGGGGTCGTGCCACCATTCCAAAAGTCCCCAACTGTCTCAGTCCACTCCAGAGGAACCTGATTTCCCTGCACTGCCTCGACTTTCACAAGGAGTATCGACTCACATTGCGGTGGCACGTGTGACAGCCCTGTGGGAAAACCTAGTGGGAAAGCCTCGAAGGAAACCACAGATCCATGTATCAACGCGACAGGAAGCCTGACACAGCTGCTACAGCTCTGGATGAAATCGAACGTGCATGTCCCCACTCGAGACGAGGACAGACTCCCCTGTGGAGACCCAGAAGTACCCCCAAAATCCATTTCAGCACTGGAGAGAAAACCTCAGGTTCCGGCCTCTTCTCCACAGGAGGTCTTAGGCCCTTGCACTGACTGAAGAGGAATTCCGAGAGGCCACTAGCAACTCCCATGGAGACTGGCCTTTCCTGAGGCCACAAGAGAGGGTCCAGGAGGTCCCCGTAGTAACTCGAGAGGGACCAGCCACAACTCGAAAAAATCCAGGAGGTTCTCCCCTCAAGGTGAAATGAGGTCCTTTTCCACTGAGGCCGCTCTAGGAAAATCACACTTTCCTCCTTGAACGTCAAAAGGGTTCTTCACACCCTTGCTGCAACTCAAGAAGTTCCCCGATATACCCGTCATCACGCGAGAGGAACACCGAGGGTCCTGCCAACATCAAGAGGAGCCCCGTTTCTGCCTCATAGCTCCAGATAAGGGTTCCTTTCCTACATCGTTGGAAAGGATTCCCGGCGTTCCCGTAGCATCTCAAGATGATGCACTCTCAACAGGAAAGTTGAGAGGAACTCCAGGGGTCGTCCCACAATTGCAAAAGTCCCCCAAATGTCTCAATCCACTCCAGAGAAACCTGATATCCCTGCACTGCCTCGACTTCCACGCCAAGTATCCACTCACACAACGGTGGCACATGTGACAGCCCTGTTGGAAAGCTTCGTGGGAAAGCCTCGAGGGAAAGCCACCGATCCGTGTATCAACGTGACGGGAAGCTTGGCACTGCTGATACAGCTCGGTTGGAAAGTGGAAGTGCATGCCACAATCGAGACAACGCCTGACTCCCCTATGGAGACGCCAGAGGTACCCCAAGATCAATGTCAGCACTGGAGAGGAATCCTCAGGTTTCGGGATCGACTCCACACGAGGTCTTAGATCCCATCACCGACTGTAGAGTGTTCCAGAGGGGCCCCTCGCAACTCACATGGAGACTGGCCTTTCCTGAGGCCACAAGAGCGGGTCCCTGAGGTCCCCGACATACCTCGAGGGGGACCTGCCGCTACTCGAGAAAATCCATCAGGTTCTGCCCGCCAGGTGAGAGGAGGCCCTTTTCCGCTGAGACGTCTCAGGGAAATCAAACCTTCCCTCTTGAACTTCGAAAGGGTCCTTCACGCCCTTGCTGCAACTCAAGAATTTCCCCGACACACCCGTCTCCGTTCTAGAGGAAACCCGAGGGTACCACCAACATCAAGAAGAGCCCCGTTTTTGCCTCATAGTTTGAGATGTGTATTCCTTTTCCAGCTTCGTCGGGAAAGGATCCCAGGGTCACCGTCAAATCTCAAGAGGAGGCACTCTTAACAGGAAAGACGAGAGGAACTCCAGGGTCTTGCCACCTTTCCAAGAGTCCCCCAAAAGTCTCAGTCCATTCCAGAGAAAACTCTTTTCCCTGTACTGCCTCGAGTTGTACTCCAAGGATCGACTCACACTAGGGTGGCACGTGGGACAATCCTGAGGGAAAGCCTCGTGGGAAAGCCTGGAGGAAAAGCCACAGATCCCGAGATCCACGTGATGGGAAGCGTGACACTGCTGCTAGAGCTCAGGAGGAAAGCGGACGTGCATGCCCCCAATCTAGTCGAGGATTGACTCCTCTGTGGAGACTTCAGAAGTGCCCCAAGATCCATGTCAGCACTGGAGAGGAATCCTCAGGTTGGGACCCCGACTCCACACAAGGTCATAGTCCCCGGCATCGACAGGAGAGGAATCCCGAGAGGCCACCTAGCAAGTCACATGGAGACTGGACTTTCCTGAGGCCACCAGAGCCGGTCCCTGAGGTCCCCGTCGTTACTCAAGATTAACTGCCGCAATTCGAGAAAATACAGGAGGTTCTTCCCTCCAGGCGAGATGAGGCCTATTTCCACTGAGGCGTCTCGAGGCTAATCGCACCTTCCCTCTTGAAGTTTGAAAGGGTCCTTCGCACCATTGCTGCAAAACAAGAAGTTCCCCGACACACCGTTTCCACTAGAGAGGAAGAACGAGGGTCGGCCTACATCAAGAGGAGCGCCGTTTCCACGTCATAGCTCGAGACGAGGGAACGTTTCTCTGTCTGGTCCGGAAAGCATTCCCGGCGTTGCTGTCGCATCACAAGAGGAGGAGCTCTGAACAGGAAAGATGAGAGGAACTCCAGGGTCCTGACACCGTTCCAAAAGTCCCCCAAATATCTCAGTCCATTCCAGAAGAACCTGTTTTACCTGCACTGCCTAGACTTTCATGCCGAGGATCGACTCACATCACAGTGGCACGTGGGACAGCCTTGTGGGAAACTATCGTGGAAAAGCCTCGAGGGAAAGACACAGATCCCAAATTCACGCCTCGGCAAGCGTGACACTGGTGCTACAGCTCGGGAGGAAAGCGGACGTGCATACCCCTACTCAAGACGAGGACTGACTCCCCTGTGCAGACTCCAGAAGCACCCCCAGATGCCTGTCAGCACTGGAGAGGAACACTCAGGTTCCGGCCCCGAATCCACACAGGGTCTTAGGTCCCGGAATTGACTGGGGAGGAATCAAGAGAGGCCCCCTAGAAACTCGTACAGAAACTGGCATTTCCAGAGGCCATCAGAGCGGGTCCCTGAGGTCCCCATCGTAACTCGAGAGGCACCTGTCGCAACTCGAGAAAATTGAGGAGGTTCTCCCCTCCAGGCGAGATGAGGACCATTTCCGCTGAAGCGTCTTGAGCCTAATCACACCGAACCTCTGGAACTTCGAAAGGGTCCTAAACACCCTTGCTGAAACTCAAAAAGTTCCCCGACATACCCGTCTCCAATGGAGAGGAAGCATGAGGGTCCCGCCAAAATCCAGAGGAGCCCCATTTCCGCCTCGCAGCTCGAGATGAGGGATCCTTTTCCTTCTTCCTCAGGAAAGAATTCCCGGCCTTCCCGTAGCATCTCAAAAGGAGGCCCTCTCAACAGGATAGCCGAGAGGAACTCCAGGGTCATGCCACCATTCCAAGAGTCCCCCAGATGTAACAGTCTATTCCAGAGGAACATGTTTTCCCTGCACTGCCTCGACTTTCACGCTCAGGATCGACTCATACCTCGGTGGCACGTGGGAGGGCCTGGCGGGAAAGCCTCATGGGAAAGCCTCGAGGGAAAGCCTCGAGGGAAAGCAACAGATCCCTTGATCCACACGAAGGGAAGCGTGACACTGCTGCTACAGCTCAAAAGGAAAGGGCACGTGCATGCCCCCACTCGAGACGAGGACTGACTCCCCTGGGGAGACTCCAGAAGTACCCCAAGATCCAAGTAAGCACTGGAGAGGAAACCTCACGTTCCGGCACCAACTCCACAGAAGGTCTTAGGCCCTGGCATCGACGGGAGAGGAATCCCGAGAGGCCTCCTAGCCACTCGTATGGGGACTGGCCTTTCCTGAGGCCACCAGAGCGGGTCCCTGAGGTCCCCGTCGTAACTCGAGAGCACCTGCCGCAACTCGAGAAAATCCAGGAGGTTCTCCCCTCCAGGCGAGATGAGGCCCATTTCCGCTGAGGCGTCTTGAGGCTAATCACACCTAACCTCTGGAACTTCGAAAGGGTCCTTCACTCCCTTGCTGCAACTCAATAAGTTCCCGGACATACCCGTCTCCACTCGAGAGGAAGCACGAGGGTCTCGCCCACATCCAGAGGAGCCCCGTTTCTGCCTCGTATCTCGACATGAGGGATCCTTTCCCTGCTTCTTCAGGAAAGAATTCCCGGCATTCCCGTCGCATCTCAAGAGGAGGCGCTCTCCACAGGTAAGGCTAGAGGAACTCCAGGTTCGTGTCACCATTCCAAGAGTCCCCCAGATGTCTCAGTCCACTCCAGAGGAACCTGTTTATCTGCATTGCCTCGACTTTCACGCAGAGGATCGACTCACACCACGGTGGCACGTGGGAGAGCCCTGTGGGAAAGCCTGGTGGGAAAGCCTCGAAGGAAAGCCACAGATCCCTTGATCCACGCGACGGGAAGTGTGACACTACTGCTACAGCTCGGGAGGAAAGCGCACGTGCATGCCCCTACTCGAGACGATGTCTGACTCCCCTGGGGAGACTCCAGAAGTACCCCAAGATCCATGTCAGCACTGGAGAGGAATCCTCAGGTTCCGGCCCTGACTCCACATGAGGTCTTAGGACCCGGCATCGACGGGAGAGGAATCCCGAGAAGCCCCCAAGCAACTCGCATGGGAACTGGCCTTTCCTAAGGCCACCAGAGGGGGTCCCTGAGGTCCCCGTCGTAACCCAAGAGTACCTGCCACAACTCGAGAAAATCCAGGAGGTTCTCCACTTCAGGCGACATGAGGCCCATTTCCGCTGAGGGGTCTCAAGGCTAATCACACCTAACCTCTGGAACTTCGAAAGGGTCCTTCACTCCCTTGCTGCAACTCAAGAAGTTCCCCGACATACCTGTCTCCACTCGAGGGGAAGCACGAGGGTCCCGGCCACATCCAGCGGAGCCCTGTTTCCGCCTCGTAGCTCGAGATGAGGGTTCCTTTCCCTGCTTCGTCGGGAAGGAATTCCCGGCATTGCCGTCGCATTTCAAGAGGAGGTGCTCTCACCAGGAAAGGCGAGAAGAACTCCAGGGTCTTGGCACCATTCCAAGAGTCCCCAGATGTTTCAGTCCATTCCAGAGGAACCTGTTTCCCCTGCACTGCCTCGACTTTCACGCCGAGGATCGACTCACACCATGGTGGCACGTGGGAGAGCCTCTGGGAAAGGCTTGTGGGAAAGTTTCGTGGGAAACCTTCCAGGGAAAGCCACAGATCCCTTGATCCACGCGACAGGAAGCATGACACTGCTGCTACAGCTTGGAAGGAAAGTGCACATGCATGCCCCGACTCGAGACGAGGACTGACTCCCCTGTGGAGACTCCAGAAGTACCCCAAGATCCAAGTAAGCACTGGAGAGGAAAGCTCAGGTTCCAGCCCCGATTCCACACAAGGTCTTAGGACCCGGCATCGAAGGGAGAGGAATCCCGAGAGGTCCACTAGCAATTTGCATGGGGATTGGCCTATCCTGAGGCCACCAGAGCGGTTTCCTGAGATACCCGTCATAACTGGAGAGCAACTGCCGCAACTCGAGAAAATCCAGGAGGTTCTCCCCTCCAGGCGAGATGAGGCCCATTTACGCTGAGGCGTCTTGAAGCTAATCACACCTAAACTCTGGAACTTCGAAAGGGTACTTCACACCTTTGCTGCAACTCAAGAAGTTCCCCGACATACCAGTCTCCATTAGAGAGGAAGCACAAGGTTCCCGCCCACTTCCAGAGGAGCCGCGTTTCCGCCTCGTAGCTCGAGATCAGGGATCCTTTCCCTGCTTCGTTGGGAAAGAATTCCTGGCGTTGCCGTCGCATCTCAAGAGGAGGTGCTCTCACCAGGAAAGGTGAGAGGAACTCCAGGGTCTTGGCAACATTCCAAGAGTCCCCCAGATGTTTCAGTCCATTCCAGAGGAACCTGTTTTCCCTGCACTGCCTCGACTTTCACGCCGAGGATCGTCTCACACCACGGTGGCGTGTGGGAAAGCCCTGTGGGAAAGCCTCGTGGGACAGCCTCGAGAGAAAGCCACAGATCCCTTGATCCACACGACGCGAAGCATAACACTGCTGCTACAGCTCGGGAGGAAAGCGCACGTGCATGCCCCACTCTAGACGAGGACTGACTCCCCTGTGGAGACTCCAGAAGTACCCCAAGATCCATGTCAGCACTGGAGAGGAATCCTCATGTTCCGGCCCCGACTCCACACAAGGTCTTAGGCCCCAGCATCGACGGGAGAGGAATCCCGAGAGGCCCCCTAGCAACTCGCATGGGGACTGGCCTTTCCTGAGGCCACCAGAGCGGGTCCCTGAGGTCCCCATCGTAACTCGAGAGCACCTGCCTCAACTCGAGAAAATCCAGGAGGTTCTCCCCTACAGGCGAGATGAGGCTCATTTACTCTCGAGGCTAATCACACCTAACCTCTGGAACTTCGAAAGTGTCATTCACACCCTTGCTGCCACTCAAGAAGTTCCCTGACATACCCATTTCAACTCGAGAGGACGCACGAGGGTATGCAATGGAGACCCGTTTCCGCCTCGTAGCTCGAGATGACGGATCCATTCCCTGCTTCGTCAGGAAAGAATTCAAGGTGTTCCCGTGGCATCTCAAGAGTAGGGCTCTCAATTGAAAAAGGCGAGAGGAACTCCAGGGTCGTGCCACCATTCCAAGAGTCCCCCTGATATCTCAGTCCATTCCAGAGGACCTTTTTTCCCAGCACTGCCTTGACTTTCACACCGAGGATCGACTCACACCACCGTGGTACTTGGGACAGCCCTGTGTGAAATCCTCGTGGGAAAGCCTCGAGGGAAAGCCACAGATCCCTTGATCCACGCGACGGGAAGCGTGACCCTGCTGCTACCGCTCGGGAGGAAAGCGCACGTGCATGCCCCCCTCGAGACGAGGACTAACTCAGATGTGGAGACTCCAGAAGTACCCCAAGATCCATGTCAGCACTGGAGAGGAAACCTCAGTTTCCAGCCCCGACTCCACACAACGTTTTAGGCCCCGGAATCGACGGGAGAGGAATCCCTAGAGCAACTCTCATGCGTACTGGCCTTTCCCGAGGCCACCAGAGAGGGTCCGTGAGGTCCCCGTCGTAACTCGAGAGCACCTGCTGCAACTCGAGAAAATCCAGGAGATTCTCCCCTCCAGGCGGGATGAGGCTCATTTACTCTCGAGGATAATCACACCTAACCTCTGGAACATCGAAAGCGTCCTTCACACCCTTGCTGCAAGACAAGAAGTTCCCCGACAAACCCGTCTCCACTCGAGAGGAAGCACGAGGGTCCCGCCCACATCCAGAGGAGCCCCGTGTCTGCCTCGAAGATCGAGATGAGAGATGCTTTCCCTGCTTCGTCAGGAAAGAATTCCCCGTGTTCCCGATGCATCTCAAGAGGAGGCGCTCTCCACAGGAAAGGCGAGAGGAACTCCAGGGTAGTGCCACCATTCCAAGAGTCGTCCAGAAGTCTCAGTCGATTCCAGAGGAAACTGTTTTCCCTGCACTGCCTCGACTTTCACGCCGAGGATCGTCTCACACCACGGTGGCACGTGAGACAGCCCTGTGGGAAATCCTCTTGGGAAAGCCTAGAGGGAAAGCCACAGATCCCTGGATCCACGAGACGGGAAGTGTGACACTGCTGCTAAAGCTCGGGAGGAAATCGCACGTGCATGCCCCCACTCGAGATGAGGACTGACTCCCCTGTGGAGACTCCAGAAGTTCCCCAAGATCCATGTCAGCACTGGAGAGGAATCCTCAGGTTCCGGCCCCGATTCCACACAAGGTCTTAGGCCCTGGCATCGACGGGAGAGGCATCCTGAGAGGCCCCCTTGCAACTCGCATGGGCACTGGCCTTTTCTAAGGCCACCAGAGCAGGTCCCTGAGGTCCCCGTTGTAAATCGAGAGCACCAGCCACAACTCGAGAAAATCCAGGAGGTTCTCCCCTACAGGCGAGATGAGGCCCATTTCCACTGAGGCGTCTGGAGGCTAATCACACCTAACCTCTGCAACTTCGAAAGGGTCCTTCACACCCTTTCTGCAACTCAGGAAGTTCCCCGACATACCCGTCTCCACTCGAGAGGAAGCACGAGGGTCCGGCCCACATTCAGAGGAGCCCCGTTTCTGCATCGTAGCACCCAATGAGGGACACTTTCCCATCAGCAGAACTTTCAGGATAACTCTCCAACCGATGCCAAGGCCTAAGACCTTGTTTTGAGTCAGGTCTGAAACCTGAGTATTCGCCTGGAGGGGAGACCTTCCTGGATTATCTGGAGTTATGGCAGGTGCTCTCGTGTTATGACGGGGACCTCAGGGACCCGCTCTGGTGGCCTCAGGAAAGGCCAGTCCCCATACGAGTTGCTAGAGGGCCATTCGGGAATCCTCTCCAGTAGATGCCGGACCTAAGACCTTGTGTGTAGTCGGGGCTGGAACCTGAGGATTCCTCTCCAGTGGTGACATGGATCTTGGGGTAGGTCTTGAGTTTCCACAGGGAAGTCCGTCCAAGTTTCGAGTGGGGTCATGCACGTGCGTATTCCTCCCGAGCTGTAGCTTCAGTGTCACGCTTCCCGTCACGTGTATCAAGGGATCTGTGGCTTTTCCTTGAGGCTTTCCCACGAGGCTTTCCCACAGGGCTGTCCTTCGTCCCACCGTGGTGTGAGTCGATCCTCGGCGTGAAAGTCGAGGCAGTGCAAGGAAAACAATTTCCTCTGGAATGGACTGAGACATCTGGGGGACTCTTGGAATGGTGGCACGACCCTCGAGTTCCTCTCGTCTTTCCTGTGGATAGCACCTCCTCTTGAGATGGGATGGGAACGCCGTGAATTCTTTCCCGACGAACTAGGGAAAGGATCCCTCATCTAGAGTATCAGGCGGATTCGGGGCTCTTCTGGATGTGGGCGGGACCCTCGTGCTTCCTCTAGAGTGGAGACAGGTATGTCGGGGAACTTCTTGAGTTGCAGCAAAGGTGTGAAGGACCCTTTCGAAGTTCCAGAGTTTAGGTGTGGTTAGCCTCGAGACGCCTCAGCGGAAATGTGCCTCATGTCGCCTGGAGGGGAGAACCTTCTGGATTTTCTCGAGTTGCGGCAGGTGCTCTCGCGTTATGACGGGGACCTCAGGGACCCGCTATGGTGGCCTCAGGAAGGCCAGTCGCCATGTGAGTTGCTAGGGGGCCTCTCGGGATTCCTCTCCAGTCAATGCCGGGGCCCAAGTCCTTGTGTGGAGTCGGGGCCAGAACCTGAGGATTCCTCTCCAGTGATTACTTGGATCTTGGGGTACTTCTGGAGTGTCCTCAGGGATAGTCTGCCCTCGTCTCGAGTGGGGGCATGCAGGCATGCTTTCCTCCCGAGCTGTAGCAGCAGTGTCATGCTTCCCGTCGCGTGGATCAAGGGATCTGTGGCTTGCCCTGGAGGCTTTCCCACGAGGCTTTCCCACAGGGCTGTCCCACGTGCCACCGTGGTTTGAGTCGATCCTTGACGTGAAAGTCGAGGCAGTGAAGGGAAAACAGGTTCCTCTGGAACGGAATCAGACATTTGGGGGACTTTCGAATGGTGGCACGACCCTGGAGTTCCTCTCGCCTTTCCTGTGGAGAGCGCCTCCTCTTGAGATGGACGGGAACGCCGGGAATTCTTTCCCGACGAAGCAGGGAAAGGACCCCTCATCTGGAACTACGAGGCGGAAACGGGGCTCCTCTGTATGTGGGTGTGTCCCTCGTGCTTCCTCTCGATTGGAGACGGGTATGTCTGGGAAGTTCTTGAGTTGCAGCAAGGGTGTGAAAGACCCTTTAGAAGTTCCAGAGGTTAGGTGTGGTTAGCCTCGATACGCCTCAGCGGAAATGGGCCTCATGTCTTTTGGAGGGTAGAACCTGCTGGATTTTCTTGAGTTGCGGCAGGTGCTCTCGAGTTACGACAGTTACATAGGGACCCCTCCATCCATGGGATTTTCCAGACAATAGTACCGGTGTGGGGTGCCAGTGCCTTCTCGGAATTTAGATGGCTACATGTGGTCAACTATATGATAGCCTCAGAGGCGTACAATAAGCTCAAGCAACAGGTAAGAGGCAGTTCATTCCTGACATGGGATGAAAAACGACCTTTATTTCAAGAAATTAGTCTTAAACTATTTAAAATAGATATTTCGTAAAGAATCTTCACATCAATACAGTATACTAACACATTTATATGGAATTTAGAAAGAAGGCAATGACGACCCTGTATGCAAGACAGGAAAAAAGACATAGATGTTTATAACGGACTTTTGGACTCAGAGGGAGAGGGAGAGGGTGGGATGATTTGGGAGAATGGCATTCTAACATGTATACTATCATGTAAGAATTGAATCGCCAGTCTTTGTCTGACCCAGGATACAGCATGCTTGGGGCTGGTGCATGGGGATGACCCACAGAGATGTTATGGGGAGGGAGGTGGGAGGGGGGTTCATGTTTGGGAATGCATGTAAGAATTAAAGATTTTAAAATTTAAAAAAAAAAGAGAGAAATAAAGAATCTTCCCTATGTTTATTATCTTTATTGAGAAGTTATTTATATACCATAAAGTTCATCCACTGAATCTCGTATGGTTGGGTACTTTTTGTATATTCACAGAATAGTGCAACCATCACAACCAAAGTTATGTACATTTCCATCACTACAAAAAGGCACTCCTCCTCCATAGGTGAGACACCCTGTACTGCCCATTTCTCCTGACAAAACTTCATGTCTATTTCTGCCTCTAGCCCATCCTGTACACTGGATGAATGGAATCATAGGATGTTTATAGCCTCTTGTGTCTTGTTTCCACCAGTCAGCATAAAACCTTCACCATTCATCCACATAAATCAGGAAAAGTGACAAGTAAAATAAATGGACTTATTTCAGGATCAAATTAATTTCTACAACGTAACAAATGAATTTAAAAAATCTAACTAACAATTCCAGAAAGAAACAATGAAATTTTTAGCTCACTCAGGGACTGAGTGTTCCCCCAAATTGTTATCTGAAATGTAGGACTCAGCCTTACCAGTTTCTAACTTTTCTGAGAGAATGAATTTTCCAAGTTTCTGACTCTCAATATACTCCTGACCTGTTTTTTAATCCAAAGACCCCCTGATGACTACCAACAGTGAAAATGGCTGAGAATATTTCTAGAAAAATTAACTTTTTACTGATCATATTGAACTTTACCTGAGTTCTGTATTCCAAGAAAATAACCAAGATTAAGAGATCACCCCACCTTAGATGGACACTAGATTGAGTTAATTAATGGTTATGTACTAGAGACCTAGGTCATTACTAAGAATCACCTGTGCATGCCAAGTACCAACCCAAGGATCAAATCCATGTTTCTTATGTCTCCTGCATTGGCAGCCAAGCTCTTTTCCACTAGCGCCACCTGAGAAGCCCACTAAGATAGAATATTAACGCATTAATTACTAAGCATAATTTTAAGTATATATAAGCTGCCTCATTTTTATATGCTACAGAGAGTCTATATTTATGAGCTTCAGTTCTGCTTTTGAGAAGCTGTTCAGTGTTGCACGCTGGGAAACTGAAGGGTAAGGGATGTTTATGGTTATAAACAGTTGTGAGATGTTATTTGTTAGCTCTGCCAGTCTGATGCATAAGGCTGATGTATGTGAAAATTCACATTTATTCACCTTCCAGTGTTCTCTGTGGAACAGAAGTTACTGTGGGTAAACATCCATGCATGTTAATGAGACTCCATTGGTCATAACAGTGGCAGAAATGTATACATTTGTATGCAAGAAATGCAGGGTCAACTTTTAAGGAAAAACAACAACAACAACAACTAATTTTGTCCTAAAATGAAATGATTGGTTTTTCCAGAAGGAGAAAAAAGCTAAGTGTGGGGCAATACTTAACTGGATCATGAAAGTTACTGAGGATTCTCAGATAAGAGAATTTTGGTTGCCATTCATAAAACTGGATCAGCTTTGGTGGGTGTATTTATAAGATTTTCAAAAAGAAATTGAGTATCAAATTATATATTGAAACAAAACTTTGTTGTTGTTGTTGTTGTTGTTGTTGTTTTTTTTTCTGTTATAAGACCATGTTCTTAGAGGCTATACCTTCTGAGTAATCTACCTGTAAAGATTCTATTCTACCAGAATAACCTTTGGTGGTTTACAATGAATGTCTATGCCCTAGATTATTTATGAAAATAAAGGTTTGTCACTTATGAAAGAGCTAAGGGTTTTTTACAGTCAAGTTACTCTCTATGTTTGCTTTTAAGCTCTCTTGTCCATTTGGTTACATAGGCGGCCCTTTATTTTCTAATAACCCTTGATCCTTTCTTATTCAAGTCTTTAAACCTGACAACTTCTGCTATTTTCCCTTTCTCAAATTAAAAAAAATTTTTTTTTCAACAAAACTATCTTGGAGACTTCCCAACTGGCCCCTGGAAAACCACAAAAGATTTGTTCTTTCACCTTGTAAAAAGAGAGATGTTAGAAATAATTAAGTTTATTTAATAGGTTAATCTTGCACGTGGGGAGCGTCGAGGTACTTAGACTTAGACTGTGTTGTCCAGTGTCTCATCTAGGACAAAAAGGGAGGACAGAAGATGTTGAACTTTATTGGAGCTCTGTGCTCCCAGAAAAGAAGGATGGCTGAGAAATCCCCTGTTCCTTCTTTTGTTTTTCAGTAAGATGTCTAATCACAGGGACCACTTTGTCCCTAGATATTCTAAGGTGTCCCCAGACCACCTTACCTGCCTCCTGAGAAATCTGTATGCAGGTCAAGAAGCAACCCTTAGAACCAGGCATAGAACAATGGACTGGTTCCAAATTGGGGAAGGAATAGTCTAGGCTGTATACTGTCACTTCTATTTAACTTCTATTCAGAGTACATCATGTGGAATGCTGGGCTAGATGAAGCACAAGCTGGAATCAAGACTGCTGGGAGAAATATCAATAACCTCAGATTCACAGATGATACCACCCTTATGGCAAAAAGTGAAGAGGAACTAAAGAGCCTCTTGATGAAAGTGAAAGAGGAGAGTGAAAAAGCTGGCTAAAAATTCAACATTCAGAAAACTAAGATTATGGCATGTGGTTCCATCACTTCATGGCAAATAGATGGGGAAACAATGGAAACAGTGACAGATTTTATTTTGATGGGCTCCAAAATCACTGCAGATGGTGATTGCAGCCATGAAATTAAAAGATGCTTGCTCCTTGGAAGAAAAGCTATGACCAACCTAGACAGCATATTGAAAAGCAGAGACATTACCTTTCTGACTAAGGTCCATCTAGTCAAAGGTATAGTTTTTCCAGTAGTCATGTTGTGAGAGCTGGACTATAAAAAAGCTGAGTGCTGAAGAATTGATGCTTTTGAAGTGTGGTGTTGGAGAAGACTTGTGAAAGTCTCTTGGACTGCAAGTAGATCCAACCAGTTCATCCTAAAGGAGATCAGTCCTGAATAGTCATGGGAAGGGCTGATGTTGAAGCTGAAACTCCAGTATTTGGCCACCTGATGTGAAGAACTGACTCATTGGAAAAGACCTTGATACTGGGAAAGATTGAAGGTGGGAGGAGAAGGGGACAACAGAGGATGAAATGGTTGGATGGCATCACCGACTCAATGGACATGAGTTTGAGTGAACTCCAGGAGTGGGTGATGGACAGGGAAGCCTGGCGTGCTGCAGTCCATGGGGTCGCAAACAGTGGGGCACAACTGAGCGACTGAACCAAACTAAACTGAATTCTAAGGTAAGACCTATCCCCACCCTCCCCTTCATTTATGAAACCCCTAGTTTCCTCTCTCTTCTTTGCTATGCTCCACTTTCTACTGCAGCAGCTAAATTGAAACAATCTCCTTAATTATACTTGCTCAATCACCTTGGACCTTCCACAGTATCATTCCAAATGTTTAACACTGGTGAGATGGTTCATGGTTTCCATACATAATTTTATAGCCATCTATATTGGCCTGACAATGAATGTTCAATGCCACCTTGCAATATTATAATTTCCTTTTATGTTACATACTATTTAAACATGGGGGAAAGAAAAAAAAATTAATAAAAGGTTTTAAAATACAAAAAGAGCCTGGTATTTCTGAGCCAGTGTAGGAGCAGATAGTAATTGGAAGCAGTTTTAGAAAAGTACACGTTTTAGGAAAGTTTTAGAAAACAAAAACTGGTAATCCAGCTTGAGAATTACCACAAGAAAGTGAGGGTGCCTTGGTGACACTCTTTCCCTGAGATCTTGCTGATTATCAGACATGTTTTTAACTGTCCTTTGATGAAGGAAATGGCAACCCACTCCAGTATTCTTGCCTGGAGAATCCCATGGATGGAGGAACTTGGTGGGCTACAGTCCACGGGTCGCAAAGAGTCGGACACGACTGAGCGACTTCACCTTGTTAGGTATATGGCAATGATTTTGGAAGCATATTTTCTAACTCTTCTAAAGAGCTTACTTCGAAATCTGCTGGAAAATAACAGCCTGGAGTCTGAATGTCAAAGGGGATGACAAGCAGATCTAACATCCGAGAGAGAACACCCAACTGTGCCACATCTACTTTGCATATTTAGCACTTGTTCCAAGTCTCTGTCCAATTAATTCTAAGAGCATAGGGAAGGAAACAGTGCTGTTAAATATATCTTATATGTTTTAACTTTGAAAAATTTAGACAGCTAAATATTGAAAAAATTAAATAATAAAGTGCTATTAAAATTAAAATCATAAAAATTAAATCAAATAATAAAGTGCTGCTAAATATATCTTATATTGTTTTAACTTTGAAAAATTTAGATAGCTTATATTGAAGAAAAGAATTCAAATAATGAAAGAAAGTCAATAAATAAGAATAGAAAACAAGGCTACAAATGAATGTTGAAGCTGATGAAATAAATATTTTCAGGAAAAATAATTTTACATGAAATGGGAACACTAAATCTCTCTATCCACAATGATATGTATGCCAAGACAAATGGAACTACAAAAAAAATCTTAAATTTTAAACTTAGACTCTGTTTTTTTCAGTCTAATTATCAGTAGTAATAGTTTGAAATTATTTTGAAATAATGTTATGTATCTCCCAGGATAAGGCAATTCAATAATATGTTCAGACTGTTAGTGATATTTTTTGTGTGTAGGAAAAAAATATGTGCTGATATAGAAATCAAAGGAGTTAATTGAAAATACTGTAGTGCTAAACTTGAGTTGAAAATACTTGTATGAAATCACGATTTCTTTTAATTTCGAAAAATATGCACATCACAGCTCTGTCCCCTTGAAAGGTTTGAGAAGCAACGCCAATAGAGAAATAATGAGCACCCTCACAAGCAGGAGGTGGTTTCTAAACACCATTCCCTACTAAAAAGAGCAGGTGCTGATCCCAAGTGTAGTACAGGAAATACAAAAATATGCCACAGAGACATCTAGCGGTGACAGGAAGTAAAGCAGGCGTCCCCGATGTCGCGGTGGTACCTAAAGACACACAAGCTGACTTATGACCCGCTCCTTGGCTGAAATTGTGAAAAGTAGCTACAGGCAAGCCTCGAAGATTTTCTGGGTTCTAGACTTGCAACATGAAACGAATATCACAGTAAGGGAAGTCGCAGGAAGTTTGCTTTCCCAGCACACTTACAGGTTGCTTCTTCTATACTATAATCTATTAACTGTACAGTAGTATTATATCTAAAATAAATGTACATGCCTCAATTTAAAACTACTTTATTGCTAAAAATATCAATATAATTGCAATAGTAACATCAAAGATTACAGATCACCGTAACAAATATAAAAGTAGTGAAATTTGAAATATCAGAGAAATTACCAAAATGTGATACAAAGACATGAACCATTAGAAAAAACAGTTCTGATAGACTTGCTCAGTGCAGGTGGGCACAACATTTCAATCTTTTTTTTTTTTATTTTTTAATTATTTTTTATTTTTTTAATTTTAAGATCTTTAATTCTTACATGCGTTTCAATCTTTAAAAAAAAAAAAACAATACAGAACCTATGACGCACAATAAAGCAAAGCATGATAAAACAAGGTACACTTATATTAAAAGAGGAATAAATGCAATTTTTGATGTGTATTACATAAACACATGGACATGACTTAGGAACTGAACAACAACAAAATTATGTACACACAAGCCAATAATAGTGCTTAGATAGGAGGGACAGGGAGAGAAATTTAGTAGAGCAGCAGCAATGACATAATTTGGGGTGTCACTGGAAATTAAAACCTTGTGATGTCTTTCTCATGCTTTTAAGCAGTGGCCACAGGACTGGAAAAGGCCAGTTTTCATTCCAATCCCAAAGAAAGGCAGTGCCAAAGAATGCTCAAACTACTGTACAATTGCAGTCATCTCACACGCTAGCAAAGTAATGCTCAAAATTCTCCAAGCCAGACTTCAACAGTACGTGAACCGTGAACTTTCAGATGTTCAAGCTGGATTTAGAAAAGGCAGAGGAGCCAGAGATCAAATTGCCAGACTCCACTGGATCATCAAAAAAGCAAGAAAATACCAGAAAAACACCTGCCTTCTTGAATATGCCAAAGCCTTTGACTGTGTGGATCACAACAAACTGTGGAAAATTTTTCAAGGTGGTGTTGGAGAAGATTCTGGAGAGTCCTTTGGATAACAAGGAGATCAAACCAGTCCGTCCTAAAGGAAATCAGCCCTGAACATTCTTTGGAAGGACTGGTGCTGAAACTCCAAAATTTTGGCCACCTGATGCGAAGAGCTGACTCATTTGAAAAGACCCTGATGCTGGGAAAGATTGAAAGCGGGAGGAGAAGGGGATGACAGAGGATGAGATGTTTGGATGGCATCACTGACTCGATGGACATGAGCGTGAGCATACTCCGCGAGTCGGTGATGGACAGGGAAGCCTGGTGTGCTGCAGTCCATGGGGTTGCGAAGAGTTGGACACGACTGAGTGACTGAACTGAACTGATGTCTTTCTCTGAAAATTGAAGTCAATCATTAAGCCCCTTCTTTACAAACTGTATTTTTTGATGCCCAAATTAATATCATTTATTTGGCAAAGTTCATCACAGAATTTTTTGACATGTGACATAAGACAATGATATGTGACATATCATTTTATAACAGGTACAAATTGAGTCTTGTGAAGTCCCTCCCAGCAATTACATGAAAAGTTGGTACTGAACATTACAGGAAAGAGGTCAACCTGTCAACACTTGAACCCTCAGAACAATCTGAGTAACACTGAAAATGCAACATTGACTGTATTCTGACGGGATGTCAAATGAAACTCATCATCCATGTATGAACTATTATTACCAAAATGTTGAATCTTATCAGTCCTCAAAAGTTAATGATAACTTAATTAAAACAGCAGAACCGGTTGAATGATCCCAGTGAATCAGTCTGACAAATCCAGAGTGTAAAGTATTTTATAAAACAATTCACTTTATGTTTATGCAATCTACCTTTTTTTTTAGTGTGACAAAAATTTATCATTTTCAACTATCTCCTTTGCTCTGGGACTTCCCAGGTGCCTCAGTGGTAAAGAATCCGCCTGCTAATGCAGGACACGTGGGTTTGATTCCTGGGTCAGGAAGATCCCTGGAGGAAGAAATGGCCACCCATTTGAGAATTCTTGCTGTAAGAATCTCATGGACAGAGGAGCCTGGTGGGCTACAGTTCCTGCCATTGCAAAGAGTCAGACACAACTTAGAGACTAAACAACAATCTCCTTAATGTTAGAAACCAGCCCGTTTGTTCACTGTTCATACGTTTTCTAGACACTATCTTACAAACTGTTTTTTTTAATTTTAATTGGGATGTATTTTTTTGGATGCATCCACACATTCTTGCTATTTGCTCCTTGCTTTGAACATGAATTTATTTGTTGGATGGGTGTCTATACTTAGAAATTCAGCCCATGGCAATAAAATGGGGCAAGGTTAATTGAAGTGGAATTGAATCCATGACCTTGAATGTGTTACTGTGCCTCTTAGACCAAGAAAATGACTCCATCTACCTCCCTAAATTGGGCTGCTGCAATTGCAGGCAGAGTGCATGTGCCTGTGATCAGTTGCATCTGACTCCTTGTGACCCCGTGGACTATAGCCCAGCCGGCTGCTTGTCCATGGGATTCTCCAGGCAATACTGGAGTGGGTTAACATTTCCTCCTCTAGGGGATCTTCCCAACCCAGGGACCAAACCCAGGATATTGCTGTGTCTCCTGCATCACCAGGCAGATTCTTTACCACTGAGCCCCCTGGGAAGCCCTGCAGGCGGAGTCATGGGACCATTTGTGCATCTTCTCTGTGAGTAGAGGTTGCAAAGTCCAGCAAATTTGGAAAACAATCCATTGGCTATCCATTTCAGTGTAACAAAATCAATTCCTCACTATTGATTAATAGCAAAATGAATCAATAAGTGCTTAGTGTGTTAACTACACAAATTAGCAGAATTTGAAGTACAAGATAATCATCACCCTTTGCTTTGCTCTATAAAATCAGAGACAACATTACATACACACAATGAAAAACTTAATATACACAAAATTAGATACAGTATTAGAATCTTGCTGATTTCCTCAGAGTGAAGATGGGTAAAGAAATTAGGAGGGGGTGGGGAAAACAAAAGAGATAAGGACAAGGGAGTTCATTAAATAAAAAGTAAGGATGGTCTGTTGACTGGATGGTGAAAAGAGAAAGAATTCAGATTTCACTGTTTCCTAAAAATTTTTCAGAGATGCTGAGTGACTCAGGAAGAAGGCGTGTAACTTTAACTGTAATTGCTACCAATTCAAATCAATTCTAATTCTTTGAAATTGAAGCAAAAGAAATTATTGTTTGCCAATTCCATGTTGAGATTATCAAAGCCTAGAAGACGTCAACATTTCTCCAGGAACTTGACTCCTTTTTCTTTATGATTATATAAAATACTGGTTGCATGCCGCATGCTCAGTCACGTCTGACTCTGTGACTCCATGGACTATAGCTCACCAGGTTCCTCTGTCCATGGGGTTCTCCAGACCAAAATACTGGAGTGGTTGCCCTGCCCTTTTGCCAGGGGATCTTCCCGACTCAGGGATCTAACCTGCATCTCCTTCATTGAAGGCATATGCTTTACCCACTGAGCCACTGGAGAAGCCCAAAATACTGCTTATGTTACAGTATTGAAGAACTGAAAAGGAGATGTGAAAAATTGTTACCGATGCATCCATCATACAAACAACTCCAAATATCTCCCAATATTTCTGATACCACAGTTTTTAACTCTGGATTCCAGAGACATTAAAAATCCCTTTGAACCGAACTACCTGTCTCTCAAACAAAAGAAATAAATGGAAAGTTATAAAATTAGCAGCCAAATTGCTGTTTCTTGGAAAGAGAAAACAAACACTACCTGATGAAATTTTCGATGTTTTGCAAGAGTCTGACCAATCCCAGAAACAGGAATTACAAGAATTCTGTTAGTATAGGTCCCTAGCTAAGACTGTATACCTGATAAAATTGTTGACCCCCAGAGAGCTATTTCTTGGCACGGTCATCAGGCTTTGTTCCATGGGGTAAGTGTCCATGTAAGTGTCTACGTAGAAGCAGCAGGAATATGAAGAATGGGAGGGAGTGTCAGAGGGCCAGAGAACAGACTCATTGCGAGATAAACCAAGTAAAATATCGTGATGCGTCCTGTCCTTACTCCTGTGTGTTACTGTGGACTGTGTTAGTCGCTCAGTCCTGTTCAACTCTTTGAGACCCCATGGATTGTAGCCCACCAGTCTCCTCTGTCCCTGGGATTCTCCAGGCAAGAACACTGGAGTGGACTGCCATTCCCTTCTCCAGAGGGACATCCCAACCCAGGGATTGAACCCTGGTCTCCTGCCTCGCAGGCAGATTCTTTACCATTTGAGCTACAGGGAAATCCTAACTCCAGCGTTACAGTTGCCTCGAATACTTTAATTGTCTGCTTCGTGTTTATCCTCTCCATCACGCTGTGAACTTTCTCAAGTCAAGGATTTTTTAAACCTGAATTTCTCAAGAATGGTGGTTCTAGTAAATTCTCAATGACACATTTCAAAAATAAGGTCCCTAGCTTAGGCAAACGGATATTTATATAGCAATTTACTGAGCATCTGAAGTGTCCTAATTGAATTGCTGGTTATGAAATGGAGAAAAATAGAAAGAAAAAAAGCCCCCGTTTTTATCTTCTTTCAATCTGGAGAAAATGGGATGGAAGATACAGCTGATAAGCAAATGTGTGCACATTGGATGGTGAGTACTGTGAACAGACAATCAGTGTAAAGGGGAGAGTCACTTTCTTTCTCATGAATTGTATACCTTACTCAGCAAATCTGACAAACAATTGCAGAATGTTGTGTGTTCTGTGTATGTTTCTGCTTTCTTAAGTACAGAAATCATTTATGATAAGTTTGAACACTTGTACACATCTCAAAGTCCAGCGCTGATGCTGCAGAATAAACAGTGGTCTCCATAAATCTATATTGTAACAAATGGTTACCAGGGATGGTCTCCAAAGAAGAAGTTTGCAAAGAATCAGATTGTTAAGTGGTCAATTTGATGGCAACAAATGAAAAATTCTGAGACCCTGCTTCCATTTTCTGACCTGAGCCAATGCTGACACAGACAGCTGGCGGTTCTTGTGGTCACCAGGCTGGTGTGAACAGGAAGTGACAGCAGTGTGCTACTTGTCACATTTGAATGAACAGCTACGGTGACAGGAAGTCTTTACATGTCAACATGATAACTGTGGCTCTGTGAGAGCCCAAATTCCGTGTTACTTTCCCCTGGAGGGAAATTGGTACCTGATAAATAGACTTCTTTCAATGAAGTCAACACATATTTATTGAGAATCTTGGGCCATAAAGAAGGCTGAGTGCCGAAGAATTGATGCTTTCAAATTGTGTTGCTGCAGAAGACCCTTGAGTCCTTTGGATTGCAAAGAGATCGAACCAGTCCTTCCTAAAGGAAATCAACCCTGAATATTCATTGGAAGGATTGATGCTGAAGCTCCAATATTTTGGCCACCTGATGCAAAGGGCTGGTTCACTGGAAAAGAATCTGATGCTGGGAAAGATTGAAGGCAGGAGGAGAAGGGGATGGCAGAAGATGAGATGGTTGGATAACATCACTAACTCACTGGACACTGAATATGAGCAAAGTCTGGAAGATAGTGAAGGACAAGGAAGCCTGGAATGCTAACAGTCCATGGGGTGGCAAAGAGATGGGCACAATTTACTGACTGAACAACAACAACCACCCTTGGCAAACACCATGGTTATCCAGTGGTTGATGGGGTATATCAGTCCCTTACTCTCAGGGAGGTTCCATTCCATTGGGAGAAATGGGGAAGAGAGACATCACAAAGAAGCCGAATCCTTAAAGACAATCTCCCATTATGGTATGTGTTATAAGGGAAGCAAAACTAAAAGGGGCAACAAGACAGAAACACTGGAGTGCCTTGAACTCAGTGGTAAGGAAAAGGCGCCTGAGATAAGAGGGCGGAGATCAAGAAAAGGAACATTCCATGGGGCAAAACAGCAGGGCAAGGTCTTCATTAACAAACTTTGGATGTTTGCAGAAAGCTCAAGTTCAGAGTAAGGCAAGGCTCTGATGGTTCCACCTAAATAACAAACGTAATCTAATATGCAATATACACATCTTCTATGTAAGCAAAAGTAATGCCCCTGAAATAAACTGACCTGCAAAGCAATATTTCAGGTCAGCTCAGTTCAGTCGCTCAGTCGTGTCCGACTCTTTGTCACCCCATGACACACCAGGCCTCCCTGTCCATCACCAACTCCCTGAGTTCACTCAGACTCACATCCATCAAGTCAGTGATGCCATCCAGCCATCTCATCCTCGGTCGTCCCCTTCTCCTGGCCCAATCCCTCCCAGCATCAGGGTCTTTTCCAACGAGTCAACTGTTCCCATGAGGTGGCCAAAGCACTGGAGTTTCAGCTTCAGCACCATTCCCTCCAAAGAAATCCGAGGGCTGAGCCCCTTCAAAATGGACTGGTTGGATCTCCTTGCAGTCCAAGGGACTCTCAAGAGTCTTCTCCAACACCACACTTCAAACGCATCAATTCTTTGGCGCTCAGCTTTCTTGATAGTCCAACTGTCCCATCCATACATGACCACAGGAAAAAACATAGCCTTGACTAAACGGACCTTTGTTGGCAAAGTAATGTCTCTGCTTTTCAATATGCTATCTAGGTTGGTCATAACTTTTCTTCCAAGGAGTAAGCGTCTTTTAATTTCATGGCTGCAGTCACCATCTGCAGTGATTTTGGAGCCCCCCCCCAAAATAAAGTCTGACACTGTTTCCACTGTTTCCATCTATTTCCCATGAAGTGATGGGACCAGATGCCATGATCTTCGTTTTATGAAAGTTGAGCTTTAAGCCAACTTTTTCACTTTCCTCTTTCACCTTCATCAAGAGGCTTTTTAGTTCCTCTTCACTCTCTGCCATAAGGGTGGTGTCATCTGCATATCTGAGGTTATTGATATTTCTCCCGGGATTCTTGATTCCAGCTTGTTCTTCTTCCAGCCCAGTGTTTCTCATGATTTATTCTGCAAAGAAGTTAAATAAGCAGGGTGACAATATGCAGCCTTGACGTACTCCTTTTCCTATTTGGAACCAGTCTGTTGTTCCATGTCCAGTTCTAACTGTTGCTTCCTGACCTGCATGTAGGTTTTTCAAGAGGCAGGTTAGGTGGTCTGGTATTCCCATCTCTTTCAGAATTTTCCATAGTTTATTGTGTTCCACACAGTCAAAGGCTTTGGCATAGTCAATAAAGTGGAAATAAATGTTTCTCTGAAACTCTCTTGCTTTTTCCATGATCCAGCAGATGTTGGCAATTTGATCTCTGGTTCCTCTGCCTTTTCTAAAACCAGCTTGAACATCAGGAAGTTCACAGTTCACATATTGCTGAAGCCTGGTTTGGAGAATTTTGAGCATTATTTTACTAGTGTGTGAGATGAGTGCAATTGTGTGGTAGTTTGAGCATTCTTTGGCCTTGCCTTTCTTTGGAATTGGAATGAAAACTGACCTTTTCCAGTCCTGTGGCCACTGCTGAGTTTTCCAAATTTGTTGGCATATTGAGTGCAGCACTTTCACAGTATCATCTTTAAAGATTTGAAATAGCTCAACTGGAATTCCATCACCTCCACTAGCATTGTTCATAATGATGCTTTCTAAGGCCCCCTTGACTTCACATTCCAGGATGTCTGACTCTAGGTGAGTGATCAAACCATCATGATTATCTTGGTCGTGAAGATCTTTTTTGTATAGTTCTTCCATGTATTCTTGCCACCTCTTCTTAATATCTTCTGCTGACACAATGTGGTCCACTGGAGAAGGGAATGGCAAACCACTTCAGTATTCTTGCCTTGAGAACCCCATGAACAGTATGAAAAGGCAAAATGATAGGATACCAAAAGAGGAACTCCCCAGGCCATTAGGTGCCCAATATGCTACTGGACATCAGTGGAGAAATAACTCCAGAAAGAATGAAGGGATGGAACCAAAGCAAAAACAATACCCAGTCGTGGATGTGACTGCTGATAGAAGCAAGGTCCAATGCTGTAAACAGCAATATTGCATAGGAACATGGAATGTCAGGTTCATGAATCAAGGCAAATTGGAAGTGGTCAAACAAGAGATGGCAAAAGTGAACGTCGACATTCTAGGAATCAGCGAACTAAAATGGACTGGAATGGGTGAATTTAACTCAGATAACCATTATATCTACTACAGCGGGCAGGAATCCTTCAGAAGAAATGGAGTAGCCATCATGGTCAACAAAAGAGTTCAAAGTGCACTACATGGATGCAATCTCAAAAATGACAGTATGATCTCTGTTCGGTTCCAAGGCAAACCATTCAATACCACAGTAATCCAATCTATACCCCAACAAGTAACACTGAAGAAATTGAAATTGAATGGTTCTGTGAAACCTACAAGACCTTTTAGAACTAACACCCCAAAAAGATGTCCTTTTCATTCTAGGGGACTGGAATGCAAAAGTAGGAAGTCAAGAAACACCTGGAGTAACAGGCAAATTTGGCCTTGGAATATGGAATGAAGCAGGGCAAAGACCAATAGAGTTTTGCCAAGAAAATGCACTGGTCATAGCAAACACCCTCTTCCAACAACACAAGAGAAGACTCTACGCATGGACATCACCAGATTGTCAACGCCGAAATCAGATTGATTATATTCTCTGCAGCCAAAGATGGAGAAGCTCTATACAGTCAACAAAAACAAGACCAGGAGCTGACTGTGGCTCAGTTCATGAACTCCTTATTGCCAAATTCAGACTCAAATTGAAGAGAGTAGGGAAAACCGCTAGACCATTCAGGTATGACCTAAATCAAATCCCTTATGATTATACACTGGAAGTGAGAAATAGACTTAAGGGCCTAGATCTGATAGATAGGTGCCTGATAAACTATGGACGGTGGTTTGTGACATTGTACAGGAGACAGGGCTCAAGACCATCCCCATGGAAAATAAATGCAAAAGAGCAAAATGGCTGTCTGAGGAGGCCTTACAAATAGCTGTGAAAAGAAGAGAAGTGAAAAGCAAAAGAAAAAAAGAAAGATATAAGCATCGGAATGCAGAGTTCCAAAGAATAGCAAGAAGAGATAAGAAAGCCTTCTTCAGCGATCAATGCAAAGAAATAGAGGAAAAGAACAGAATGGGAAAGGCTAGAGATCTCGTCAAGAAAATTAGAGACACCAAGGGAACATTTCATGCAAAGATGGGCTCGATAAAGGACAGAAATGGTGCGGACCTAGCAGAAGCACAAGATATTAAGAAGCAGAAAACACATAAACCGATTCCAATCTCCCACTTTCTCCTGCCTCCCCCCTCTCCCCCTTGATATCCATATATTTGTTCTCTACTTCTGCATCTCTGTTTCTGCTTTGCAACTAAGATCATCTATATACTATCGATATTATATATAAAATAGATAACTAATGAGAACCTACTGGTTAGCTTAGAGAGCTCTACTCAGTGCTCTATCGTGACCTAAATGGGAAGGAAATCTAAAAGAGAGGGGATATTCGTATATGTAGTGTGGATTCATTTTGCCGTACAGTAGAACCTGACACAACATTCTAAAGCCACTATACTTCAATAAAAGTTAATTTAAAAAACACACAAAAGTACTTTGGGTTACACTTAGTTCTTCATTATTTATTACATCTTTTTTGTTGTTGTCTTTCATTCCACAATTTCCAGCAGCAGTCTTTTTCCTAGGATACATGCTTAATTTCCCTCTCACCGAAAATTTCATCTCTTACCCCAAGCCCATTTCATTCCAATACTCACAGAAAATAAAAATATATCCCTGCAGATCTGGAGAAGAGTTGCCAAGTATATTCAATTTGTTCCACTTTTGTATCTAATTTCACGGGATTAACCCAATTCCAGCCTCTCCTCCTTGCTGAGGGATGTGAAGACCTGTTGTACAGTCTTAGTACATCTATGCTTTTGACTACATTTCAAGTGGTCCATGAATCATCTGCTATTTCCCACATATCTATTTTAGACTCGCCAAGGGAGAAGCAGTTCTGAAATATGTGTTAGCAGTAATTTTTTTTTTTTTTCAAATGACATATGCCACCTAATCTCCTCTGCCACAGCAGGAAATCTGGACCATTTTCCTGTCAAAGCAACATCCACTTCTATCAATAGAGTTCCTGGAGCATCATTCAGCAACAGGGTATTCCACTACCCTGAAACAAGCAATACTGAGCACCAGCAACTCACACTTGGTGGTATTTTGAGAGTGAGAGCAGCATTCTCCCCAGTACATGATGTCGGATGGATGCCTCCTGGATAGATCAAGACTCCTCCGTGTTTTCTCCTCTGACAGCACACTGTCAGACCAGACCGCTAGAATTTCAAGAGCCTGGGTTTTATTTTGAAGGTTCAACTTCAAACTCAGCTCATTATTTGTAGATGTTGCTATCAAACAAGTGAGTTTTAAGGAATGAAAGTTTTAAGGATTGCAAGTTTTAAGGGCAGCATCATGGCATTACCTTGCCATGTAATAAAGTCCATGTGTAATATTTTCTTCTTAAGGTAAAAGTTAACAGTGAAAAAGCATTAGTTGCTCAGTCCTGTCTGACTCCTTGTGACCCCATGGTCTTGAGCCTGCCAGGCTCCTCTGTCCACAGGAATCTCCAGACAAGAATACTGGAGTAGGTTGCCATTTCCTTCTCCAGGGGATCTACCCAACCCAGGGATTGAACTCAGGTATCCTGCATCACAAGCAGATTCCTTGTCATCTGAGCAACCAGGGAAGCCCCTTCTTAAGGTAAAGTGTCTTCAACTAAAAAAAAATAATACTTTGAGATCGACTAGTACTTTTCTAATCTTTAGCTTATATTGCTTTTGTGGGAGAGTGTGTGTGTGTATGTGTATGCAACGAAGGATATCTTCAGAGGAATAGGAGAAGGGTGTAGCCCGGTGTACACTGAATGAAGGATGCTGCACGCTGTACAACTGTGACAGACACCACTAAGGCTCCAGATTACTTACACAGAAAGAGAGGAACCCGGGTGGACACAATGACTGAATCAACTATTGACTCCCTATTAGAGACCTAATATTTCAAAATTATGAAACCAAAGCAAAATAATTTGGGATACCTGAACATTCACATATAGTACTTTATTTGTCATACCCTCTGTTCTTTTTTTTCTAGAGAGGCTAGACACTTTGACTGCTACAATCTTACAGCATCTTTGTCTGAGGTCAGCTCCCTCATGGGCTAGGATAGAGATCCTAGGATAGACATCAGTATACACAGGTACATAATTTAGGATTTTTGATAGTCACCAAACATTTGCTCAGGTTTATGTCTGCTGTGAAATTAATAAGACCTAGGCAAAAATATCGGAGAAGGCAATGGCACCCCACTCCAGTACTCTTGCCTGGAAACTCCCATGGATGGAGGAGCCTGGCGGGCTGAAGTCCATGGGGTCACTACGAGTCAGACACGACTGAGCGACTTCACTTTCACTTTTCACTTTCATGCACTGGAGAAGGAAATGGCAACCCACTCCAGTGTTCTCGCCTGGAGAATCCCAGGGATGGGGGAGCCTGGTGGGCTGCTGTCTATGGAGTTGCACAGAGTCGGACACAACTGACGTGACTTAGCAGCAGGCAAAAATATTGTAGTTTTGAGTATGTGTGTGTGATATGAACAATGAAATTGCCCACATTCGTGCAGGCAAGCAAGCCCTAACTACTTCACATTTAGAGCAGGATCATGGCTAATGTTGCTCTTGGAGGGATGGTTTATACTCATGATACTCATGGCAGGACTATTGAGGTTGGAGGAGTAAATGGCAACCCACTCCAGTATTCTTGCCTTGAAAATCGCATGGACAGAGGAGGCTGGCAGACTACAGTCCATGGGTTGTGGAGAGTCTGACATGACTGTCCAATGAAGCCTGTATGTTGAAGTGATGATGGACTTTGCAATAAAATGTGGTATGTGGTTCAAAAAACAACAGAAATAAATGTGCTGATAAAGCATAACTGCATGTCATATAAATGTGATAGATATCAGATTGGATGAGACAATGATGGAAAATATCTCTAGAGAAAATTTTAAAAAGGGGGTGAAATTTGGCATAAATACAAAACAGGGGTGAAGCAAGTGGGAGGAACCACTTAGAAGAACTAAAAGGAGCATTCAGATTCAGGGAAAGAAAGCTTGTGAGAAAGCAAAATTCCTGGGAAGAGTGTATTCTAGAAGAAGAGGGTCCTTAAGAGTGTTGGATTATGCAGAGCTGTCAAGAAAAACAAAGAGTCAGAGAAAGGCACTTGAATTGATCCGCTATTTGTAAAATCCTCAACTGCCACTCAAATGATCCAGGGCTTTCATGATAAGCCCTAGTTAATGACAGGAGCTTCATCTGCAATGCAATGGAGATGGAGGGAGAATCCCATTTAATACAGTTAAGAAACTGACATTTATCACTCCATTCCCTACCATGCAGAATCTGCTAAAATAAAATATCCTGACATTGGGAAGATTGTGGAAATATGAACACTGGCTATGAAAGTTCAAAATGTGACATTTGTTCAAGAAGTTGTCATAACATTTTATAGATATCTCCTTTTAAAAATGCAATTTCAAGGAGACTTCTCCCAAAATAAAAACATCTTCTGTAACAGCATCAGGTATAAAGCACAGTGTCTATTTGAGGAAACAATGTGGATGTCCACCCCAGGGGAAAGAATCAGCCCGCACTTTCCACGCTCATCTTGCTGAGTTGTGCCTATACCTACAACCCTCTACACCATGCCAACCCCCTTCTGTGAAAACACACGGGACCTTCTCTCTAGCCACAAGCCACAGTCTCAAGTTTTAGCTGATTCTACACATCAGACTTATGAAAAAGAACTGACTGCCATCACAATTCTTTATGTCCTCAACTTCTTACATGACTTCAAAATCCAGCTTATGGCTCTAACCCTTTATTCAAACCATGTTTTCCTTAGCCATCTACTGGCAAATTCAATGAACTCTATTTTTGCTTATGTAACATTATCCTCTGCAGCACTTGACCTACAAGCTATTTCTTGTTTTGGCTGCTAGTATGTGATACTTTTCTCATTCTTCTCCCTACATGCACTTTCTCTCTATCCTTGAATGGGTTCCAACACATTCCCATCTCCTTACAGCCAACATTATGGGCTTCCCAGGTGGCTCAGTGGTAAAGAGTCCACCTGCCAATGCAGGAGATGAGGGTTCGAGCCCTGGGTCAGGAAGACCCCCTGGAGAAGGGAATGGATACCCACTCCAGTATTCTTGCCTGGAGAATCAGAGGAGCCTGGTGGGCTACAGTCCATGGGGTCACAAAAGTATCAGATGATTTAACAACTAAACAGCAGCAGCATAGCCAGTATTATCAATTTTCCATTCTTCTTCAATGCTCTCTCACTCTCTCCATTCCACCCCCAACCCACTGGCAATCTTACATATGGCGCAGATTTATCTCTACCATGTCTATGTGATGTTTAAAGAAAAAAACTACAAGGACGAGATGGACAATTTTTTTTTTAAAGAACTGTCTCAAGGGGAATTTGCTTCTCTATTAACATATATTGATTCTAAATCCAGCACCTGATCGGCTGTGTAGATTTTTTTTTAACCCTCTTTTTTTTTTTTTTTAATCAATTTTCCAGAGAAAACACAAGCCAAGGAAGACAACTCTTTATGTGAGTTCATGAAATTTTTGTTTGCTGAATGACCATCAATGCCAGGTCCCTCTGTTGGGAACCAAATCATGACCAGGAGGTTGCTGTTAGAGGAGTTAAGTGATTTTTAAATGACATGTGAAGCTGTAGTGGTTGGATGAGTCATAGTTCTCTATTTTACAGTGATTTTTATGAAGATAATGAGGACGAGTCATTAGCAGCAGAGACTGTTCTTTCTGCCAGAGGACACTGGAGGGATACTGACAAACCCTCAGGATGTGGTCTCCTAACTCAGAACTTCCTACCAGTCACCTGGTGGGGCTTCATCATTATAACACTTCCTTGTGCTAGATCTGTTTTCATTGCCAAAAACATGGCTTTAGGTTAATTTAGTCACATTTGGAATTGAGCTGATCTTATAAGACATCTGACCTCTTACGGAGGTTTAGAAAACCACCTAGTTCTAGGAGCACACTGAATGATCACTGCCAAGATGGGTAACTTGGGGAAATATTTAGAAAATAGCTCATTTCACCTATTTAGTGTTGTTTTATTAGTCCAAAATTTCATATTTTCATTTTCCCTCAAAAGCTGTCAGATATTTCAAAAACGCCTATATAAACCACACTCATTCCTACACGTTGAGCTCCAGACTATTTGCTCAAACAACTTTTGACACATTTCCAGCAGGTTGCAATAAACAGAAACTTAAATGAAGGCACATTCACAGTCAGATCCATTTTCTCCTGCCTTCTCCATCCCTTCCTCCCAGGCTCTAACAATCCATATCTGTCTTCTGAGCTTTCTTTTTTTGAATATTGCTATCAATATCTTACTATGCTTTGAAACATCACCATCATCTTCTATGTCCAGTCTTCTGTTTGTCCTTACCCTTGACGTGTCTCTAATCCCACGACATCCATCATGGTTCATGTTCACATTACTTGCACCAAATCATGTAATAACGCTTTTCATAGTCTCCAGATTCTAATTTCTATCCAATCAATCTCTCCAAAACACTAGAGCCAGCAGAACCTTCCTCAACTACAGTTTTATTTATATTACCTTCCTTTGCTAATGTCTTTATTGGCTCCCCCTGGACTTACTAAAATCTAAAGTGACACAAAGAAAATAATTAAAACTCAAGCTCAATTAGACAGAGCCAGGTGTGACACCTAACTATACCACCTTTCAGATTTGCAACTGACCTGAATTCCGTCCTTTGTAGTACAGGCTTAAAAGTACTATTTACTTATCTCATGCTTTATTGTGAATATTATGCTGGGAAAATATAAAGTGTTTAGAATAGTACTTGGCATATATTAAGTTGTTAGTATCATTATGTAAATTATTTACCAGAGTGTTGAAGGCTTATGGTGATTTGTCTCCAAACAAAAGTTTAAATTTGAACATCCTTAATTAACATTTTAACCAAACTGATCCCCAAATAGATTATCAGCAGTCATGTCAATTTTCTGTTTTCATTATTTTCTTGTTACAAACTTTTCTTAATATAGATGCTAGCTATTTACTTATAAATTCTATTCATTTGTTTAAATCCAGTGCATAACCATTATCTTGAAGAATGTGTGTATGCGTGTGTGTTCAGTCGCTAAGTTATGTCTGACTCTTGTGACCTGATGGATTGTAGCCCACCAGGCTTCTCTGTCCATGTGATTCTCCAGGCAAGAGTACTGGAGTGGGTTGCCATTTCCTCCTCCAGGGGATCTTTCCGACCCAGGGATCAAACCTGCATCTCTTGCCTCTCCTGCATTGGCAGACAGATTCTTTACCACTGAGCCACCTGGGAAGCCCCACCTTGAAGAATACAGCTTCCCTGTTGGTGTCAGTCAGAGTAAAAGCAGTACTGATAACAATAACTAGCGTAAACTGAACAGTTACACCTTCCATCCTCTGATTTAAGAACTTTGCATATATTGCAGCAGAGTCAGCTTCTGCGGATTCTCGTAGCATTTTGATAGCTCTAACTCACCTCGTGTACTATTGGCAGAATCAATCATTTTTATAAATCTTGTTCAGACAGTGTCATCTTCTTGCTCAAAATCTTTATCCTGAACCCGAGTGACACTGACAAGGATGGTGCGAATTTCTCAGCTGTTGATTCAGCCCACCACCATTCATTGTTCCAATTTCCTCCTGGTCCCTTGGACATGTACACAAGCACTTCTCTCAAATTCTCCCAGGCTCTACCCTGCACACACGTCTTGCCTTCCAGATGCTTCGTCTCTGCTCAGTTCATCTTGCCTCCCCTACCTGTTTACTCTTGCAATTTATTCACCCTATTGTTCCATCTGTCTTGTCTGGCTTTGGGGACTATGTCAAGTCTACCCCCTGGCACCATCTTTCTTAGCTCCAATCCCAAATGATCTCACTCCCTGTGTACAAAAGCACTGTTTGCATCACTCCCTTGGAAGCTGAGAATCCGACCTTTCAGGGCGTATTTTTCTGTATGTTTCTTGCTTCTTGAAATAACTCAAGAGCTATTCAAGGACAGGGAGCATGTTTTCTGCTTCTTCACAGACGCGATTCTAATCTTGACCAGGTGACACACCATCATCTCCCCTTTGGCTCTCCTTCCCTGGTCACCTTCTCTCTTGGCTAAGCAAAGAGCCCTCAGATCCCAAGGAAGGAGAATGAGGTGTTGAACAGCGCGTCACAGATCGGCTTTCTCATCACAGAAGGCCTTGAATCTCACACTAGACAAGAATCTTAAAAGCCAAGCTTTGTAGAAATAAAACTCTGTGTTTGTCTGGAGTCATTTAGCTCCCATTTGATGGATTGAGAGACAGGCTTTGCTATACTAATCATAGACTTTAAGAAGGAAAAACTTTAATAAGACTCTAGCAGGAGATGGAAAGCCTATGCCTTCAGGTTTTCAGTAATTGGGAAAAAAAGAGGCTGATTAAGAGAAGGCAGGGTCGCAACAGAGAGATCTTGTCCTACCCTGTGAAGTTCAAGTCCTAATTTATGGTTGTTCAGTTGCTAAGTCGTATCCAACCCTGAACCGCCTGGACTGCAGCACTCCTGGCTCCCCTGTCCTTCACCATCTCCCAGAGTTTGCCCAACACATGTCCATTGAGTCAGTGATGCTATCAGCCATCCCATCCTCTGTCACCACCTTCTCCTTTTGCCTTCACTCTTCCTCAGCATCAGGGTCTTTTACAATGAGTTGGCTGTTTGCATCAGAAGAAGAAGAAGAGAAGGTGAGAGCATGTCCCAGTTATTGCAGGTTTGGAACACACCATCCTGAAACCTAGCATTTTAAAGAGCTTGTATCCTCAGCCTGGGCAGGCTCTGCTCCACGCTGTCAGCTGAATCAACACTGCTGGGGCCTGGTATCTTTGGAAGGATGGTGCCTGGGCTGGAAGGACTTCAACTTCTGTGGGAGGTAGAGGTGCGCTCCTCGGCATTAATCTCCAACCCTGAGAGATCTCTTGGCCTTGTCTCTCAATCTGATAAATTCAAGATAGCTGGACTTCCTATATGGAGGCTCAGTTGAAAGAGAGAGAGATTAAAATCAATAAGCATCAATAGAGAGAGAGATTAAGAGAACAGGCAAACCCAGCTTCCTCTTGGCTGGCTAGCCTGAAAAGTGATGTATCCACTCTTTAGACAAGAGTCTCTAAGGATGACCCTTTTGCAAAGGAAGGTGAAATACCACTTTTGTATAAAGAGTATCAAAGTATCTATGGATGCACTCTAAACCATCTCTGCAGATGAGTAGTGGAATGGAAATCTGTAGAGGAAGCCCACTGACCCACTGCCCATTGCTAATCTTGCAGGAGACAGCACCCAGGTAACCTGTGCCCCACTGCAGATGGGGCATCATCCCTGGAAACAAGACATCACAGTCTGGCTGGACAGAGAGACAGCACTTCTAGAAGCCAGTACTTCCCAGTGCAGGCAGGAAGGGTCCTGAGGTTCCCCCAAGCCTCTCGATGGATGTGCCAAGTAGCTGTAGAGGAGGAAAAGTAAACAAGAAAGAAAAGATTTCCAGCACAACTGTAGGGCAGAGATCAAACGAGAATTGTGAGTGCTTGCCAGTGCCTGTAGGAGGTGAGGTGTGGAGGGACCACATAGGAGGAAGAATTGTCAGGCGATGCCAACAAAGCTCCAGGCAGCTAGCAGGGGAGCCACCTGGTGGGCCACGATGATGATACCCACTCCAGGACCTACCAGAGGTCAGGAGACCCTCCAAATCCCATGTCAAGTGCTGTGAGCACACATGAACCCCTACTTTTCACCCAGACCTCAATTTGGGGAGAAGGCGAAGGAGGCAGAACTCTGAGACTGAGTGTTTACTGGGGACCAAGTTATTTGAGCAAACTCTGGAAATAGTGAAGGACAGGAAAGCCTGGCATGCTGCAGTCCATGAGGTCGCAAAGAGTCAGACACGACTTTGTGACTGAAAACAAAAACAAAGTTATTTGATTTATTTCATCCCTAAAAAGGAATTGAGCTTAGATAGTTAAAGTTTATTTATGGAAAGGAAATTGTTAAGTCTAGGAGAGACGGTTCTCATTTTTTTGGTATCCACTGGGGTGAGGCTTGTAGAATAAGCTGAATCAAATATAGAATGTAAAAAAGCTATACTGCATTTTCTTTGTACATCTCAGTTAACGTAAGTAGATCTTCAACACTGGTGTGAATATATCCACAGCGCAACATGCTATGAATGTCTTACATAGAGAACAGAGTCCATAAATATGTATTAAGTTGGTCCTTTAAAGATTTTGCAAATGCAGAGTATCCCAAAAAGTATTCCAAGAAGTGAATATTTATTAAATGCAATCAAACTCAAAATGTGTTTAAGAAGTTCAACATAAACGGCCTTCCAGCGTCACAGACATTATTCCTGCAGTGAGTGGCCACAGAGAAGACACCCTGCATGTTAGACTGTCCAGGGTGAAGGGAGTGGACAGGCTTCCTTGGCTCTGGAGTCGCAGGGGGCTGGTGCTGGGGGCGGTTTTGCAACCAGCTCTGCCCCAGGTCTGGCACTGCTCTGACCATGGCCCACTTGCTCCCTTGGTGGCTTAGTGATAGGAACCTCGAATGCTAGGCGACGAAGCTCCGTGTTCCTAACTTCTAGGGTTGTGCACGAGCCTTTCATCCCATAAAGGAAGGCTTGAGCCTTGATGGGAGGAACTTGTTTCACATCCTTAGAGACTAATGAAGAACCACCACCTTTTCTGCCTGACCCCGATCTCGCGTCCCAGAGATGGAAAATGCCCTTGGTACCTTTTAACCTCAGAGAGGTCTGAGCTCCTTGTGCATGTTCTGCCTGTGAAACGTAGAGCTAGCCACTTTCTGCACATCTTCCATTTCACCTCCTAGCAATCTAGTTCCTAATCTCTCCTCCCCAACCTTTCCCCTTTTGAAAGATTTTCTGGGAGAATTGCTGTTGGTTTTCAGGGAAATGGATCCCTATTGGCCCATGGAAGGGAAGACCACAAAACTGGTGCAGACTTAAAAAACTAGCAACTAAAAATTAGACTCAGACACAGGAAAGCTTTCTGCCATTTTGCTCATTCTCAGGGAGTGTGGATGGCAGAATCTCCCAGGGCGAAATACTCTGGAGAGTTTTGTTGGTTCAAGGGGGGCCCTAGCTCCTCAGAGCCTGTGCTACAGCCTCTGGAAGGGACTACCTGAATGCCTAGTTGAGCACCACCCCCAGCGCGTGTGCTTAGTCACAGCCGCCTTTTTGTTTCCTTATGCTGTAGAGTCAGCCCACATCATCCAGACTTCACCCAGGAACCAGGGTGAAGGGGTCACACTCTATCTTGTGCAGCAATGATCTATAAATCACACTTACTCTTGCAATTGATTTCTCACTGGGCCACCTTGACATCACAGAATTTCTGACACGGTTAGTCTGCTCAGAATTCACTTGATTCACTCAGTGTGTGTTTTTAAAGTTGCAATAAACAGCAGGAAAGTTTTTTATGTGCAAGATAATCTTCTGTAATCTCTGAAACCATAGCGATGTACCAGGCTATAGATCAACATGATGGGGAGGGGGCAGTAGGAAAGATGGAAATATAAGTGCACCTCCAAGGTCTGGTGGCAAGAAAATGTAATTCTCTAAAGAATGATATTCCCAACCCAGGGACTGAACCCAGGTCTCTCTCATTGCAGGCGGATTCTTTACCATCTGAGCCACCAGGGAAGCCCAGAGAATGATAATTTGGAAAAGTTAGGAAGCTCCTCTCCCACAATTGCCCTATGAAAACAGGACAAGTAGACATGTCACCAAAAGGGGGACCTCAGGACAAGTAAGCAGAACACCTGTGTTAGTCACCAGACAGAAAAAAAAAGAAGAAGTAAAGGCAAGTCAGGATTTCCCAGCATGAGAAACGAGTACAGAAATAGAGCTCTGGGCTGGAACCCACAATGGGCAGACTGTCACCCCCCTCTGCTTCCCTCTATCCGTTACTCCTGCGCTGTGTTTAGTTGCTCAGTTGTGTCCAACTCTTTGTGACCCCATGCACTATAGCCCATGAAGTTCCTCTGTTCATGGGATTCTCCAGGCAAGAATATTGGAGTGGGTTGCCATTTCCTCCTCCAGGGGATCTTTCTGACCCAGGGATCGAATCCAGGCCTCCTGCATTGCAGGCAAATTCTTTACCATCTGAGTCACCAGGAAAGCCCAATTTTGTGGTATAATTACCACTTTAATTCCACTCTCCAATTTTGATTCACATTGTCATTAAGCTCCTTGATGTAGATTTAGTCTTACGTGCAGTAACCAATTGGAGAAGGAAATAGCAACCCACTCCAGTATTCTTGCCTGGAGTATCCCAGGGACAGAGGAGCTGGCTGGCTGCCATCTATGGGGTCGCAGAGAGTCCAACACAACTCAAGCGTCTTAGCAGCAGCAACAGGAGTAACCAGTGGACTTCCCTGGTGGCTCAGCCGGTAAATCTGCCTGCAATGCAGGAGATCTGATCCCAAGGTTGGGAAGATTTCCTGGAGGAGGGCATGACAACCCACTCCAGTATTCCTGTCTGGAGAATCCCCGTGGACAGAGGAGCCTGGTGGGCTACAGTCCAAGGGGTCGCTAAGAGTTGGACACAACTGAGCGACTAAGCACGCATACCCTAAAATTACACAAACATTATCTTTTAGTTGCTTGGGGCCTGGATAGCAACTATAGAGACTTAAAAATACAGATATAATAAGAGAAGAGCAGAAATAGTTAGTTGCACATGTCAAAATCTGTGCCTAGCTGACAACAGGATTGTATTTATATTTTGATTGAGCTTAATTCCTTGCGTATATTTTCAGACCTATAATAAACCCCAAGCTGCCTCAAAGGTTCACATGGGTGTCATCTATGGGGTCACCTTCTAAGAATAGTTATATTAACTTCTGATTGGTCTATAAACTCTCTCCAATTAGAAGTTAAGATGTTTGAAGTCAGGGGTTTGGGGTTTTGTTTTATCCCCCACAGTATCTACAAGAGTGCCTTACAGACTTACATAAAGGTATTCTATTGAAGTCCTTTAAAGTAATAGCTTCAAGCAGAGTTTGCTAAGTCACTTCAGTAGTGTCGGACTTTGTGCGACCCTACAGACGGCAGCCCACCAGGCTCCCCCATCCCTGGGATTCTCCAGGCAAGAACACTGGAGTGGGTTGCCATTTCCTTCTCCAATGCATGAAAGTGAAAAGTGAACGTGAAGTCACTCAGTCGTGTCTGACTCTTCGCAACCCAATGGACTGCAGCCTACCAGGCTCCTCCATCCATAGGATTTTCCAGGCAAGAGTACTGGAGTGGGTTGCCATTGCCTTCTCCAAGCAGAGTTTATTCCCTGCCATTTCTGGGAAAAAAAAAAAAATGAAAGACTCAATTATGTCTATGCTTAATCCCTATTCAGGGCAGGGAAAAAGAGAGGACAAACTCTGTGGACATTTGATTGGTGTCAAGATTGGGGAGCCTCCATCAATGTAATTCAATGAGAAATCAGATTAGAGTCTGCATACTGAATAGTTCGGGTGTCGTTCACATCATTATATTTCTGTTTGTGCTGAATCGTGCACACTTAGGTTAACTTGGGTTTGGGTCCTTATCTCTGAAAAAGACACTCTTATTGAATTAAATAAAATGTCTTATTTTAAAATGGACCTGTTGTTCCACTGGAAAATATTTGCTGTATCACATTGTAACCACAGATTTAGCCAGATTGCATAATTTAGATGGTTGCTGTTGCTGCTGCTGCTGCTGTTAAGTCGCTTCAGTCGTGTCCAACCCTGTGTGACTCCATAGACAGCAGCCCACCAGGCTCCCCCGTCCCTGGGATTCTCCAGGCAAGAACACTGGAGTGGGTTGCCATATCCTTCTCCAATGCATGAAAGTGAAAAGGGTAAGTGAAGTTGCTCAGTCGTGTCCGACCCTCAGCGACCCCATGGACTGAGCCTACCAGGCTCCTCCATTGCATGGTCCATGGGGTCGCAGAGGGTCGGACACAACTGAGCGCCTTCACGTTCACTTTTCACTTTCATGCATTGGAGAAGGAAATAACAACCCACTCCAGAGTTCTTCCCTGGAAAATCCCAGGGATGGGGGGGCCTGGTGGGCTGCCGTCTATGGGGTCACACAGAGTCGGACACGACTGAAGTGACTTAGCAGCAGCAGCAAGTAAGAAATTTAAAATACATAGCAAGCAAACTAACAAAATACAGAGCACGTGGGAGCTTTAGCTGCCGCACGTGGGAGCTATAGCTTTAGCTGCCCCAAGTAAGAGCTTTAGCTGCCGCACATGATAGCTTTAGGTGCCACACCTGGGAGCTTTAGCTGCTGCAGGTGATAGCATTAGCTGCCGCACGTGATTGCTTTAGCTGCCGCAAGTGGGAGCATTAGCTTTAGCTTTAGCAATCACGTGCGGCAGCTACAGGAATCACGAGAAGCAGCTAGAGCAATCACTTGCGGCAGCTAGAGCAATCCCGTGCGGCAGCTAGAGCAATCCCGTGCAGCAGCTGGGGCAAGGACGTGGGGCAGCTGGGTTATAACGTGGGGCAACCGTGGCAATTACGTGTGCCAGCCGGGGCAATCACGTGCGGCCACAGGAGCAATCACGTGGGCCGCCAGGGGAAATAACATGGGCCCCCAGGGGAAATCACGTGGGCCCCCGGGGGAAATCACCTGGGCCAGGTGGGGCAATCACGTGGGCCCCCAGGGGAAATCACGTGGGCACCCAGGGGAAATCACGTGGGCCCCCAGGGGAAATCACGAGGGCCACCAGGGGAAATCACGTGGGCCCCCAGGGGAAATCACGTGAGACAGGTGGGGAAATCACATGGGCCCCCTGGGGAAATCACGTGGGCCCCCAGGGGAAATCACGTGGGCCCCCAGGGGAAATCACGTGGGCCAGGTGGGGAAATCACATGGGCCCCCTGGGGAAATCACGTGGGCCCCTAGGGGAAATCACGTGGGCCCCCGGAGGAAATCACGTGGGCCCCCAGGGGAAATCACGTGGGCCCCCAGGGGAAATCACATGGGCCAGGTGGGGAAATCACGTGGGCCAGGTGGGGAAATCACATGGGCCCCCTGGGGAAATCACGTGGGCCGCCAGGGGAAATCACGTGGGCCCCAGGGGACATCACGTGGGCCAGGTGGGGCAATCACCTGGGACCCCAGGGGCAATCACGTGGGCCCCCAGGGGAAATCACGTGGGCCCCCAGGGGAAATCACGTGGGGCCCCAGGGGAAATCACGTGGGCCAGGTGGGGAAATCACGTGGGCCAGGTGGGGAAATCACGTGGGCCCCCAGGGGAAATCACGTGGGCCCCCAGGGGAAGTCACCTGGGCCCCCAGGGGACATCACGTGGGACCCCAGGGGAAATCACGTGGGCCATGTGGGGCAATCACGTGGGCCCCCAGCGGACATCACGTGGGCCCCCAGGGGAAATCACGTGGGCCAGGTGGGGAAATCACGTGGGCCAGGTGGGGAAATCACGTGGGCCAGGTGGGGAAATCACGTGGGCCCCCATGGGAAATCACGTGGGCCCCCAGGGGAAATCACGTGGGCCCCCAGGGGAAATCACGTGGGCCAGGTGGGGCAATCTCGTGGGCCCCCATGGGAAATCACGTGGGCCCCCAGGGGAAATCATGTGGGCCAGGTGGGGAAATCACGTGGGCCCCCAGGGGAAATCACGTGGGCCCCCAGGGGAAATCACGTGGGCCCCCAGGGGAAATCACGTGGGCCCCCAGGGGAAATCATGTGGGCCCCCAGGGGAAATCACTTGGACCCCCAGGAGAAATCACGTGGGCCAGGTGGGGCAATCACGTGGGCCCCCAGGGGAAATCACGTGGGCCCCCAGGGGAAATCACGTGGTCCAGGTGGGGAAATCACGTGAGCCCCCAGGGGAAATCACGTGGGCCCCCAGGGGAAATCACGTGGGCCACCAGGGGAAATCATGTGGGCCAGGTGGGGAAATCACGTGGGCCCCCAGGGGAAATCACATGGGCCACCAGGGGAAATCACGTGGGCCCCCAGGGGAAATCACTTGGACCCCCAGGAGAAATCACGTGGGCCAGGTGGGGCAATCACGTGGGCCCCCAGGGGAAATCACGTGGGCCCCAGGGGAAATCACGTGGGCCAGGTGGGGAAATCACGTGGGCCAGGTGGGGAAATCACGTGGGCCAGGTGGGGAAATCACGTGGGCCCCTAGGGGAGAAATCACGTGGGCCCCCAGAGGACATCACGTGGGCCCCCAGGGGAAATCACGTGGGCCAGGTGGGGAAATCACGTGGGCCAGGTATGGAAATCACGTGGGACCCCAGGGGAAATCACGTGGGCCCCCAGGGGAAATCACCTGGGCCAGGTGAGGCAATCACGTGGGCCCCCAGGGGAAATCACGAGGGCCCCCAGGGCAAATCACGTGGGCCCCCAGGGGAAATCACGTGGGACCCCAGGGGAAATCACGTGGGCCAGGTGGGGCAATCACGTGGGCCAGGTGGGGCAATCACGTGGGCCAGGTGGAGCAATCACGTGGGCACCCAGGGAAATTCACGTGGGCCGCCAGGGGAAATCACGTGGGCCCCCAGGGGAAATCACGTGGGCCCCCAGGGGAAATAACCTGGGCCCCCAGGGGAAATCACGTGGGCCCCCAGGGGAAATCACGTGGGCCCACAGGTGAAATCACGTGGGCCCCCAGGGGACATCACGTGGGCTCCCAGGTGAAATCACGTGGGCCCCCAGGGGAAATCACTTGGGCCCTCAGGGGAAATCACGTGGGCCCCCAGGGGAAATCACGTGGGCCCCCAGGGGAAATCACGTGGCTCCCAGGGGAAATCATGTGGGCCAGGTTGGGCACTCACGTGGGCCAGGTGGGGCAATCACGTGGGCCAGGTGGAGCAATCACGTGGGCCCCCAGGGGAAATCACGTGGGCCCCCAGGGCAAATAATGAGGGCCCCCAGGGGAAATCACGTGGGCCCCCAGGGGAAATCACGTGGGCCCCCAGGGAAATCACGTGGGCCCCCAGGGGAAATCACGTGGGCCCCCAGGGGAAATCACGTGGGACGCAAGGGGAAATTACGTGGGCCCCCAGGGGAAATCACGTGTGCCAGGTGGGGCAATCACGTGGGCCAGGTGGAGCAATCACGTGGGCCCCCAGGGAAAATCACGTGGGCCAGGTGGGGCAATCACGTGGGCCAGGTGGAGCAATCACGTGGGCCCCCAGGGAAAATCACGTGGGCCAGGTGGGGCAATCACGTGGGCCAGGTGGAGCAATCACGTGGGCACCCAGGGCAAATCACGTGGGCCGCCAGGGGAAATCACGTGGGCCCCCAGGGGAAATCACGTGGGCCCCCAGGGGAAATCACGTGGGCCCCCAGGGGAAATCACGTGGGCCCCCAGGGGAAATCACGTGGGCCAGGTGGGGCAATCACGTGGGCCAGGTGGAGCAATCACGTGGTCCCCCAGGTGAAATCACGTGGGCCCCCAGGGGAAATCACGTGGGCCCCCAGGGGAAATCACGTGGGCCCCCAGGGGAAATCACGTGGGCCAGGTGGGGAAATCACGTGGGCCAGGTGGGGCAATCACGTGAGCCCCCAGGGGAAATCACGTGGGCCCCCAGGGGAAATCACGTGAGCCAGGTGGGGAAATCACGTGGGCCAGGTGGGGAAATCACGTGGGCCAGGTGGGGCAATCACGTGGGCCAGGTGGAGCAATCACGTGGTCCAGGTGGAGCAATCACGTGGGCCCCCAGGGGAAATCACGTGGGCCCCCAGGGGAAATCACGTGGGCCCCCAGGGGAAATCACGTGGGCCAGGTGGGGAAATCACGTGGGCCAGGTGGGGAAATCACGTGGGCCATGTGGGGCAATCACGTGGGCCAGGTGGGGAAATCACGTGGGCCAGGTGGGGAAATCACGTGGGCCAGGTGGGGCAATCACGTGGGCCAGGTGGGGCAATCACGTGGGCCCCCAGGGGAAATCACGTGGGTCAGGTGGGGCAATCACGTGGGCCAGGTGGGGCAATCACGTGGGCCCCCAGGGGAAATCACGAGGGCCCCCAGGGCAAATCACTTGGGCCCCCAGGGGAAATCACGTGGGCCCCCAGGGGAAATCACGTGGGCCAGGTGGGGCAATCACGTGGGCCAGGTGGGGCAATCACGTGGGCCAGGTGGAGCAATCACGTGGGCACCCAGGGCAAATCACGTGCGCCGCCAGGGGAAATCACGTGGGCCCCCAGGGGAAATCACGTGGGCCCCCAGGGGAAATAACGTGGGCCCCCAGGGGAAATCACCTGGGCCCCCAGGGGAAATCACGTGGGTCCACAGGTGAAATCACGTGGGCCCCCAGGGGACATCACGTGGGCCCCCAGGTGAAATCACGTGGGCCCCCAGGGGAAATCACTTGGGCCCTCAGGGGAAATCACGTGCCTCCCAGGGGAAATCATGTGGGCCAGGTGGGGCACTCACGTGGGCCAGGTGGGGCAATCACGTGGGCCAGGTGGAGCAATCACGTGGGCCCCCAGGGGAAATCACGTGGGCCCCCAGGGCAAATAATGAGGGCCCCCAGGGGAAATGACGTGGGCCCCCAGGGGAAATCACGTGGGCCCCCAGGGGAAATCACGTGGGCCCCCAGGGGAAATCACGTGGGACGCAAGGGGAAATTACGTGTGCCATGTGGGGCAATCACGTGTGCCAGGTGGGGCAATCACGTGGGCCAGGTGGAGCAATCATGTGGGCCCCCAGGGAAAATCACGTGGGCCAGGTGGGGCAATCACGTGGGCCAGGATGGGCAATCACGTGGGCCCCAGGGGAAATCACGTGGGCCCCCAGGGGAAATCATGTGGGCCCCCAGGGGAAATCACGTGGGCCCCCAGGGGAAATCACGTGGGCCCCCAGGGGAAATCACGTGGGCCCCCAGGGCAAATCACGTGGGCCCCCAGGGGAAATCACGTGGGCCCCCAGGGGAAATCACGTGGGCCCCCAGGGGAAATCACGTGGGTCACGTGGGGCAATCACGTGGGCCAGGTGGGGCAATCACGTGGGCCAGGTGGAGCAATCACGTGGGCACCCAGGGCAAATCACGTGGGCCGCCAGGCGAAATCATGTGGGCCCCCAGGGGAAATCACGTGGGCCCCCAGGGGAAATCACGTGGGCCCCCAGGGGAAATCACGTGGGCCAGGTGGGGCAATCACGTGGGCCAGGTGGAGAAATCACGTGGGCCCCCAGGGGAAATCACGTGGGCCTCCAGGGGAAATCACGTGGGCCCCCAGGGGAAATCACGTGGGCCCCCAGGGGAAATCACGTGGGCCAGGTGGGGCAATCACGTGAGCCCCCAGGTGGAATCACGTGGGCCCCCAGGGGAAATCACGTGGGCCCCCACGGAAAATCACGTGGTCCCCCAGGGGAAATCACGTGGGCCCCCAGGGCAAATCACGTGGGCCAGGTGGGGCAATCACGTGGGCCCTCAGGGGAAATCACGTGGGCCCCCAGGGGAAATCACGTGGGTCAGGTGGGGCAATCACGTGGGCCAGGTGGGGCAGTCACGTGGGCCAGGTGGAGCAATCACGTGGGGCCCCAGGGGAAATCACGTGGGCCCCCAGGGGAAATCACGTGGGCCCCCAGGGGAAATCACGTGGGCCAGGTGGGGAAATCACGTGGGCCAGGTGGGGAAATCACGTGGGCCAGGTGGGGCAATCACGTGGGCCAGGTGGAGCAATCACGTGGGCCAGGTGGAGCAATCACGTGGGCCCCCAGGGGAAATCACGTGGGCCCCCAGGGGAAATCACGTGGGCCCCCAGGGGAAATCACGTGAGCCAGGTGGGGAAATCACGAGGGCCAGGTGGGGAAATCACGTGGGCCAGGTGGGGCAATCACGTGGGCCAGGTTGGGCAATCACGTGGGCCCCCAGGGGAAATCACGTGGGCCCCCAGGGGAAATCACGTGGGCCCCCAGGGGAAATCACGTGAGCCAGGTGGGGAAATCACGTGGGCCAGGTGGGGAAATCACGTGGGCCAGGTGGGGCAATCACGTGGGCCGCCAGGGGAAATCACGTGGGCCCCCAGGGGAAATCTCGAGGGCCCCCAGGGGAAATCACGTGGGCCAGGAGGGACAATCACGTGGGCCCCCAGGGGAAATCACGTGGGCCCCCAGGGGAAATCACGTGGGCCCCCAGGGGAAATCACGTGGGCCCCCAGGGGAAATCACGTGGGCCAGGTGGGGCAATCACGTGGGCCAGGTGGAGCAATCACGTGGGCCCCCAGGGGAAATCACGTGGGCCCCCAGGGGAAATCACGTGGGCCAGGTGGAGCAATCACGTGGGCCAGGTGGGGCAATCACGTGGGCCAGGTGGGGCAATCACGTGGGCCCCCAGGGGAAATCACGAGGGCCCCCAGGGCAAATCACGTGTGCCCCCAGGGGAAGTCACGTGGGACCCCAGGGGAAATCACGTGGGCCCCCAGGGGAAATCACGTGGGCCCCCAGGGGAAATCACGTGGGCCCCCAGGGGAAATCACGTGGGCCCCCAGGGGAAATCACGTGGGCCAGGTGGGGCAATCACGTGGGCCAGGTGGGGCAATCGATTACGTGGGCCCCCAGGGGAAATCATGAGGGCCCCCAGGGCAAATCACGTGGGCCAGGTGGGGCAATCACGTGGGCCCCCAGGGCAAATCACGTGGGCCGCCAGGGGAAATCACGTGGGCCCCCAGGGGAATTCACGTGGGCCCCCAGGGGAAATCACGTGGGCCCCCAGGGGAAATCACGTGGGCCCCCAGGGGAAATCACGTGGGCCCCCAGGGGAAATCACGTGGGCCCCCAGGGGAAATCACGTGGGCCCCCAGGGGAATCACGTGGGCCCCCAGGGGAAATCACGTGGGCCCCCAGGGGAAATCACGTGGGCCCCCAGGGGAAATCACGTGGGCCCCCAGGGGAAATCACGTGGGCCAGGTGGGGCAATCACGTGGGCCCCCAGGTGAAATCACGTGGGCCCCCAGGGGAAATCACGTGGGCCCCCACGGGGAATCACTTGGTCCCCCAGGGGAAATCACGTGGGCCTCCAGGGGATATCACGTGGGGCAGGTGGGGCAATCACGTGGGGCCCCAGGGGATATCACGTGGGCCCCCAGGGGAAATCACGTGGGCCCCCAGGGGAAATCACGTGGGCCCCCAGGGGAAATCACGTGGGCCAGGTGGGGCAATCACGTGGGCCCCCAGGTGAAATCACGTGGGCCCCCAGGGGAAATCACGTGGGCCCCCACGGGAAATCACGTGGTCCCCCAGGGGAAATCACGTGGGCCTCCAGGGGAAATCACGTGGGCCAGGTGGGGCAATCACGTGGGGCCCCAGGGGAAATCACGTGGGCCCCCAGGGGAAATCACGTGGGCCCCCAGGGGAAATCACGTGGGCCCCCAGGGGAAATCACGTGGGCCCCCAGGGGAAATCACGTGGGCCCCCAGGGGAAATCACGTGGGCCAGGTGGGGCAATCACGTGGGCCCCCAGGTGAAATCACGTGGGCCCCCAGGGGAAATCACGTGGGCCCCCAGGGGAAATCACGTGGGCCCCCAGGGGAAATCACGTGGGCCACCATGGGAAATCACGTGGGCCCCCAGGGGAAATCACGTGGGCCCCCAGGGGAAATCACGTGGGCCCCCAGGGGAATCACGTGGGCCCCCAGGGGAAATCACGTGGGCCCCCAGGGGAAATCACGTGGGCCCCCAGGGGAAATTACGTGGGCCCCCAGGGGAAATCACGTGGGCCCCAGGGGAATCACGTGGGCCCCCAGGGGAAATCACGTGGGCCCCCAGGGGAAATCACGTGGGCCCCCAGGGGAAATTACGTGGGCCCCCAGGGGAAATCACGTGGGCCAGGTGGGGCAATCACGTGGGCCAGGTGGAGCAATCACGTGGGCCCCCAGGGGAAATCACGTGGGCCCCCAGGGGAAATCACGTGGGTCATGTGGGGCAATCACGTGGGCCAGGTGGGGCAATCACGTGGGCCAGGTGGAGCAATCACGTGGGCCCCCAGGGGAAATCACGTGGGCCGCCAGGGGAAATCACGTGGGCCCCCAGGGGAAATCACGTGGGCCCCCAGGGGAAATCACGTGGGCCCCCAGGGGAAATCACGTGGGCCCCCAGGGGAAATCACGTGGGCCAGGTGGGGCAATCACGTGGGCCAGGTGGAGCAATCACGTGGGCACCCAGGGCAAATCACGTGGGCCGCCAGGGGAAATCACGTGGGCCCCCAGGAGAAATCACGTGGGCCCCCAGGGGAAATCACGTGGGCCCCCAGGGGAAATCACGTGGGCCCCCAGGGGAAATCACGTGGGCCCCCAGGGGAATCACGTGGGCCCCCAGGGGAAATCACGTGGGCCCCCAGGGGAAATCACGTGGGCCCCCAGGGGAAATCACGTGGGCCAGGTGGGGCAATCACGTGGGCCCCCAGGTGAAATCACGTGGGCCCCCAGGGGAAATCACGTGGGCCCCCACGGGGAATCACTTGGTCCCCCAGGGGAAATCACGTGGGCCTCCAGGGGATATCACGTGGGGCAGGTGGGGCAATCACGTGGGGCCCCAGGGGATATCACGTGGGCCCCCAGGGGAAATCACGTGGGCCCCCAGGGGAAATCACGTGGGCCCCCAGGGGAAATCACGTGGGCCAGGTGGGGCAATCACGTGGGCCCCCAGGTGAAATCACGTGGGCCCCCAGGGGAAATCACGTGGGCCCCCACGGGAAATCACGTGGTCCCCCAGGGGAAATCACGTGGGCCTCCAGGGGAAATCACGTGGGCCAGGTGGGGCAATCACGTGGGGCCCCAGGGGAAATCACGTGGGCCCCCAGGGGAAATCACGTGGGCCCCCAGGGGAAATCACGTGGGCCCCCAGGGGAAATCACGTGGGCCCCCAGGGGAAATCACGTGGGCCCCCAGGGGAAATCACGTGGGCCAGGTGGGGCAATCACGTGGGCCCCCAGGTGAAATCACGTGGGCCCCCAGGGGAAATCACGTGGGCCCCCAGGGGAAATCACGTGGGCCCCCAGGGGAAATCACGTGGGCCACCATGGGAAATCACGTGGGCCCCCAGGGGAAATCACGTGGGCCCCCAGGGGAAATCACGTGGGCCCCCAGGGGAATCACGTGGGCCCCCAGGGGAAATCACGTGGGCCCCCAGGGGAAATCACGTGGGCCCCCAGGGGAAATTACGTGGGCCCCCAGGGGAAATCACGTGGGCCAGGTGGGGCAATCACGTGGGCCAGGTGGAGCAATCACGTGGGCCCCCAGGGGAAATCACGTGGGCCCCCAGGGGAAATCACGTGGGTCATGTGGGGCAATCACGTGGGCCAGGTGGGGCAATCACGTGGGCACCCAGGGCAAATCTCGTGGGCCGCCAGGGGAAATCACGTGGGCCCCCAGGAGAAATCACGTGGGCCCCCAGGGGAAATCACGTGGGCCCCCAGGGGAAATCACGTGGGCCCCCAGGGGAAATCACGTGGGCCAGGTGGGGCAATCACGTGGGCCAGGTGGAGCAATCACGTGGGCACCCAGGGCAAATCACGTGGGCCGCCAGGGGAAATCACGTGGGCCCCCAGGAGAAATCACGTGGGCCCCCAGGGGAAATCACGTGGGCCCCCAGGGGAAATCACGTGGGCCCCCAGGGGAATCACGTGGGCCAGGTGGGGCAATCACGTGGGCCAGGTGGAGCAATCACGTGGGCCCCCAGGTGAAATCACGTGGGCCCCCAGGGGAAATCACGTGGGCCCGCACGGGAAATCACGTGGTCCCCCAGGGGAAATCACGTGGGCCTCCATGGGAAGTCACGTGGGACAGGTGGGGCAATCACGTGGGCCCCCAGGGGAAATCACGTGGGCCCCCAGGGGAAATCACGTGGGCCCCCAGGGGAAATCACGAGGGCCCCCAGGGGAAATCACGTGGGCCAGGTGGGGCAATCACGTGGGCCAGGTGGAGCAATCACGTGGGCCCCCAGGGGAAATCACGTGGGCCCCCAGGGGAAATCACGTGGGCCCCCAGGGGAAATCACGTGGGCCCCCAGGGGAAATCACGTGGGCCCCCAGGGGAAATCACGTGGGCCAGGTGGGGCAATCACGTGGGCCAGGTGGAGCAATCACGTGGGCCCCCAGGGGAAATCACGTGGGCCCCCAGGGGAAATCACGTGGGCCCCCAGGGGAAATCACGTGGGCCAGGTGGGGCAATCACGTGGGCCAGGTGGGGCAATCACGTGGTCCCCCAGGGGAAATCACGAGGGCCCCCAGGGCAAATCACGTGGGCCCCCAGGGAAATCACGTGGGCCCCCAGGGGAAATCACGTGGGCCCCCAGGGGAAATCACGTGGGCCCCCAGGGGAAATCACGTGGGCCCCCAGGGGAAATCACGTGGGCCCCCAGGGGAAATCACGTGGGCCCCCAGGGGAAATCACGTGGGCCCCCAGGGGAAATCACGTGGGCCCCCAGGGGAAATCACGTGGGCCCCCAGGGGAAATCACGTGGGCCCCCAGGGGAAATCACGTGGTCCAGGTGGGGCAATCACGTGGGCCAGGTGGAGCAATCACGTGGGCCCCCAGGGGAAATCACGTGGGCCCCCAGGTGAAATCACGTGGGCCCCCAGGGGAAATCACGTGGGCCCCCAGGGGAAATCACGTGGGCCAGGTGGGCCAATCACGTGGGCCAGGTGGAGCAATCACGTGGGCCCCCAGGGGAAATCACGTGGGGCCCCAGGGGAAATCACGTGGGCCCCCAGGGGAAATCACGTGGGCCAGGTGGGGCAATCACGTGGGCCAGGTGGGGCAATCACGTGGGCCCCCAGGGGAAATCACGAGGGCCCCCAGGGCAAATCACGTGGGCCCCCAGGGTAAATCACGTGGGCCCCCTGGGGAAATCACGTGGGCCCCCAGGGGAAATCACGTGGGCCCCCAGGGGAAATCACGTGGGCCCCCAGGGGAAATCACGTGGGGCCCCAGGGGAAATCACGTGGGCCAGGTGGGGCAATCACGTGGGCCAGGTGGGGCAATCGATTACGTGGGCCCCCAGGGGAAATCATGAGGGCCCCCAGGGCAAATCACGTGGGCCAGATGGGGCAATCACGTGGGCCCCCAGGGCAAATCACGTGGGCCGCCAGGGGAAATCACGTGGGCCCCCAGGGGAATTCACGTGGGCCCCCAGGGGAAATCACGTGGGCCCCCAGGGGAAATCACGTGGGCCCCCAGGGGAAATCACGTGGTCCAGGTGGGGCAATCACGTGGGCCCCCAGGTGAAATCACGTGGGCCCCCAGGGGAAATCACGTGGGCCCGCACGGGAAATCACGTGGTCCCCCAGGGGAAATCACGTGGGCCTCCATGGGAAGTCACGTGGGACAGGTGGGGAAATCACGTGGGCCAGGTGGGGCAATCACGTGGGCCCCCAGGGGAAATCACGTGGGCCCCCAGGGGAAATCACGTGGGCCCCCAGGGGAATCACGTGGGCCCCCAGGGGAAATCACGTGGGCCCCCAGGGGAAATCACGTGGGCCCCCAGGGGAAATCACGTGGGCCCCCAGGGGAAATCACGTGGGCCAGGTGGGGCAATCACGTGGGCCCCCAGGTGAAATCACGTGGGCCCCCAGGGGAAATCACGTGGGCCCCCACGGGGAATCACTTGGTCCCCCAGGGGAAATCACGTGGGCCTCCAGGGGATATCACGTGGGGCAGGTGGGGCAATCACGTGGGGCCCCAGGGGATATCACGTGGGCCCCCTGGGGAAATCACGTGGGCCCCCAGGGGAAATCACGTGGGCCCCCAGGGGAAATCACGTGGGCCAGGTGGGGCAATCACGTGGGCCCCCAGGTGAAATCACGTGGGCCCCCAGGGGAAATCACGTGGGCCCCCACGGGAAATCACGTGGTCCCCCAGGGGAAATCACGTGGGCCTCCAGGGGAAATCACGTGGGCCAGGTGGGGCAATCACGTGGGGCCCCAGGGGAAATCACGTGGGCCCCCAGGGGATATCACGTGGGCCCCCAGGGGAAATCACGTGGGCCCCCAGGGGAAATCACGTGGGCCCCCAGGGGAAATCACGTGGGCCCCCAGGGGAAATCACGTGGGCCAGGTGGGGCAATCACGTGGGCCCCCAGGTGAAATCACGTGGGCCCCCAGGGGAAATCACGTGGGCCCCCAGGGGAAATCACGTGGGCCCCCAGGGGAAATCACGTGGGCCACCAGGGAAATCACGTGGGCCCCCAGGGGAAATCACGTGGGCCCCCAGGGGAAATCACGTGGGCCCCCAGGGGAATCACGTGGGCCCCCAGGGGAAATCACGTGGGCCCCCAGGGGAAATCACGTGGGCCCCCAGGGGAAATCACGTGGGCCCCCAGGGGAAATCACGTGGGCCAGGTGGGGCAATCACGTGGGCCAGGTGGAGCAATCACGTGGGCCCCCAGGGGAAATCACGTGGGCCCCCAGGGGAAATCACGTGGGCCATGTGGGGCAATCACGTGGGCCAGGTGGGGCAATCACGTGGGCCAGGTGGAGCAATCACGTGGGCACCCAGGGCAAATCACGTGGGCCGCCAGGGGAAATCACGTGGGCCCCCAGGAGAAATCACGTGGGCCCCCAGGGGAAATCACGTGGGCCCCCAGGGGAAATCACGTGGGCCCCCAGGGGAAATCACGTGGGCCAGGTGGGGCAATCACGTGGGCCAGGTGGAGCAATCACGTGGGCCCCCAGGGGAAATCACGTGGGCCCCCAGGGGAAATCACGTGGGCCCCCAGGGGAAATCACGTGGGCCCCCAGGGGAAATCACGTGGGCCCCCAGGGGAAATCACGTGGGCCCCCAGGGGAAATCACGTGGGCCAGGTGGGGCAATCACGTGGGCCAGGTGGAGCAATCACGTGGGCCCCCAGGTGAAATCACGTGGGCCCCCAGGGGAAATCACGTGGGCCCGCACGGGAAATCACGTGGTCCCCCAGGGGAAATCACGTGGGCCTCCATGGGAAGTCACGTGGGACAGGTGGGGCAATCACGTGGGCCCCCAGGGGAAATCACGTGGGCCCCCAGGGGAAATCACGTGGGCCCCCAGGGGAAATCACGAGGGCCCCCAGGGGAAATCACGTGGGCCAGGTGGGGCAATCACGTGGGCCAGGTGGAGCAATCACGTGGGCCCCCAGGGGAAATCACGTGGGCCCCCAGGGGAAATCACGTGGGCCCCCAGGGGAAATCACGTGGGCCCCCAGGGGAAATCACGTGGGCCCCCAGGGGAAATCACGTGGGCCCCCAGGGGAAATCACGTGGGCCAGGTGGGGCAATCACGTGGGCCAGGTGGAGCAATCACGTGGGCCCCCAGGGGAAATCACGTGGGCCCCCAGGGGAAATCACGTGGGCCCCCAGGGGAAATCACGTGGGCCAGGTGGGGCAATCACGTGGGCCAGGTGGGGCAATCACGTGGTCCCCCAGGGGAAATCACGAGGGCCCCCAGGGCAAATCACGTGGGCCCCCAGGGAAATCACGTGGGCCCCCAGGGGAAATCACGTGGGCCCCCAGGGGAAATCACGTGGGCCCCCAGGGGAAATCACGTGGGCCCCCAGGGGAAATCACGTGGGCCCCCAGGGGAAATCACGTGGGCCCCCAGGGGAAATCACGTGGGCCCCCAGGGGAAATCACGTGGGCCCCCAGGGGAAATCACGTGGTCCAGGTGGGGCAATCACGTGGGCCAGGTGGAGCAATCACGTGGGCCCCCAGGGGAAATCACGTGGGCCCCCAGGTGAAATCACGTGGGCCCCCAGGGGAAATCACGTGGGCCCCCAGGGGAAATCACGTGGGCCAGGTGGGCCAATCACGTGGGCCAGGTGGAGCAATCACGTGGGCCCCCAGGGGAAATCACGTGGGCCCCCAGGGGAAATCACGTGGGGCCCCAGGGGAAATCACGTGGGCCAGGTGGGGCAATCACGTGGGCCAGGTGGGGCAATCGATTACGTGGGCCCCCAGGGGAAATCATGAGGGCCCCCAGGGCAAATCACGTGGGCCAGATGGGGCAATCACGTGGGCCCCCAGGGCAAATCACGTGGGCCGCCAGGGGAAATCACGTGGGCCCCCAGGGGAATTCACGTGGGCCCCCAGGGGAAATCACGTGGGCCCCCAGGGGAAATCACGTGGGCCCCCAGGGGAAATCACGTGGTCCAGGTGGGGCAATCACGTGGGCCCCCAGGTGAAATCACGTGGGCCCCCAGGGGAAATCACGTGGGCCCGCACGGGAAATCACGTGGTCCCCCAGGGGAAATCACGTGGGCCTCCATGGGAAGTCACGTGGGACAGGTGGGGAAATCACGTGGGCCAGGTGGGGCAATCACGTGGGCCAGGTGGGGCAATCGATTACGTGGGCCCCCAGGGGAAATCATGAGGGCCCCCAGGGAAAATCACGTGGGCCAGATGGGGCAATCACGTGGGCCCCCAGGGCAAATCACGTGGGCCGCCAGGGGAAATCACGTGGGCCCCCAGGGGAAATCACGTGGGCCCCCAGGGGAAATCACGTGGGCCCCCAGGGGAAATCACGTGGGCCCCCAGGGGAAATCACGTGGGCCCCCAGGGGAAATCACGTGGGCCAGGTGGGGCAATCACGTGGGCCAGGTGGAGCAATCACGTGGGCCCCCAGGGGAAATCACGTGGGCCCCCAGGGGAAATCACGTGGGCCCCCAGGGGAAATCACGTGGGCCAGGTGGGGCAATCACGTGGGCCAGGTGGGGCAATCACGTGGTCCCCCAGGGGAAATCACGTGGTACCCCAGGGGAAATCACGTGGGCCTCCAGGGGAAATCACGTGGGCCAGGTGAGGCAATCACGTGGGGCCCCAGGGGAAATCACGTGGGCCCCCAGGGGAAATCACGTGGGCCCCCAGGGGAAATCACGTGGGCCCCCAGGGGAAATCACGTGGTCCCCCAGGGGAAATCACGTGGGCCTCCAGGGGAAGTCACGTGGGACAGGTGGGGCAATCACGTGGGGCCCCAGGGGAAATCACGTGGGCCCCCAGGGGAAATCACGGGGGCCCCCAGGGGAAATCACGTGGGCCCCCAGGGGAAATCACGAGGGCCCCCAGGGGAAATCACGTGGGCCAGGTGGGGCAATCACGTGGGCCAGGTGGAGCAATCACGTGGGCCCCCAGGGGAAATCACGTGGGCCCCCAGGGGAAATCACGTGGGCCCCCAGGGGAAATCACGTGGGCCCCCAGGGGAAATCACGTGGGCCCCCAGGGGAAATCACGTGGGCCCCCAGGGGAAATCACGTGGGCCCCCAGGGGAAATCACGTGGGCCAGGTGGGGCAATCACGTGGGCCAGGTGGAGCAATCACGTGGGCCCCCAGGGGAAATCACGTGGGCCCCCAGGGGAAATCACGTGGGCCAGGTGGGGCAATCACGTGGGCCAGGTGGGGCAATCACGTGGGCCAGGTGGAGCAATCACGTGGGCCCCCAGGGGAAATCACGTGGGCCCCCAGGGGAAATCACGTGGGCCCCCAGGGCAAATCACGTGGGCCGCCATGGGAAATCACGTGGGCCCCCAGGGGAAATCACGTGGGCCCCCAGGGGAAATCACGTGGGCCCCCAGGGGAATCACGTGGGCCCCCAGGGGAAATCACGTGAGCCCCCAGGGGAAATCACGTGGGCCCCCAGGGGAAATCACGTGGGCCAGGTGGGGCAATCACGTGGGCCAGGTGGGGCAATCACGTGGGCAAGGTGGAGCAATCACGTGGGCCCCCAGGGGAAATCACGTGGGCCCCCAGGGGAAATCACGTGGGCCCCCAGGGCAAATCACGTGGGCCGCCATGGGAAATCACGTGGGCCCCCAGGGGAAATCACGTGGGCCCCCAGGGGAAATCACGTGGGCCCCCAGGGGAATCACGTGGGCCCCCAGGGGAAATCACGTGGGCCCCCAGGGGAAATCACGTGGGCCCCCAGGGGAAATTACGTGGGCCCCGAGGGGAAATCACGTGGGCCAGGTGGGGCAATCACGTGGGCCAGGTGGAGCAATCACGTGGGCCCCCAGGGGAAATCACGTGGGCCCCCAGGGGAAATCACGTGGGCCAGGTGGGGCAATCACGTGGGCCAGGTGGGGCAATCACGTGGGCCAGGTGGAGCAATCACGTGGGCCCCCAGGGGAAATCACGTGGGCCCCCAGGGGAAATCACGTGGGCCCCCAGGGCAAATCACGTGGGCCGCCATGGGAAATCACGTGGGCCCCCAGGGGAAATCACGTGGGCCCCCAGGGGAAATCACGTGGGCCCCCAGGGGAAATCACGTGGGCCCGCACGGGAAATCACGTGGTCCCCCAGGGGAAATCACGTGGGCCTCCATGGGAAGTCACGTGGGACAGGTGGGGAAATCACGTGGGCCAGGTGGGGCAATCACGTGGGCCAGGTGGGGCAATCGATTACGTGGGCCCCCAGGGGAAATCATGAGGGCCCCCAGGGAAAATCACGTGGGCCAGATGGGGCAATCACGTGGGCCCCCAGGGCAAATCACGTGGGCCGCCAGGGGAAATCACGTGGGCCCCCAGGGGAAATCACGTGGGCCCCCAGGGGAAATCACGTGGGCCCCCAGGGGAAATCACGTGGGCCCCCAGGGGAAATCACGTGGGCCCCCAGGGGAAATCACGTGGGCCAGGTGGGGCAATCACGTGGGCCAGGTGGAGCAATCACGTGGGCCCCCAGGGGAAATCACGTGGGCCCCCAGGGGAAATCACGTGGGCCCCCAGGGGAAATCACGTGGGCCAGGTGGGGCAATCACGTGGGCCAGGTGGGGCAATCACGTGGTCCCCCAGGGGAAATCACGTGGTACCCCAGGGGAAATCACGTGGGCCTCCAGGGGAAATCACGTGGGCCAGGTGAGGCAATCACGTGGGGCCCCAGGGGAAATCACGTGGGCCCCCAGGGGAAATCACGTGGGCCCCCAGGGGAAATCACGTGGGCCCCCAGGGGAAATCACGTGGTCCCCCAGGGGAAATCACGTGGGCCTCCAGGGGAAGTCACGTGGGACAGGTGGGGCAATCACGTGGGGCCCCAGGGGAAATCACGTGGGCCCCCAGGGGAAATCACCGGGGCCCCCAGGGGAAATCACGTGGGCCCCCAGGGGAAATCACGAGGGCCCCCAGGGGAAATCACGTGGGCCAGGTGGGGCAATCACGTGGGCCAGGTGGAGCAATCACGTGGGCCCCCAGGGGAAATCACGTGGGCCCCCAGGGGAAATCACGTGGGCCCCCAGGGGAAATCACGTGGGCCCCCAGGGGAAATCACGTGGGCCCCCAGGGGAAATCACGTGGGCCCCCAGGGGAAATCACGTGGGCCCCCAGGGGAAATCACGTGGGCCAGGTGGGGCAATCACGTGGGCCAGGTGGAGCAATCACGTGGGCCCCCAGGGGAAATCACGTGGGCCCCCAGGGGAAATCACGTGGGCCAGGTGGGGCAATCACGTGGGCCAGGTGGGGCAATCACGTGGGCCAGGTGGAGCAATCACGTGGGCCCCCAGGGGAAATCACGTGGGCCCCCAGGGGAAATCACGTGGGCCCCCAGGGCAAATCACGTGGGCCGCCATGGGAAATCACGTGGGCCCCCAGGGGAAATCACGTGGGCCCCCAGGGGAAATCACGTGGGCCCCCAGGGGAATCACGTGGGCCCCCAGGGGAAATCACGTGGGCCCCCAGGGGAAATCACGTGGGCCCCCAGGGGAAATCACGTGGGCCAGGTGGGGCAATCACGTGGGCCAGGTGGGGCAATCACGTGGGCAAGGTGGAGCAATCACGTGGGCCCCCAGGGGAAATCACGAGGGCCCCCAGGGGAAATCACGTGGGCCCCCAGGGCAAATCACGTGGGCCGCCATGGGAAATCACGTGGGCCCCCAGGGGAAATCACGTGGGCCCCCAGGGGAAATCACGTGGGCCCCCAGGGGAATCACGTGGGCCCCCAGGGGAAATCACGTGGGCCCCCAGGGGAAATCACGTGGGCCCCCAGGGGAAATTACGTGGGACCCCAGGGGAAATCACGTGGGCCAGGTGGGGCAATCACGTGGGCCAGGTGGAGCAATCACGTGGGCCCCCAGGGGAAATCACGTGGGCCCCCAGGGGAAATCACGTGGGCCAGGTGGGGCAATCACGTGGGCCAGGTGGGGCAATCACGTGGGCCAGGTGGAGCAATCACGTGGGCCCCCAGGGGAAATCACGTGGGCCCCCAGGGGATATCACGTGGGCCCCCAGGGCAAATCACGTGGGCCGCCATGGGAAATCACGTGGGCCCCCAGGGGAAATCACGTGGGCCCCCAGGGGAAATCACGTGGGCCCCCAGGGGAATCACGTGGGCCCCCAGGGGAAATCACGTGGGCCCCCAGGGGAAATCACGTGGGCCCCCAGGGGAAATTACGTGGGCCCCCAGGGGAAATCACGTGGGCCAGGTGGGGCAATCACGTGGGCCAGGTGGAGCAATCACGTGGGCCCCCAGGGGAAATCACGTGGGCCCCCAGGGGAAATCACGTGGGCCCCCAGGGGAAATCACGTGGGCCCCCAGGGGAAATCACGTGGGCCAGGTGTGGCAATCACGTGGGCCAGGTGGAGCAATCACGTGGGCCCCCAGGGGAAATCACGTGGGCCCCCAGGGGAAATCACGTGGGCCCCCAGGGGAAATCACGTGGGCCCCCAGGGGAAATCACGTGGGCCAGGTGGGGCAATCACGTGGGCCAGGTGGAGCAATCACGTGGGCCCCCAGGGGAAATCACGTGGGCCCCCAGGGGAAATCACGTGGGCCCCCAGGGGAAATCACGTGGGCCCCCAGGGGAAATCACGTGGGCCAGGTGGGGCAATCACGTGGGCCAGGTGGGGCAATCACGTGGGCAAGGTGGAGCAATCACGTGGGCCCCCAGGGGAAATCACGTGGGCCCCCAGGGGAAATCACGTGGGCCCCCAGGGCAAATCACGTGGGCCGCCATGGGAAATCACGTGGGCCCCCAGGGGAAATCACGTGGGCCCCCAGGGGAAATCACGTGGGCCCCCAGGGGAATCACGTGGGCCCCCAGGGGAAATCACGTGGGCCCCCAGGGGAAATCACGTGGGCCCCCAGGGGAAATCACGTGGCCCCCAGGGGAAATCACGTGGGCCAGGTGGGGCAATCACGTGGGCCAGGTGGAGCAATCACGTGGGCCCCCAGGGGAAATCACGTGGGCCCCCAGGGGAAATCACGTGGGCCCCCAGGGGAAATCACGTGGGCCCCCAGGGGAAATCACGTGGGCCAGGTGGGGCAATCACGTGGGCCAGGTGGGGCAATCACGTGGGCAAGGTGGAGCAATCACGTGGGCCCCCAGGGGAAATCACGTGGGCCCCCAGGGGAATCACGTGGGCCCCCAGGGGAAATCACGTGGGCCCCCAGGTGAAATCACGTGGGCCCCCAGGGGAAATTACGTGGGCCCCCAGGGGAAATCACGTGGGCCAGGTGGGGCAATCACGTGGGCCAGGTGGAGCAATCACGTGGGCCCCCAGGGGAAATCACGTGGGCCCCCAGGGGAAATCACGTGGGCCCCCAGGGGAAATCACGTGGGCCCCCAGGGGAAATCACGTGGGCCAGGTGGGGCAACCACGTGGGCCCCCAGGTGAAATCACGTGGGCCCCCAGGGGAAATCACGTGGGCCCCCACGGGAAATCACGTGGTCCCCCAGGGGAAATCACGTGGGCCTCCATGGGAAATCACGTGGGCCAGGTGGGGCAATCACGTGGGGCCCCAGGGGAAATCACGTGGGCCCCCAGGGGAAATCACGTGGGCCCCCAGGGGAAATCACGTGGGCCCCCAGTGGAAATCACGTGGGCCCCCTGGGGAAATCACGTGGGCCCCCAGGGGAAATCACGTGGGCCCCCAGGGGAAATCACGTGGGCCCCCAGGGGAAATCACGTGGTCCAGGTGGGGCAATCACGTGGGCCAGGTGGAGCAATCACGTGGGCCCCCAGGGAAAATCACGTGGGCCCCCAGGGGAAATCACGTGGGCCCCCAGGGGAAATCACGTGGGCCCCCAGGGGAATCACGTGGGCCCCCAGGGGAAATCACGTGGGCCCCCAGGGGAAATCACGTGGGCCCCCAGGGGAAATTACGTGGGCCCCCAGGGGAAATCACGTGGGCCAGGTGGGGCAATCACGTGGGCCAGGTGGAGCAATCACGTGGGCCCCCAGGGGAAATCACGTGGGCCCCCAGGGGAAATCACGTGGGCCCCCAGGGGAAATCACGTGGGCCCCCAGGGGAAATCACGTGGGCCAGGTGGGGCAACCACGTGGGCCCCCAGGTGAAATCACGTGGGCCCCCAGGGGAAATCACGTGGGCCCCCACGGGAAATCACGTGGTCCCCCAGGGGAAATCACGTGGGCCTCCATGGGAAATCACGTGGGCCAGGTGGGGCAATCACGTGGGGCCCCAGGGGATATCACGTGGGCCCCCAGGGGAAATCACGTGGGCCCCCAGGGGAAATCACGTGGGCCCCCAGGGGAAATCACGTGGGCCCCCAGGGGAAATCACGTGGGCCCCCAGGGGAAATCACGTGGGCCCCCAGGGGAAATCACGTGGTCCAGGTGGGGCAATCACGTGGGCCAGGTGGAGCAATCACGTGGGCCCCCAGGGGAAATCACGTGGGCCCCCAGGTGAAATCACGTGGGCCCCCAGGGGAAATCACGTGGGCCCCCAGGGGAAATCACGTGGGCCAGGTGGGCCAATCACGTGGGCCAGGTGGAGCAATCACGTGGGCCCCCAGGGGAAATCACGTGGGGCCCCAGGGGAAATCACGTGGGCCCCCAGGGGCAATCACGTGGGCCAGGTGGGGCAATCACGTGGGCCAGGTGTGGCAATCACGTGGGCCCCCAGGGGAAATCACGAGGGCCCCCAGGGCAAATCACGTGGGCCCCCAGGGTAAATCACGTGGGCCCCCTGGGGAAATCACGTGGGCCCCCACGGGAAATCACGTGGTACCCCAGGGGAAATCACGTGGGCCTCCAGGGGAAATCACGTGGGCCAGGTGAGGCAATCACGTGGGGCCCCAGGGCAAATCACGTGGGCCCCCAGGGGAAATCACGTGGGCCCCCACGGGAAATCACGTGGTACCCCAGGGGAAATCACGTGGGCCTCCAGGGGAAATCACGTGGGCCAGGTGAGGCAATCACGTGGGGCCCCAGGGGAAATCACGTGGGCCCCCAGGGGAAATCACGTGGGCCCCCAGGGGAAATCACGTGGTCCATGTGGGGCAATCACGTGGGCCAGGTGGAGCAATCACGTGGGCCCCCAGGGGAAATCACGTGGGCCCCCAGGGGAAATCACGTGGGCCCCCACGGGAAATCACGTGGTACCCCAGGGGAAATCACGTGGGCCTCCAGGGGAAATCACGTGGGCCAGGTGAGGCAATCACGTGGGGCCCCAGGGGAAATCACGTGGGCCCCCAGGGGAAATCACGTGGGCCCCCAGGGGAAATCACGTGGGCCCCCAGGGGAAATCACGTGGGCCCCCAGGGGAAATCACGTGGGCCCCCAGGGGAAATCTCGTGGGCCAGGTGGGGCAATCGCATGGGCCCCCAGGGGAAATCACGTGGGCCCCCACGGGCAATCACGTGGGCCGCCAGGGGAAATCACGTGGGCCAGGTGGGGCAATCACGTGGGCCAGGTGGGGCAATCACGTGGGCCAGGTGGAGCAATCACTTGGGCCCCCAGGGGAAATCACGAGGGCCCCCAGGGGAAATCACGTGGGCCCCCAGGGGAAATCACGTGGGTCAGGTGGGGCAATCACGTGGGCCAGGTGGGGCAATCACGTGGGCCGCCAGGGGAAATCACGTGGGCCCCCAGGGGAAATCTCGAGGGCCCCCAGGGGAAATCACGGGGGCCAGGAGGGACAATCACGTGGGCCCCCAGGGGAAATCACGTGGGCCCCCAGGGGAAATCACGTGGGCCCCCAGGGGAAATCACGTGGGCCCCCAGAGGAAATCACGTGGGCCCCCAGGGGAAATCACGTGGGCCAGGTGGGGCAATCACGTGGGCCAGGTGGAGCAATCACGTGGGCCCCCAGGGGAAATCACGTGGGCCCCCAGGGGAAATCACGTGGGCCAGGTGGAGCAATCACGTGGGCCAGGTGGGGCAATCACGTGGGCCAGGTGGGGCAATCACGTGGGCCCCCAGGGGAAATCACGAGGGCCCCCAGGGCAAATCACGTGTGCCCCCAGGGGAAATCACGTGGGCCCCCAGGGGAAATCACGTGGGCCAGGTGGGGCAATCACGTGGGCCAGGTGGGGCAATCGATTACGTGGGCCCCCAGGGGAAATCATGAGGGCCCCCAGGGCAAATCACGTGGGCCAGATGGGGCAATCACGTGGGCCCCCAGGGCAAATCACGTGGGCCGCCAGGGGAAATCACGTGGGCCCCCAGGGGAATTCACGTGGGCCCCCAGGGGAAATCACGTGGGCCTCCAGGGGAAATCACGTGGGTCCCCAGGGGAAATCACGTGGGCCCCCAGGGGAAATCACGTGGGCCCCCAGGGGAAATCACGTGGGCCAGGTGGGGCAATCACGTGGGCCCCCAGGTGAAATCACGTGGGCCCCCAGGGGAAATCACGTGGGCCCCCACGGGAAATCACGTGGTCCCCCAGGGGAAATCACGTGGGCCTCCAGGGGAAGTCACGTGGGACCGTTGGGGCAATCACGTGGGGCCCCAGGGGAAATCACGTGGGCCCCCAGGGGAAATCACGTGGGCCCCCAGGGGAAATCACGTGGGCCCCCAGGGGAAATCACGAGGGCCCCCAGGGGAAATCTCGTGGGCCAGGTGGGGCAATCACGTGGGCCAGGTGGAGCAATCACGTGGGCCCCCAGGGGAAATCACGTGGGCCCCCAGGGGAAATCACGTGGGCCCCCAGGGGAAATCACGTGGGCCCCCAGGGGAAATCACGTGGGCCAGGTGGGGCAATCACGTGGGCCAGGTGGAGCAATCACGTGGGCCCCCAGGGGAAAACACGTGGGCCCCCAGGGGAAATCACGTGGGCCAGGTGGGGCAATCACGTGGGCCAGGTGGGGCAATCACGTGGGCCAGGTGGAGCAATCACGTGGGCCCCCAGGGGAAATCACGTGGGCCCCCAGGGGAAATCACGTGGGCCCCCAGGGCAAATCACGTGGGCCGCCATGGGAAATCACGTGGGCCCCCAGGGGAAATCACGTGGGCCCCCAGGGGAAATCTCGTGGGCCCCCAGGGGAATCACGTGGGCCCCCAGGGGAAATCACGTGGGCCCCCAGGGGAAATCACGTGGGCCCCCAGGGGAAATCACGTGGGCCCCCAGGGGAAATCACGTGGGCCAGGTGGGGCAATCACGTGGGCCAGGTGGGGCAATCACGTGGGCCAGGTGGAGCAATCACTTGGGCCCCGAGGGGAAATCACGAGGGCCCCCAGGGGAAATCACGTGGGCCCCCAGGGGAAATCACGTGGGTCAGGTGGGGCAATCACGTGGCCAGGTGGGGCAATCACGTGGGCCGCCAGGGGAAATCACGTGGGCCCCCAGGGGAAATCTCGAGGGCCCCCAGGGGAAATCACGTGGGCCAGGAGGGACAATCACGTGGGCCCCCAGGGGAAATCACGTGGGCCCCCGGGGGAAATCACGTGGGCCCCCAGGGTAAATCACGTGGGCCCCCAGGGGAAATCACGTGGGCCCCCAGGGGAAATCACGTGGGCCAGGTGGGGCAATCACGTGGGCCAGGTGGAGCAATCACGTGGGCCCCCAGGGGAAATCACGTGGGCCCCCAGGGGAAATCACGTGGGCCAGGTGGAGCAATCACGTGGGCCAGGTGGGGCAATCACGTGGGCCAGGTGGGGCAATCACGTGGGCCCCCAGGGGAAATCACGAGGGCCCCCAGGGCAAATCACGTGTGCCCCCAGGGGAAATCACGTGGGACCCCAGGGGAAATCACGTGGGCCCCCAGGGGAAATCACGTGGGCCCCCAGGGGAAATCACGTGGGCCCCCAGGGGAAATCACGTGGGCCCCCAGGGGAAATCACGTGGGGCACCAGGGGAAATCACGTGGGCCAGGTGGGGCAATCACGTGGGCCAGGTGGGGCAATCGATTACGTGGGCCCCCAGAGGAAATCATGAGGGCCCCCAGGGCAAATCACGTGGGCCAGGTGGGGCAATCACGTGGGCCCCCAGGGCAAATCACGTGGGCCGCCAGGGGAAATCACGTGGGCCCCCAGGGGAATTCACGTGGGCCCCCAGGGGAAATCACGTGGGCCCCCAGGGGAAATCACGTGGGCCCCCAGGGGAAATCACGTGGGCCCCCAGGAGAAATCACGTGGGCCCCCAGGGGAAATCACGTGGGCCCCCAGGGGAATCACGTGGGCCCCCAGGGGAAATCACCTGGGCCCCCAGGGGAAATCACGTGGGCCCCCAGGGGAAATCACGTGGGCCCCCAGGGGAAATCACGTGGGCCAGGTGGGGCAATCACGTGGGCCCCCAGGTGAAATCACGTGGGCCCCCAGGGGAAATCACGTGGGCCCCCAAGGGAAATCACGTGGTCCCCCAGGGGAAATCACGTGGGCCTCCAGGGGAAGTCACGTGGGACAGGTGGGGCAATCACGTGGGGCCCCAGGGGAAATCACGTGGGCCCCCAGGGGAAATCACGTGGGCCCCCAGGGGAAATCACGAGGGCCCCCAGGGGAAATCACGTGGGCCAGGTGGGGCAATCACGTGGGCCAGGTGGAGCAATCACGTGGGCCCCCAGGGGAAATCACGTGGGCCCCCAGGGGAAATCACGTGGGCCCCCAGGGGAAATCACGTGGGCCAGGTGGGGCAATCACGTGGGCCAGGTGGGGCAATCACGTGGGCCAGGTGGAGCAATCACGTGGGCCCCCAGGGGAAATCACGTGGGCCCCCAGGGGAAATCACTTGGGCCCCCAGGGCAAATCACGTGGGCCGCCATGGGAAATCACGTGGGCCCCCAGGGGAAATCACGTGGGCCCCCAGGGGAAATCACGTGGGCCCCCAGGGGAATCACGTGGGCCCCCAGGGGAAATCACGTGGGCCCCCAGGGGAAATCACGTGGGCCCCCAGGGGAAATCACGTGGGCCCCCAGGGGAAATCACGTGGGCCAGGTGGGGCAATCACGTGGGCCCCCAGGGGAAATCACGTGGGCCCCCAGGGGAAATCACGTGGGCCCCCAGGGGAAATCACGTGGGCCCCCAGGGGCAATCACGTGGGCCAGGTGGGGCAATCACGTGGGCCCCCAGGGGAAATCACGAGGGCCCCCAGGGCAAATCACGTGGGCCCCCAGGGGAAATCACGTGGGCCCCCTGGGGAAATCACGTGGGCCCCCAGGGGAAATCACGTGGGCCCCCAGGGGAAATCACGTGGGCCCCCAGGGTAAATCACGTGGGCCCCCTGGGAAAATCACGTGGGCCCCCAGGGGAAATCACGTGGGCCCCCAGGGGAAATCACGTGGGCCAGGTGGGGCAATCACGTGGGCCCCCAGGTGAAATCACGTGGGCCCCCAGGGGAAATCACGTGGGCCCCCACGGGAAATCACGTGGTCCCCCAGGGGAAATCACGTGGGCCTCCATGGGAAATCACGTGGGCACGGTGGGGCAATCACGTGGGGCCCCAGGGGAAATCACGTGGGCCCCCAGGGGAAATCACGTGGGCCCCCAGGGGAAATCACGTGGGCCCCCAGGGGAAATCACGTGGTCCACGTGGGGCAATCACGTGGGCCAGGTGGAGGAATCACGTGGGCCCCCAGGGGAAATCACGTGGGCCCCCAGGGGAAATCACGTGGGCCAGGTGGGGCAATCACGTGGGCCCCCAGGTGAAATCACGTGGGCCCCCAGGGGAAATCACGTGGGCCCCCACGGGAAATCACGTGGTACCCCAGGGGAAATCACGTGGGCCTCCAGGGGAAATCACGTGGGCCAGGTGAGGCAATCACGTGGGCCCCCAGGGGAAATCACGTGGGCCCCCAGGGGAAATCACGTGGGCCCCCAGGAGAAATCATGTGGGCCCCCAGGGGAAATCACGTGGGCCCCCAGGGGAAATCACGTGGTCCAGGTGGGGCAATCACGTGGGCCAGGTGGAGCAATCACGTGGGCCCCCAGGTGAAATCACGTGGGCCCCCAGGTGAAATCACGTGGGCCCCCAGGGGAAATCACGTGGGCCCCCAGGGGAAATCACGTGGGCCCCCAGGGGAAATCACGTGGGCCCCCAGGGGAAATCACGTGGGCCAGGTGGGCCAATCACGTGGGCCAGGTGGAGCAATCACGTGGGCCCCCAGGGGAAATCACGTGGGCCCCCAGGGGAAATCACGTGGGCCCCCAGGGGCAATCACGTGGGCCAGGTGGGGCAATCACGTGGGCCAGGTGGGGCAATCACGTGGGCCAGGTGGAGCAATCACGTGGGCCCCCAGGGGAAATCACGTGGGCCCCCAGGGGAAATCACGTGGGCCCCCAGGGGCAATCACGTGGGCCAGGTGGGGCAATCACGTGGGCCAGGTGGTGCAATCACGTGGGCCCCCAGGGGAAATCACGAGGGCCCCCAGGGGAAATCACGTGGGCCCCCAGGGGCAATCACGTGGGCCAGGTGGGGCAATCACGTGGGCCAGGTGGGGCAATCACGTGGGCCCCCAGGGGAAATCACGAGGGCCCCCAGGGCAAATCACGTGGGCCCCCAGGGGAAATCACGTGGGCCCCCAGGGGAAATCACGTGGGCCCCCAGGGGAAATCACGTGGGCCCCCAGGTTAAATCACGTGGGCCCCCATGGGAAATCACGTGGGCCCCCAGGGGAAATCACGTGGGCCCCCAGGGGAAATCACGTGGGCCAGGTGGAGCAATCACGTGGGCCCCCAGGGGAAATCACGTCGGCCCCCAGGGGAAATCACGTGGGCCCCCAGGGGAAATCACGTGGGCCCCCAGGGGAAATCACGTGGGCCCCCAGGGGAAATCACGTGGGCCCCCAGGGGAAATCACGTGGGCCCCCAGGGGAAATCACGTGGGCCAGGTGGGGCAATCACGTGGGCCAGGTGGAGCAATCATGTGGGCCCCCAGGGGAAATCACGTGGGCCCCCAGGGGAAATCACGTGGGCCCCCAGGGGAAATCACGTGGGCCAGGTGGGGCAATCACGTGGGCCAGGTGGGGCAATCACGTGGTCCCCCAGGGGAAATCACGAGGGCCCCCAGGACAAATCACGTGGGCCCCCAGGGGAAATCACGTGGGCCCCCAGGGGAAATCACGTGGGCCCCCAGGGGAAATCACGTGGGCCAGGTGGGGCAATCACGTGGGCCAGGTGGGGCAATCACGTGGGCCAGGTGGAGCAATCACGTGGGCCCCCAGGGGAAATCACGTGGGCCCCCAGGGCAAATCACGTGGGCCGCCAGGGGAAATCACCTGGGCCCCCAGGGGAAATCACGTGGGCCCCCGGTGGAATCACGTGGGCCCCCAGGGGAAATCACCTGGGCCCCCAGGGGAAATCACGTGGGCCCCCAGGGGAAATCACGTGGGCCCCCAGGGGAAATCACGTGGGCCCCCAGGGGAAATCACGTGGGCCAGGTGGGGCAATCACGTGGGTCAGGTGGAGCAATCACATGGGCCCCCAGGGGAAATCACGTGGGCCCCCAGGGGAAATCACGTGGGCCCCCAGGGGAAATCACGTGGGCCCCCAGGGGAAATCACGTGGGCCAGGTGGGGCAATCACGTGGGCCCCCAGGTGAAATCACGTGGGCCCCCAGGGGAAATCACGTGGGCCTCCACGGGAAATCACGTGGTCCCCCAGGGGAAATCACGTGGGCCTCCAGGGGATATCACGTGGGCCAGGTGGGGCAATCACGTGGGGCCCCAGGGGAAATCACGTGGGCCCCCAGGGGAAATCACGTGGGCCCCCAGGGGAAATCACGTGGGCCCCCAGGGGAAATCACGTGGGCCAGGTGGGGCAATCACGTGGGCCCCCAGGTGAAATCACGTGGGCCCCCAGGGGAAATCACGTGGGCCCCCACGGGAAATCACGTGGTCCCCCAGGGGAAATCACGTGGGCCTCCAGGGGAAATCACGTGGGCCAGGTGGGGCAATCACGTGGGGCCCCAGGGGAAATCACGTGGGCCCCCAGGGGAAATCACGTGGGCCCCCAGGGGAAATCACGTGGGCCCCCAGGGGAAATCACGTGGGCCCCCAGGGGAAATCACGTGGGCCCCCAGGGGAAATCACGTGGGCCCCCAGGGAAATCACGTGGGCCAGGTGGGGCAATCACGTGGGCCCCCAGGTGAAATCACGTGGGCCCCCAGGGGAAATCACGTGGGCCCCCACGGGAAATCACGTGGTCCCCCAGGGGAAATCACGTGGGCCTCCAGGGGAAGTCACGTGGGACAGGTGGGGCAATCACGTGGGGCCCCAGGGGAAATCACGTGGGCCCCCAGGGGAAATCACGTGGGCCCCCAGGGGAAATCACGTGGGCTCCCAGGGGAAATCACGAGGGCCCCCTAGGGAAATCACGTGGGCCAGGTGGGGCAATCACGTGGGCCAGGTGGAGCAATCACGTGGGCCCCCAGGGGAAATCACGTGGGCCCCCAGGGGAAATCACGTGGGCCCCCAGGGGAAATCACGTGGGCCCCAAGGGGAAATCACGTGGGCCCCCAGGGGAAATCACGTGGGCCCCCAGGGGAAATCACGTGGGCCAGGTGGGGCAATCACGTGGGCCAGGTGGAGCAATCACGTGGGCCCCCAGGGGAAATCACGTGGGCCCCCAGGGGAAATCACGTGGGCCCCCAGGGGAAATCACGTGGGCCCCCAGGGGAAATCATGTGGGCCCCCAGGATAAATCACGTGGGCCCCCATGGGAAATCACGTGGGCCCCCAGGGGAAATCACGTGGGCCCCCAGGGGAAATCACGTGGTCCAGGTGGGGCAATCACGTGGGCCATGTGGAGCAATCACGTGGGCCCCCAGGGGAAATCACGTGGGCCCCCAGGTGAAATCACGTGGGCCCCCAGGGGAAATCACGTGGGCCCCCAGGGGAAATCACGTGGGCCCCCAGGGGAAATCACGTGGGCCCCCAGGGGAAATCACGTGGGCCCCCAGGGGAAATCACGTGGGCCAGGTGGGCCAATCACGTGGGCCAGGTGGAGCAATCACGTGGGCCGCCTGGGGAAATCACGTGGGCCCCCAGGGGAAATCACGTGGGCCCCCAGGGGCAATCACGTGGGCCAGGTGGGGCAATCACGTGGGCCAGGTGGGGTAATCACGTGGGCCCCCAGGGGAAATCACGAGGGCCCCCAGGGCAAATCACGTTGGCCAGGTGGGGCAATCACGTGTGCCCCCAGGGCAAATCACGTGGGCCGCCAGGGGAAATCACGAGGGCCCCCAGGGGAATTCACGTGGGCCCCCGGGGAAATCACGTGGGCCCCCAGGGGAAATCACGTGGGCCCCCAGGGGAAATCACGTGGGCCCCCAGGGGAAATCACGTGGGCCCCCAGGGGAAATCACGTGGGCCCCCAGGGGAAATCACGTTGGCCCCCAGGGGAAATCACGTGGGCCAGGTGGGGCAATCACGTGGGCCAGGTGGAGCAATCACGTGGGCCCCCAGGGGAAATCACGTCGGCCCCCAGGGGAAATCACGTGGGCCCCCAGGGGAAATCACGTGGGCCCCCAGGGGAAATCACGTGGGCCCCCAGGGGAATTCACGTGGGCCCCCAGGGGAAATCACGTGGGCCCCCAGGGGAAATCACGTGGGCCAGGTGGGGCAATCACGTGGGCCAGGTGGAGCAATCACGTGGGCCCCCAGGGGAAATCACATGGGCCCCCAGGGGAAATCACGTGGGCCCCCAGGGGAAATCACGTGGGCCAGGTGGGGCAATCACGTGGGCCAGGTGGGGCAATCACGTGGTCCCCCAGGGGAAATCACGAGGGCCCCCAGGACAAATCACGTGGGCCCCCAGGGGAAATCACGTGGGCCCCCAGGGGAAATCACGTGGGCCCCCAGGGGAAATCACGTGGGCCAGGTGGGGCAATCACGTGGGCCAGGTGGGGCAATCACGTGGGCCAGGTGGAGCAATCACGTGGGCCCCCAGGGGAAATCACGTGGGCCCCCAGGGCAAATCACGTGGGCCGCCAGGGGAAATCACCTGGGCCCCCAGGGGAAATCACGTGGGCCCCCAGTGGAATCACGTGGGCCCCCAGGGGAAATCACCTGGGCCCCCAGGGGAAATCACGTGGGCCCCCAGGGGAAATCACGTGGGCCCCCAGGGGAAATCACGAGGGCCCCCAGGGGAAATCACGTGGGCCAGGTGGGGCAATCACGTGGGCCAGGTGGAGCAATCACGTGGGCCCCCAGGGGAAATCACGTGGGCCCCCAGGGGAAATCACGTGGGCCCCCAGGGGAAATCACGTGGGCCCCCAGGGGAAATCACGTGGGCCCCCACGGGAAATCACGTGGGCACCCAGAGGAAATCACGTGGGCCCCCAGGGGAAATCACGGGGGCCAGGAGGGGCAATCACGTGGGCCCCCAGGTGAAATCACGTGGGCCCCCAGGGGAAATCACGTGGACCCCCACGGGAAATCACGTGGTCCCCCAGGGGAAATCACGTGGGCCTCCAGGGGAAATCACCTGGGCCAGGTGGGGCAATCACGTGGGGCCCCAGGGGAAATCACGTGGGCCCCCAGGGGAAATCACGAGGGCCCCCAGGGGAAATCACGTGGGCCAGGTGGGGCAATCACGTGGGCCAGGTGGGGCAATCACGTGGGCCAGGTGGGGCAATCACGTGGGCCCCCAGGGGAAATCACGAGGGCCCCCAGGGCAAATCACGTGGGCCAGGTGGGGCAATCACGTGGGCCCCCAGGGGAAATCACGTGGGCCGCCAGGGGAAATCACGTGGGCCCCCAGGGGAATTCACGTGGGCCCCCAGGGGAAATCACGTGGGCCCCCAGGGGAAATCACGTGGGCCCCCAGGGGAAATCACGTGGGCCCCCAGGGGAAATCACGTGGGCCCCCAGGGGAAATCACGTGGGCCCCAGGGGAAATCACGTGGGCCAGGTGGGGCAATCACGTGGGCCAGGTGGAGCAATCACGTGGGCCCCCAGGGGAAATCACGTCGGCCCCCAGGGGAAATCACGTGGGCCCCCAGGGGAAATCACGTGGGCCCCCAGGGGAAATCACGTGGGCCGCCAGGGGAAATCACGTGGGCCCCCAGGGGAAATCACGTGGGCCGCCAGGGGAAATCACGTGGGCCCCCAGGGGAAATCACGTGGGCCCCCAGTGGAATCACGTGGGCCCCCAGGGGAAATCACCTGGGCCCCCAGGGGAAATCACGTGGGACCCCAGGGGAAATCACGTGGGCCCCCAGGGGAAATCACGTGGGCCCCCAGGGGAAATCACGTGGGCCAGGTGGGGCAATCACGTGGGTCAGGTGGAGCAATCACATGGGCCCCCAGGGGAAATCACGTGGGCCCCCTGGGGAAATCACGTGGGCCCCCAGGGGAAATCACGTGGGCCCCCAGGGGAAATCACGTGGGCCAGGTGGGACAATCACGTGGGCCCCCAGGTGAAATCACGTGGGCCCCCAGGGGAAATCACGTGGGCCCCCACGGGAAATCACGTGGTCCCCCAGGGGAAATCACGTGGGCCTCCAGGGGATATCACGTGGGCCAGGTGGGGCAATCACGTGGGGCCCCAGGGGAAATCACGTGGGCCCCCAGGGGAAATCACGTGGGCCCCCAAGGGAAATCACGTGGGCCAGGTGGGGCAATCACGTGGGCCCCCAGGTGAAATCACGTGGGCCCCCAGGGGAAATCACGTGGGCCCCCACGGGAAATCACGTGGTCCCCCAGGGGAAATCACGTGGGCCTCCAGGGGAAATCACGTGGGCCAGGTGGGGCAATCACGTGGGGCCCCAGGGGAAATCACGTGGGCCCCCAGGGGAAATCACGTGGGCCCCCAGGGGAAATCACGTGGGCCCCCAGGGGAAATCACGTGGGCCAGGTGGGGCAATCACGTGTGCCCCCAGGTGAAATCACGTGGTCCCCCAGGGGAAATCACGTGGGCCTCCAGGGGAAGTCACGTGTGACAGGTGGGGCAATCACGTGGGGCCCCAGGGGAAATCACGTGGGCCCCCAGGGGAAATCACGTGGGCCCCCAGGGGAAATCACGAGGGCCCCCAGGGGAAATCACGAGGGCCAGGTGGGGCAATCACGTGGGCCAGGTGGAGCAATCACGTGGGCCCCCAGGGGAAATCACGTGGGCCCCCAGGGGAAATCACGTGGGCCCCCAGGGGAAATCACGTGGGCCCCAAGGGGAAATCACGTGGGCCCCCAGGGGAAATCACGTGGGCCCCCAGGGGAAATCACGTGGGCCAGGTGGGGCAATCACGTGGGCCAGGTGGGGCAATCACGTGGTCCCCCAGGGGAAATCACGAGGGCCCCCAGGACAAATCACGTGGGCCCCCAGGGGAAATCACGTGGGCCCCCAGGGGAAATCACGTGGGCCCCCAGGGGAAATCACGTGGGCCAGGTGGGGCAATCACGTGGGCCAGGTGGGGCAATCACGTTGGCCAGGTGGAGCAATCACGTGAGCCCCCAGGGGAAATCACGTGGGCCCCCAGGGCAAATCACGTGGGCCGCCAGGGGAAATCACGTGGGCCCCCAGGGGAAATCACGTGGGCCCCCAGTGGAATCACGTGGGCCCCCAGGGGAAATCACCTGGGCCCCCAGGGGAAATCACGTGGGCCCCCAGGGGAAATCACGTGGGCCCCCAGGGGAAATCACGTGGGCCCCCAGGGGAAATCACGTGGGCCAGGTGGGGCAATCACGTGGGTCAGGTGGAGCAATCACATGGGCCCCCAGGGGAAATCACGTGGGCCCCCAGGGGAAATCACGTGGGCCCCCAGGGGAAATCACGTGGGCCCCCAGGGGAAATCACGTGGGCCAGGTGGGGCAATCACGTGGGCCCCCAGGTGAAATCACGTGGGCCCCCAGGGGAAATCACGTGGGCCCCCACGGGAAATCACGTGGTCCCCCAGGGGAAATCACGTGGGCCTCCAGGGGATATCACGTGGGCCAGGTGGGGCAATCACGTGGGGCCCCAGGGGAAATCACGTGGGCCCCCAGGGGAAATCACGTGGGCCCCCAAGGGAAATCACGTGGGCCCCCAGGGGAAATCACGTGGGCCCCCAGGTGAAATCACGTGGGCCCCCAGGGGAAATCACGTGGGCCCCCACGGGAAATCACGTGGTCCCCCAGGGGAAATCACGTGGGCCTCCAGGGGAAATCACGTGGGCCAGGTGGGGCAATCACGTGGGGCCCCAGGGGAAATCACGTGGGCCCCCAGGGGAAATCACGTGGGCCCCCAGGGGAAATCACGTGGGCCCCCAGGGGAAATCACGTGGGCCAGGTGGGGCAATCACGTGTGCCCCCAGGTGAAATCACGTGGGCCCCCAGGGGAAATCACGTGGGCCCCCACGGGAAATCACGTGGTCCCCCAGGGGAAATCACGTGGGCCTCCAGGGGAAGTCACGTGTGACAGGTGGGGCAATCACGTGGGGCCCCAGGGGAAATCACGTGGGCCCCCAGGGGAAATCACGTGGGCCCCCAGGGGAAATCACGAGGGCCCCCAGGGGAAATCACGAGGGCCAGGTGGGGCAATCACATGGGCCAGGTGGAGCAATCACGTGGGCCCCCAGGGGAAATCACGTGGGCCCCCAGGGGAAATCACGTGGGCCCCCAGGGGAAATCACGTGGGCCCCAAGGGGAAATCACGTGGGCCCCCAGGGGAAATCACGTGGGCCCCCAGGGGAAATCACGTGGGCCAGGTGGGGCAATCACGTGGGCCAGGTGGGGCAATCACGTGGTCCCCCAGGGGAAATCACAAGGGCCCCCAGGGCAAATCACGTGGGCCCCTAGGGAAATCACGTGGGCCCCCAGGGGAAATCACGTGGGCCCCCAGGGGAAATCACGTGGGCCCCCAGGGGAAATCACGTGGGCCAGGTGGGGCAATCACGTGGGCCAGGTGGGGCAATCACGTGGGCCAGGTGGAACAATCACGTGGGCCCCCAGGGGAAATCACGTGGGCCCCCAGGGGAAATCACGTGGGCCCCCAGGGCAAATCACGTGGGCCGCCATGGGAAATCACGTGGGCCCCCAGGGGAAATCACGTGGGCCCCCACGTGAAATCACGTGGGCCCCCAGGGGAAATCACGTGGGCCCCCAGGGGAAATCACGTGGGCCCCAGGGGAAATAACGTGGGCCCCCAGGGGAAATCACGTGGGCCAGGTGGGGCAATCACGTGGGCCAGGTGGAGCAATCACGTGGGCCCTCAGGGGAAATTACGTGGGCCCCCAGGGGAAATCACGAGGGCCCCCAGGGGAAATCACGTGGGCCAGGTGGGGCAATCACGTGGGCCAGGTGGGGCAATCACGTGGGCCAGGTGGGGCAATCACGTGGGCCCCCAGGGGAAATCACGAGGGCCCCCAGGGCAAATCACGTGGGCCAGGTGGGGCAATCACGTGGGCCCCCAGGGGAAATCACGTGGGCCGCCAGGGGAAATCACGTGGGCCCCCAGGGGAATTCACGTGGGCCCCCAGGGGAAATCACGTGGGCCCCCAGGGGAAATCACGTGGGCCCCCAGGGGAAATCACGTGGGCCCCCAGGGGAAATCACGTGGGCCCCCAGGGGAAATCACGTGGGCCCCCAGGGGAAATCACGTGGGCCCCAGGGGAAATCACGTGGGCCAGGTGGGGCAATCACGTGGGCCAGGTGGAGCAATCACGTGGGCCCCCAGGGGAAATCACGTCGGCCCCCAGGGGAAATCACGTGGGCCCCCAGGGGAAATCACGTGGGCCCCCAGGGGAAATCACGTGGGCCCCCAGGGGAAATCACGTGGTCCAGGTGGGGCAATCACGTGGGCCAGGTGGAGCAATCACGTGGGCCCCCAGGGGAAATCACGTGGGCCCCCAGGGGAAATCACGTGGGCCCCCAGGGGAAATCACGTGGGCCAGGTGGGGCAATCACGTGGGCCAGGTGGGGCAATCACGTGGTCCCCCAGGGGAAATCACGAGGGCCCCCAGGACAAATCACGTGGGCCCCCAGGGGAAATCACGTGGGCCCCCAGGGGAAATCACGTGGGCCCCCAGGGGAAATCACGTGGGCCAGGTGGGGCAATCACGTGGGCCAGGTGGGGCAATCACGTGGGCCAGGTGGAGCAATCACGTGAGCCCCCAGGGGAAATCACGTGGGCCCCCAGGGCAAATCACGTGGGCCGCCAGGGGAAATCACGTGGGCCCCCAGGGGAAATCACGTGGGCCCCCAGTGGAATCACGTGGGCCCCCAGGGGAAATCACCTGGGCCCCCAGGGGAAATCACGTGGGCCCCCAGGGGAAATCACGTGGGCCCCCAGGGGAAATCACGTGGGCCCCCAGGGGAAATAACGTGGGCCAGGTGGGGCAATCACGTGGGTCAGGTGGAGCAATCACATGGGCCCCCAGGGTAAATCACGTGGGCCCCCAGGGGAAATCACGTGGGCCCCCAGGGGAAATCACGTGGGCCCCCAGGTGAAATCACGTGGGCCAGGTGGGGCAATCACGTGGGCCCCCAGGTGAAATCACGTGGGCCCCCAGGGGAAATCACGTGGGCCCCCACGGGAAATCACGTGGTCCCCCAGGGGAAATCACGTGGGCCTCCAGGGGATATCACGTGGGCCAGGTGGGGCAATCACGTGGGGCCCCAGGGGAAATCACGTGGGCCCCCAGGGGAAATCACGTGGGCCCCCAGGGGAAATCACATGGGCCCCCAAGGGAAATCACGTGGGCCAGGTGGGGCAATCACGTGGGCCCCCAGGTGAAATCACGTGGGCCCCCAGGGGAAATCACGTGGGCCCCCACGGGAAATCACGTGGTCCCCCAGGGGAAATCACGTGGGCCTCCAGGGGAAATCACGTGGGCCGGGTGGGGCAATCACGTGGGGCCCCAGGGGAAATCACGTGGGCCCCCAGGGGAAATCACGTGGGCCCCCAGGGGAAATCACGTGGGCCCCCAGGGGAAATCACGTGGGCCCCCAGGGGAAATCACGTGGGCCAGGTGGGGCAATCACGTGGGCCCCCAGGTGAAATCACGTGGGCCCCCAGGTGAAATCACGTGGGCCCCCACGGGAAATCACGTGGTCCCCCAGGGGAAATCACGTGGGCCTCCAGGGGATATCACGTGGGCCAGGTGGGGCAATCACGTGGGGCCCCAGGGGAAATCACGTGGGACCCCAGGGGAAATCACGTGGGCCCCCAGGGGAAATCACGTGGGCCCCCAGGGGAAATCACGTGGGCCAGGTGGGGCAATCACGTGGGCCCCCAGGTGAAATCACGTGGGCCCCCAGGGGAAATCACGTGGGCCCCCACGGGAAATCACGTGGTCCCCCAGGGGAAATCACGTGGGCCTCCAGGGGAAATCACGTGGGCAAGGTGGGGCAATCACGTGGGGCCCCAGGGGAAATCACGTGGGCCCCCAGGGGAAATCACGTGGGCCCCCAGGGGAAATCACGTGGGCCCCCAGGGGAAATCACGTGGGCCAGGTGGGGCAATCACGTGGGCCCCCAGGTGAAATCACGTGGGCCCCCAGGGGAAATCACGTGGGCCCCCACGGGAAATCACGTGGTCCCCCAGGGGAAATCACGTGGGCCTCCAGGGGACGTCACGTGGGACAGGTGGGGCAATCACGTGGGGCCCCAGGGGAAATCACGTGGGCCCCCAGGGGAAATCACGTGGGCCCCCAGGGGAAATCACGAGGGCCCCCAGGGGAAATCACGTGGGCCAGGTGGGGCAATCACGTGGGCCAGGTGGAGCAATCACGTGGGCCCCCAGGGGAAATCACGTGGGCCCCCAGGGGAAATCACGTGGGCCCCCAGGGGAAATCACGTGGGCCCCAAGGGGAAATCACGTGGGCCCCCAGGGGAAATCACGTGGGCCCCCAGGGGAAATCACGTGGGCCAGGTGGGGCAATCACGTGGGCCAGGTGGAGCAATCACGTGGGCCCCCAGGGGAAATCACGTGGTGCCCCAGGGGAAATCACGTGGGCCCCCAGGGGAAATCACGTGGGCCAGGTGGGGCAATCACATGGGCCAGGTGGGGCAATCACGTGGTCCCCCAGGGGAAATCACAAGGGCCCCCAGGGCAAATCACGTGGGCCCCCAGGGAAATCACGTGGGCCCCCAGGGGAAATCACGTGGGCCCCCAGGGGAAATCACGTGGGCCCCCAGGGGAAATCACGTGGGCCAGGTGGGGCAATCACGTGGGCCAGGTGGGGCAATCACGTGGGCCAGGTGGAACAATCACGTGGGCCCCCAGGGGAAATCACGTGGGCCCCCAGGGGAAATCACGTGGGCCCCCAGGGCAAATCACGTGGGCCGCCATGGGAAATCACGTGGGCCCCCAGGGGAAATCACGTGGGCCCGCAGGGGAAATCACGTGGGCCCCCAGGGGAAATCACGTGGGCCCCAGGGGAAATAACGTGGGCCCCCAGGGGAAATCACGTGGGCCAGGTGGGGCAATCACGTGGGCCAGGTGGAGCAATCACGTGGGCCCTCAGGGGAAATTACGTGGGCCCCCAGGGGAAATCACGAGGGCCCCCAGGGGAAATCACGTGGGCCAGGTGGGGCAATCACGTGGGCCAGGTGGGGCAATCACGTGGGACAGGTGGGGCAATCACGTGGGCCCCCAGGGGAAATCACGAGGGCCCCCAGGGCAAATCACGTGGGCCAGGTGGGGCAATCACGTGGGCCCCCAGGGCAAATCACGTGGGCCGCCAGGGGAAATCACGTGGGCCCCCACGGGAAATCACGTGGTCCCCCAGGGTAAATCACGTGGGCCTCCAGGGGATATCACGTGGGCCAGGTTGGGCAATCACGTGGGGCCCCAGGGGAAATCACGTGGGCCCCCAGGGGAAATCACGTGGGCCCCCAGGGGAAATCACGTGGGCCCCCAGGGGAAATCACGTGGGCCAGGTGGGGCAATCACGTGGGCCCCCAGGTGAAATCACGTGGGCCCCCAGGGGAAATCACGTGGGCCCCCACGGGAAATCACGTGGTCCCCCAGGGGAAATCACGTGGGCCTCCAGGGGAAATCACGTGGGCCAGGTGGGGCAATCACGTGGGGCCCCAGGGGAAATCACGTGGGCCCCCAGGGGAAATCACGTGGGCCCCCAGGGGAAATCACGTGGGCCCCCAGGGGAAATCACGTGGGCCCCCAGGGGAAATCACGTGGGCCCCCAGGGGAAATCACGTGGGCCCCCAGGGGAAATCACGTGGGCCCCCAGCGGAAATCACGTGGGCCAGGTGGGGCAATCACGTGGGCCCCCAGGTGAAATCACGTGGGCCCCCAGGGGAAATCACGTGGGCCCCCACGGGAAATCAAGTGGTCCCCCAGGGGAAATGACGTGGGCCTCCAGGGGAAGTCACGTGGGACAGGTGGGGCAATCACGTGGGGCCCCAGGGGAAATCACGTGGGCCCCCAGGGGAAATCACGTGGGCCCCCAGGGGAAATCACGTGGGCCCCCAGGGGAAATCACGTGGGCCAGGTGGGGCAATCACGTGGGCCCCCAGGGGAAATCACGTGGGCCCCCAGGGGAAATCACGTGGGCCCCCAGGGCAAATCACGTGGGCCAGGTGGGGCAATCACGTGGGCCCCCAGGTGAAATCACGTGGGCCCCCAGGGGAAATCACGTGGGACCCCGGGGGAAATCACGTGGCCCCCAGGGGAAATCCCGTGGGCACCCAGGGGAAATCACGTGGGCCCCCAGGGGAAATCACGTGGGCCCCCAGGGGAAATCACGTGGGCCGCCATGGGAAATCACGTGGGCCCCCAGGGGAAATCACGTGGGCCCCCAGGGGAAATCACGTGGGCCCCCAGGGGAAATCACGTGGGCCCCAGGGGAAATAACGTGGGCCCCCAGGGGAAATCACGTGGGCCAGGTGGGGCAATCACGTGGGCCAGGTGGAGCAATCACGTGGGCCCCCAGGGGAAATTACGTGGGCCCCCAGGGGAAATCACGTGGGCCCCCAGGGGAAATCACGTGGGCCCCCAGGGGAAATCACGTGGGCCCCAGGAGAAATAACGTGGGCCCCCAGGGGAAATCACGTGGGCCAGGTGGGGCAATCACGTGGGCCAGGTGGAGCAATCACGTGGGCCCCCAGGGGAAATCACGTGGGCCCCCAGGGGAAATCACTTGGGCCCCCAGGGGAAATCACGTGGGCCAGGTGGGGCAATCACGTGGGCCAGGTGGGGCAATCACGTGGGCCCCCAGGGGAAATCACGTGGGCCAAGTGGGGCAATCACGTGGGCCAGGTGGGGCAATCACGTGGGCCAGGTGGAGCAATCAGGTGGGCCCCCAGGGGAAATCACGTGGGCCCCCAGGGGAAATCACGTGGGCCCCCAGGGGAAATCACGTGGGCCCCCAGGGGAAATCACGTGGTCCCCCAGGGGAAATCATGTGGGCCCTCAGGGGAAATCACGTGGGCCCCCAGGGGAAATCACGTGGGCCCCCAGGGGAAATCACGTGGGCCAGGTGGAGCAATCACGTGGGCCCCCAGGGGAAATCACGTGGGCCCCCAGGGGAAATCACGTGGGCCCCCAGGGGAAATCACGTGGGCCCCCAGGGGAAATCACGTGGGCCCCCAGGGGAAATCACGTGGGCCCCCAGGTGAAATCACGTGGGCCCCCAGGGGAAATCACGTGGGCCCCCACGGGAAATCACGTGGGCACCCAGAGGAAACCACGTGGGCCCCCAGGGGAAATCACGGGGGCCAGGAGGGGCAATCACGTGGGCCCCCAGGTGAAATCACGTGGGCCCCCAGGGGAAATCACGTGGGCCCCCACGGGAAATCACGTGGTCCCCCAGGGGAAATCACGTGGGCCTCCAGGGGAAATCACCTGGGCCAGGTGGGGCAATCACGTGGGGCCCCAGGGGAAATCACGTGGGCCCCCAGGGGAAATCACGAGGGCCCCCAGGGGAAATCACGTGGGCCAGGTGGGGCAATCACGTGGGCCAGGTGGGGCAATCACGTGGGCCAGGTGGGGCAATCACGTGGGCCCCCAGGGGAAATCACGAGGGCCCCCAGGGCAAATCACGTGGGCCAGGTGGGGCAATCACGTGGGCCCCCAGGGCAAATCACGTGGGCCGCCAGGGGAAATCACGTGGGCCCCCAGGGGAATTCACGTGGGCCCCCAGGGGAAATCACGTGGGCCCCCAGGGGAAATCACGTGGGCCCCCAGGGGAAATCACGTGGGCCACCAGGGGAAATCACGTGGGCCCCCAGGGGAAATCACGTGGGCCCCCAGGGGAAATCACGTATGCCCCAGGGGAAATCACGTGGGCCAGGTGGGGCAATCACGTGGGCCAGGTGGAGCAATCACGTGGGCCCCCAGGGGAAATCACGTCGGCGCCCAGGGGAAATCACGTGGGCCCCCAGGGGAAATCACGTGGGCCCCCAGGGAAATCACGTGGGCCCCCAGGGGAAATCACGTGGGCCCCCAGGGGAAATCACGTGGGCCAGGTGGGGCAATCACGTGGGCCAGGTGGAGCAATCACGTGGGCCCCCAGGGGAAATCACGTGGGCCCCCAGGGGAAATCACGTGGGCCCCCAGGGGAAATCACGTGGGCCAGGTGGGGCAATCACGTGGGCCAGGTGGGGCAATCACGTGGTCCCCCAGGGGAAATCACGAGGGCCCCCAGGACAAATCACGTGGGCCCCCAGGGGAAATCACGTGGGCCCCCAGGGGAAATCACGTGGGCCCCCAGGGGAAATCACGTGGGCCAGGTGGGGCAATCACGTGGGCCAGGTGGGGCAATCACGTGGGCCAGGTGGAGCAATCACGTGGGCCCCCAGGGGAAATCACGTGGGCCCCCAGGGCAAATCACGTGGGCCGCCAGGGGAAATCACGTGGGCCCCCAGGGGAAATCACGTGGGCCCCCAGTGGAATCACGTGGGCCCCCAGGGGAAATCACGTGGGCCAGGTGGGGCAATCACGTGGGCCCCCAGGTGAAATCACGTGGGCCCCCAGGGGAAATCACGTGGGCCCCCACGGGAAATCACGTGGTCCCCCAGGGGAAATCACGTGGGCCTCCAGGGGATATCACGTGGGCCAGGTGGGGCAATCACGTGGGGCCCCAGGGGAAATCACGTGGGCCCCCAGGGGAAATCACGTGGGCCCCCAGGGGAAATCACGTGGGCCCCCAAGGGAAATCACGTGGGCCAGGTGGGGCAATCACGTGGGCCCCCAGGTGAAATCACGTGGGCCCCCAGGGGAAATCACGTGGGCCCCCACGGGAAATCACGTGGTCCCCCAGGTGAAATCACGTGGGCCTCCAGGGGAAATCACGTGGGCCAGGTGGGGCAATCACGTGGGGCCCCAGGGGAAATCACGTGGGCCCCCAGGGGAAATCACGTGGGCCCCCAGGGGAAATCACGTGGGCCCCCAGGGGAAATCACGTGGGCCAGGTGGGGCAATCACGTGGGCCCCCAGGTGAAATCACGTGGGCCCCCAGGGGAAATCACGTGGGCCCCCACGGGAAATCACGTGGTTCCCCAGGGGAAATCACGTGGGCCAGGTGGGGCAATCACGTGGGCCAGGTGGAGCAATCACGTGGGCCCCCAGGGGAAATCACGTGGTGCCCCAGGGGAAATCACGTGGGCCCCCAGGGGAAATCACGTGGGCCAGGTGGGGCAATCACGTGGGCCAGGTGGGGCAATCACGTGGTCCCCCAGGGGAAATCACAAGGGCCCCCAGGGCAAATCACGTGGGCCCCCAGGGAAATCACGTGGGCCCCCAGGGGAAATCACGTGGGCCCCCAGGGGAAATCACGTGGGCCCCCAGGGGAAATCACGTGGGCCAGGTGGGGCAATCACGTGGGCCAGGTGGGGCAATCACGTGGGCCAGGTGGAGCAATCACGTGGGCCCCCAGGGGAAATCACGTGGGCCCCCAGGGGAAATCACGTGGGCCCCCAGGGCAAATCACGCGGCCGCCATGGGAAATCACGTGGGCCCCCAGGGGAAATCACGTGGGCCCCCAGGGGAAATCACGTGGGCCCCCAGGGGAAATCACGTGGGCCCCCAGGGGAAATCACGTGGGCCCCAGGGGAAATAACGTGGGCCCCCAGGGGAAATCACGTGGGCCAGGTGGGGCAATCTCGTGGGCCAGGTGGAGCAATCACGTGGGCCCTCAGGGGAAATTACGTGGGCCCCCAGGGGAAATCACGTGGGCCCCCAGGGGAAATCACGTGGGCCCCCAGGGGAAATCACGTGGGCCCCAGGGGAAATAACGTGGGCCCCCAGGGGAAATCACGTGGGCCAGGTGGGGCAATCACGTGGGCCAGGTGGAGCAATCACGTGGGCCCCCAGGGGAAATCACGTGGGCCCCCAGGGGAAATCACTTGGGCCCCCAGGGGAAATCACGTGGGCCAGGTGGGGCAATCACGTGGGCCAGGTGGGGCAATCACGTGGGCCCCCAGGGGAAATCACGAGGGCCCCCAGGGCAAATCACGTGGGCCCCCAGGGGAAATCACGTGGGCCCCCAGGGGAAATCACGTGGGACCCCAGGGGAAATCACGTGGGCCCCCAGGGGAAATCACGTGGGCCCCCAGGGGAAATCACGTGGGCCCCCAGGGGAAATCACGTGGGCCAAGTGGGGCAATCACGTGGGCCAGGTGGGGCAATCACGTGGGCCAGGTGGAGCAATCACGTGGGCCCCCAGGGGAAATCACGTGGGCCCCCAGGGGAAATCACGTGGGCCCCCAGGGGAAATCACGTGGGCCCCCAGGGGAAATCACGTCGTCCCCCAGGGGAAATCATGTGGGCCCTCAGGGGAAATCACGTGGGCCCCCAGGGGAAATCACGTGGGCCAGGTGGGGCAATCACGTGGGCCAGGTGGAGCAATCACGTGGGCCCCCAGGGGAAATCACGTCGGACCCCAGGGGAAATCACGTGGGCCCCCAGGGGAAATCACGTGGGCCCCCAGGGGAAATCACGTGGGCCCCCAGGGGAAATCACGTGGGCCCCCAGGGGAAATCACGTGGGCCCCCAGGGGAAATCACGTGGGCCAAGTGGGGCAATCACGTGGGCCAGGTGGGGCAATCACGTGGGCCAGGTGGAGCAATCAGGTGGGCCCCCAGGGGAAATCACGTGGGCCCCCAGGGGAAATCACGTGGGCCCCCAGGGGAAATCACGTGGGCCCCCAGGGGAAATCACGTGGTCCCCCAGGGGAAATCATGTGGGCCCTCAGGGGAAATCACGTGGGCCCCCAGGGGAAATCACGTGGGCCCCCAGGGGAAATCACGTGGGCCAGGTGGAGCAATCACGTGGGCCCCCAGGGGAAATCACGTGGGCCCCCAGGGGAAATCACGTGGGCCCCCAGGGGAAATCACGTGGGCCCCCAGGGGAAATCACGTGGGCCCCCAGGGGAAATCACGTGGGCCCCCAGGTGAAATCACGTGGGCCCCCAGGGGAAATCACGTGGGCCCCCACGGGAAATCACGTGGGCACCCAGAGGAAATCACGTGGGCCCCCAGGGGAAATCACGGGGGCCAGGAGGGGCAATCACGTGGGCCCCCAGGGGAAATCACGTGGGCCCCCAGGGGAAATCACGTGGGCCCCCAGGGGAAATCACGTGGGCCCCCAGGGGAAATCACGTGGGCCCCCAGGGGAAATCACGTGGGCCAGGTGGGGCAATCACGTGGGCCCCCAGGGGAAATCACGTGGGCCCCCAGGGGAAATCACGAGGGCCCCCAGGGGAAATCACGTGGGCCAGGTGGGGCAATCACGTGGGCCAGGTGGGGCAATCACGTGGGCCAGGTGGGGCAATCACGTGGGCCCCCAGGGGAAATCACGTGGGCCCCCAGGGGAAATCACGTGGGCCAGGTGGGGCAATCACGTGGGCCCCCAGGGGAAATCACGTGGGCCCCCAGGGGAAATCACGTGGGCCCCCAGGGGAATTCACGTGGGCCCCCAGGGGAAATCACGTGGGCCCCCAGGGGAAATCACGTGGGCCCCCAGGGGAAATCACGTGGGCCCCCCGGGGCAAGCACGAGGGCCCCCCGGGGAAATCACGTGGGGCCCCAGGGGAAATCACGTATGCCCCAGGGGAAATCACGTGGGCCAGGTGGGGCAATCACGTGGGCCAGGTGGAGCAATCACGTGGGCCCCCAGGGGAAATCACGTCGGCCCCCAGGGGAAATCACGTGGGCCCCCAGGGGAAATCACGTGGGCCCCCAGGGAAATCACGTGGGCCCCCAGGGGAAATCACGTGGGCCCCCAGGGGAAATCACGTGGGCCAGGTGGGGCAATCACGTGGGCCAGGTGGAGCAATCACGTGGGCCCCCAGGGGAAATCACGTGGGCCCCCAGGGGAAATCACGTGGGCCCCCAGGGGAAATCACGTGGGCCAGGTGGGGCAATCACGTGGGCCAGGTGGGGCAATCACGTGGTCCCCCAGGGGAAATCACGAGGGCCCCCAGGACAAATCACGTGGGCCCCCAGGGGAAATCACGTGGGCCCCCAGGGGAAATCACGTGGGCCCCCAGGGGAAATCACGTGGGCCAGGTGGGGCAATCACGTGGGCCAGGTGGGGCAATCACGTGGGCCAGGTGGAGCAATCACGTGAGCCCCCAGGGGAAATCACGTGGGCCCCCAGGGCAAATCACGTGGGCCGCCAGGGGAAATCACGTGGGCCCCCAGGGGAAATCACGTGGGCCCCCAGTGGAAATCACGTGGGCCCCCAGGGGAAATCACGTGGGCCAGGTGGGGCAATCACGTGGGCCCCCAGGGGAAATCACGTGGGCCCCCAGGGGAAATCACGTGGGCCCCCAAGGGAAATCACGTGGGCCAGGTGGGGCAATCACGTGGGCCCCCAGGTGAAATCACGTGGGCCCCCAGGGGAAATCACGTGGGCCCCCACGGGAAATCACGTGGTCCCCCAGGGGAAATCACGTGGGCCTCCAGGGGAAATCACGTGGGCCAGGTGGGGCAATCACGTGGGGCCCCAGGGGAAATCACGTGGGCCCCCAGGGGAAATCACGTGGGCCCCCAGGGGAAATCACGTGGGCCCCCAGGGGAAATCACGTGGGCCAGGTGGGGCAATCACGTGGGCCCCCAGGTGAAATCACGTGGGCCCCCAGGGGAAATCACGTGGGCCCCCACGGGAAATCACGTGGTTCCCCAGGGGAAATCACGTGGGCCTCCAGGGGAAGTCACGTGGGACAGGTGGGGCAATCACGTGGGGCCCCAGGGGAAATCACGTGGGCCCCCAGGGGAAATCACGTGGGCCCCCAGGGGAAATCACGTGGGCCCCCAGGGGAAATCACGAGGGCCCCCAGGGGAAATCACGTGGGCCAGGTGGGGCAATCACGTGGGCCAGGTGGAGCAATCACGTGGGCCCCCAGGGGAAATCACGTGGGCCCCCAGGGGAAATCACGTGGGCCCCCAGGGGAAATCACGTGGGCCCCAAGGGGAAATCATGTGGGCCCCCAGGGGAAATCACGTGGGCCCCCAGGGGAAATCACGTGGGCCAGGTGGGGCAATCACGTGGGCCAGGTGGAGCAATCACGTGGGCCCCCAGGGGAAATCACGTGGTGCCCCAGGGGAAATCACGTGGGCCCCCAGGGGAAATCACGTGGGCCAGGTGGGGCAATCACGTGGGCCAGGTGGGGCAATCACGTGGTCCCCCAGGGGAAATCACAAGGGCCCCCAGGGCAAATCACGTGGGCCCCCAGGGAAATCACGTGGGCCCCCAGGGGAAATCACGTGGGCCCCCAGGGGAAATCACGTGGGCCCCCAGGGGAAATCACGTGGGCCAGGTGGGGCAATCACGTGGGCCAGGTGGGGCAATCACGTGGGCCAGGTGGAGCAATCACGTGGGCCCCCAGGGGAAATCACGTGGGCCCCCAGGGGAAATCACGTGGGCCCCCAGGGCAAATCACGTGGGCCGCCATGGGAAATCACGTGGGCCCCCAGGGGAAATCACGTGGGCCCCCAGGGGAAATCACGTCGTCCCCCAGGGGAAATCATGTGGGCCCTCAGGGGAAATCACGTGGGCCCCCAGGGGAAATCACGTGGGCCAGGTGGGGCAATCACGTGGGCCAGGTGGAGCAATCACGTGGGCCCCCAGGGGAAATCACGTGGGCCCCCAGGGGAAATCACGTGGGCCCCCAGGGGAAATCACGTGGGCCCCCAGGGGAAATCAAGTGGGCCCCCAGGTGAAATCACGTGGGCCCCCAGGGGAAATCACGTGGGCCCCCACGGGAAATCACGTGGTCCCCCAGGGGAAATCACGTGGGCCTCCAGGGGAAATCACGTGGGCCAGGTGGGGCAATCACGTGGGGCCCCAGGGGAAATCACGTGAGCCCCCAGGGGAAATCAACTGGGCCCCCAGGGGAAATCACGTGGGCCCCCAGGGGAAATCACGTGGGCACCCAGAGGAAATCACGTGGGCCCCCAGGGGAAATCACGGGGGCCAGGAGGGGCAATCACGTGGGCCCCCAGGTGAAATCACGTGGGCCCCCAGGGGAAATCACGTGGGCCCCCACGGGAAATCACGTGGTCCCCCAGGGGAAATCACGTGGGCCTCCAGGGGAAATCACCTGGGCCAGGTGGGGCAATCACGTGGGGCCCCAGGGGAAATCACGTGGGCCCCCAGGGGAAATCACGAGGGCCCCCAGGGGAAATCACGTGGGCCAGGTGGGGCAATCACGTGGGCCAGGTGGGGCAATCACGTGGGCCAGGTGGAGCAATCACGTGGGCCCCAAGGGAAAATCACGTGGGCCCCCAGGGGAAATCACGTGGGCCCCCAGGGCAAATCACGTGGGCCGCCAGGGGAAATCACGTGGGCCCCCAGGGGAAATCACGTGGGCCCCCAGGGGAAATCACGTGGGCCCCCAGGGGAAATCACGTGGGCCCCCAGGGGAAATCACGTGGGGCCCCAGGGGAAATCACGTGGGCCCCCAGGGGATATCACGTGGGCACCCAGGGGAAATCACGTGGGCCCCCAGGGGAAATCACGTGGCCCCCCAGGGGAAATCACGTGGGCCCCCAGGGGAAATCACGTGGGCCCCCAGGGGAAATCACGTGGGCCCCCAGGGGAAATCACGTGGGCCCCCAGGGGAAATCACGTGGGCCAGGTGGGGCAATCACGTGGGCCATGTGGAGCAATCACGTGGGCCCCAAGGGGAAATCACGTGGGCCCCCAGGGGAAGTCACTTGGGCCCCCAGGGGAAATCACGTGGGCCCCCAGGGGAAATCACGTGGGCCCCCAGGGGAAATCACGTGGGCCCCCAGGGGAAATCACGTGGGCCCCCAGGGGAAATCACGTGGGCCAGGTGGGGCAACAACGTGGGCCAGGTGGAGCAATCACGTGGGCCCCCAGGGGAAATCACGTGGGCCCCCAGGAGAAATCACGTGGGCCCCCAGGGCAAATCACGTGGGCCAGGTGGGGCAATCACGTGGGCCCCCAGGTGAAATCACGTGGGCCCCCAGGGGAAATCACGTGGGCCCCCACGGGAAATCACGTGGTCCCCCAGGGGAAATCACATGGGCCCCCAGGGGAAATCACGTGGGCCCCCACGGGAAATCACGTGGGCCCCCAGGGGAAATCACATGGGCCCCCAGGGCCAATCACGTGGGCCCCCTGGGGAAATCACGCGGGCCCCCAGGGGAAATCACGTGGGCCCCCAGGGGAAATGACGTGGGCCAGGTGGGGCAATCACGTGGGCCAGGTGGGGCAATCACGTGGGCCAGGTGGAGAAATCACGTGGGCCCCCAGGGGAAATCACGTGGGCCCCCAGGGGAAATCACGTGGGCCCCCAGGGCAAATCACGTGGGCCCCCAGGGGAAATCACGTGGGCCCCCAGGGGAAATCACGTGGGCCCCCAGGGGAAATCACGTGGGCCCCCAGGGAAAATCACGTGGGCCAGGTGGGGCAATCACGTGGGCCAGGTTGGGCAATCACGTGGGCCCCCAGGGGAAATCACGTGGGCCCCCAGGGGAAATCACGTGGGCCCCCAGGGGAAATCACGTGGGCCAGGTGGGGCAATCACGTGGGCCAGGTGGGGTAATCACGTGGGCCAGGTGTAGCAATCACGTGGGCCCCCAGGGGAAATCACGTGGGCCCCCAGGGGAAATCACGTGGGCCCCCAGGGGAAATCACGTGGGCCCCCTGGGGAAATCACGTGGGCCAGGAGGGACAATCACGTGGGCCCCCAGGGGAAATCACGTGGGCCCCCAAGGGAAATCACGTGGGCCCCCAGGGGAAATCACGTGGGCCCCCAGGGGAAATCACGTGGGCCCCCAGGGGAAATCACGTGGGCCAGGTGGGGCAATCACATGGGCCAGGTGGAGCAATCACGTGGGCCCCCAGGGGAAATCACGTGGGCCCCCAGGGGAAATCACGTGGGCCCCCAGGGGAAATCACGTGGGCCCCCAGGGGAAATCACGTGGGCCAGGTGGGGCAATCACGTGGGCCAGGTGGAGCAATCACATGGGCCCCCAGGGGAAATCACGTGGGCCCCCAGGGGAAATCACGTGGGCCCCCGGGGGAAATCACGTGGGCCAGGTGGGGCAATCACGTGGGCCAGGTGGGGCAATCACGTGGGCCCCCAGGGGAAATCACGTGGGCCCCCAGGACAAATCACGTGGGCCCCCAGGGGAAATCACGTGGGCCCCCAGGGGAAATCACGTGGGCCCCCAGGGGAAATCACGTGGGCCAGGTGGGGCAATCACGTGGGCCAGGTGGAGCAATCACGTGGGCCCCCAGGGGAAATCACGTGGGCCCCCAGGGCAAATCACGTGGGCCCCCAGGGGAAATCACGTGGGCCCCCAGGGGAAATCACGTGGGCCCCCAGTGGAAATCACGTGGGCCCCCAGGGGAAATCACGTGGGCCCCCAGGGGAAATCACGTGGGCCCCCAGGGGAAATCACGTGGGCCCCCAGGGGAAATCACGTGGGCCCCCAGGGGAAATCACGTGGGCCAGGTGGGGCAATCACGTGGGCCAGGTGGAGCAATCACGTGGGCCCCCAGGGGAAATCACGTGGGCCCCCAGGGGAAATCACGTGGGCCCCCAGGGGAAATCACGTGGGCCCCCAGGGGAAATCACGTGGGCCAGGTGGGGCAATCACGTGGGCCCCCAGGGGAAATCACGTGGGCCCCCAGGGGAAATCACGTGGGCCCCCAGGGGAAATCACGTGGGCCCCCAGGGGAAATCACGTGGGCCCCCAGGGGAAATCACGTGGGCCAGGTTGGGCAATCACGTGGGCCCCCAGGGGAAATCACGTGGGCCCCCAGGGGAAATCACGTGGGCCCCCAGGGGAAATCACGTGGGCCCCCAGGGGAAATCACGTGGGCCAGGTGGGGCAATCACGTGGGCCCCCAGGGGAAATCACGTGGGCCCCCAGGGGAAATCACGTGGGCCCCCAGGGGAAATCACGTGGGCCCCCAGGGGAAATCACGTGGGCCCCCAGGGAAAATCACGTGGGCCAGGTGGGGCAATCACGTGGGCCCCCAGGGGAAATCACGTGGGCCCCCAGGGGAAATCACGTGGGCCCCCAGGGGAAATCACGTGGGCCCCCAGGGGAAATCACGTGGGCCCCCAGGGGAAATCACGTGGGCCCCCAGGGGAAATCACGTGGGCCCCCAGGGGAAATCACGTGGGCCCCCAGGGGAAATCACGTGGGCCAGGTGGGGCAATCACGTGGGCCCCCAGGTGAAATCACGTGGGCCCCCAGGGGAAATCACGTGGGCCCCCAGGGGAAATCACGTGGGCCCCCAGGGGAAATCACGTGGGCCTCCAGGGGAAATCACGTGGGCCCCCAGGGGAAATCACGTGGGCCCCCAGGGGAAATCACGTGGGCCCCCAGGGGAAATCACGTGGGCCCCCAGGGGAAATCACGTGGGCCCCCAGGGGAAATCACGTGGGCCCCCAGGGGAAATCACGTGGGCCCCCAGGGGAAATCACGTGGGCCCCCAGGGGAAATCACGTGGGCCAGGTGGGGCAATCACGTGGGCCCCCAGGTGAAATCACGTGGGCCCCCAGGGGAAATCACGTGGGCCCCCAGGGGAAATCACGTGGGCCCCCAGGGGAAATCACGTGGGCACCCAGGGGAAATCACGTGGGCCCCCAGGGGAAATCACGTGGGCCCCCAGGGGAAATCACGTGGGCCCCCAGGGGAAATCACGTGGGCCCCCAGGGGAAATCACGTGGGCCCCCAGGGGAAATCACGTGGGCCCCCAGGGGAAATCACGTGGGCCCCCAGGGGAAATCACGTGGGCCCCAGGGGAAATCACGTGGGCCCCCAGGGGAAATCACGTGGGCCCCCAGGGGAAATCACGTGGGGCCAGGTGGGGCATTCACGTGGGCCAGGTGGGGCAATCACGTGGGCCCCCAGGGGAAATCACGTGGGCCCCCAGGGGAAATCACGTGGGCCCCCAGGGGAAATCATGTGGGCCAGGTGGGGCAATCACGTGGGCCAGGTGGGGCAATCACGTGGGCCAGGTGGAGCAATCACGTGGGCCCCCAGGGGAAATCACGTGGGCCCCCAGGGGAAATCACGTGGGCCCCCAGGGGAAATCACGTGGGCCCCCAGGGGAAATCACGTGGGCCCCCAGGGGAAATCACGTGGGCCCCCAGGGGAAATCACGTGGGCCCCCAGGGGAAATCACGTGGGCCCCCAGGGGAAATCACGTGGGCCCCCAGGGGAAATCACGTGGGCCCCCAGGGGAAATCACGTGGGCCCCCAGGGGAAATCACGTGGGCCCCCAGGGGAAATCACGTGGGCCAGTTGGGGCAATCACGTGGGCCCCCAGGGGAAATCACGTGGGCCCCCAGGGGAAATCACGTGGGCCCCCAGGGGAAATCACGTGGGCCCCCAGGGGAAATCACGTGGGCCCCCAGGGGAAATCACGTGGGCCCCCAGGGGAAATCACGTGGGCCAGGTGGGGCAATCACGTGGGCCCCCAGGGGAAATCACGTGGGCCCCCAGGGGAAATCACGTGGGCCCCCAGGGGAAATCACGTGGGCCCCCAGGGGAAATCACGTGGGCCCCCAGGGGAAATCACGTGGGGCCCCAGGTGGGGCAATCACGTGGGCCAGGTGGGGCAATCACGTGGGCCCCCAGGGGAAATCACGTGGGCCCCCAGGGGAAATCACGTGGGCCCCCAGGGGAAATCACGTGGGCCAGGTGGGGCAATCACGTGGGCCAGGTGGGGCAATCACGTGGGCCCCCTGGAGCAATCACGTGGGCCCCCAGGGGAAATCACGTGGGCCCCCAGGGGAAATCACGTGGGCCCCCAGGGGAAATCACGTGGGCCCCCAGGGGAAATCACGTGGGCCCCCAGGGGAAATCACGTGGGCCCCCAGGGGAAATCACGTGGGCCCCCAGGGGAAATCACGTGGGCCCCCAGGGGAAATCACGTGGGCCCCCAGGGGAAATCACGTGGGCCAGGTGGGGCAATCACGTGGGCAAGGTGGAGCAATCACGTGGGCCCCCAGGGGAAATCACGTGGGCCCCCAGGGGAAATCACGTGGGCCCCCAGGGGAAATCACGTGGGCCCCCAGGGGAAATCACGTGGGCCAGGTGGGGCAATCACGTGTGCCAGGTGGGGCAATCACGTGGGTCAGGTGGAGCAATCACGTGGGCCCCCAGGGAAAATCACGTGGGCCAGGTGGGGCAATCACGTGGGCCAGGAGGGGCAATCACGTGGGCCCCCAGGGGAAATCACGTGGGCCCCCAGGGGAAATCACGTGGGCCCCCAGGGGAAATCACGTGGGCCCCCAGGGGAAATCACGTGGGCCCCCAGGGGAAATCACGTGGGCCCCCAGGGGAAATCACGTGGGCCCCCAGGGCAAATCACGTGGGCCCCCAGGGGAAATCACGTGGGCCCCCAGGGGAAATCACGTGGGCCCCCAGGGGAAATCACGTGGGCCCCCAGGGGAAATCACGTGGGCCCCCAGGGGAAATCACGTGGGCCCCCAGGGGAAATCACGTGGGCCCCCAGGGGAAATCACGTGGGCCCCCAGGGGAAATCACGTGGGCCAGGTGGGGCAATCACGTGGGCCAGGTGGGGAAATCACGTGGGCCCCCAGGGGAAATCACGTGGGCCCCCAGGGGAAATCACGTGGGCCCCCAGGGGAAATCACGTGGGCCCCCAGGGGAAATCACGTGGGCCCCCAGGGGAAATCACGTGGGGCCCCAGGTGGGGCAATCACGTGGGCCAGGTGGGGCAATCACGTGGGCCCCCAGGGGAAATCACGTGGGCCCCCAGGGGAAATCAGGTGGGCCCCCAGGGGAAATCATGTGGGCCAGGTGGGGCAATCACGTGGGCCAGGTTGGGCAATCACGTGGGCCAGGTGGAGCAATCACGTGGGCCCCCAGGGGAAATCACGTGGGCCCCCAGGGGAAGTCACGTGGGTCCCCAGGGGAAATCACGTGGGCCCCCAGGGGAAATCACGTGGGCCCCCAGGGGAAATCACGTGGGCCCCCAGGGGAAATCACGTGGGCCCCCAGGGGAAATCACGTGGGCCCCCAGGGGAAATCACGTGGGCCAGTTGGGGCAATCACGTGGGCCCCCAGGGGAAATCACGTGGGCCCCCAGGGGAAATCACGTGGGCCCCCAGGGGAAATCACGTTGTCACCCAAGTGAAATCACGTGGTCCCCCAGGGGAAACCACGTGGGCCTCCAGGGGAAATCACGTGGGCCAGGTGGGGCAATCACGTGTGCCAGGTGGGGCAATCACGTGGGTCAGGTGGAGCAATCACGTAGGCCCCCAGGGAAAATCACGTGGGCCAGGTGGGGCAATCACGTGGGCCAGGAGGGGCAATCACGTGGGCCCCCAGGGGAAATCACGTGGGCCCCCAGGGGAAATCACGTGGGCCCCCAGGGGAAATCACGTGGGCCCCCAGGGGAAATCACGTGGGCCCCCAGGGGAAATCACGTGGGCCCGCAGGGGAAATCACGTGGGCCCCCAGGGCAAATCACTTGGGCCCCCAGGGGAAATCACGTGGGCCCCCAGGGGAAATCACGTGGGCCCCCAGGGGAAATCACGTGGGCCCCCAGGGGAAATCACGTGGGCCCCCAGGGGAAATCACGTGGGCCCCCAGGGGAAATCACGTGGGCCCCCAGGGGAAATCACGTGGGCCCCCAGGGGAAATCACGTGGGCCAGGTGGGGCAATCACGTGGGCCAGGTGGGGAAATCACGTGGGCCCCCAGGGGAAATCACGTGGGCCCCCAGGGGAAATCACGTGGGCCCCCAGGGGAAATCACGTGGGCCGCCAGGGGAAATCACGTGGGCCCCCAGGGGAAATCACGTGGGCCCCCAGGGGAAATCACGTGGGCCCCCAGGGGAAATCACGTGGGCCCCCAGGGGAAATCACGTGGGCCCCCAGGGGAAATCACGTGGGCCAGGTGGGGCAATCACGTGGGCCAGGTGGGGCAATCACGTGGGCCCCCAGGGGAAATCACGTGGGCCCCCAGGGGAAATCACGTGGGCCCCCAGGGGAAATCACGTGGGCCCCCAGGGGAAATCACGTGGGCCCCCAGGGGAAATCACGTGGGCCCCCAGGGGGAATCACGTGGGCCCCCAGGGGAAATCACGTGGGCCCCCAGGGGAAATCACGTGGGCCAGGTGGGGCAATCACGTGGGCCAGGTTGGGCAATCACGTGGGCCCCCAGGGGAAATCACGTGGGCCCCCAGGGGAAATCACGTGGGCCCCCAGGGGAAATCACGTGGGCCAGGTGGGGCAATCACGTGGGCCAGGTGGGGCAATCACGTGGGCCCCCAGGTGTAGCAATCACGTGGGCCCCCAGGGGAAATCACGTGGGCCCCCAGGGGAAATCACGTGGGCCCCCAGGGGAAATCACGTGGGCCCCCAGGGGAAATCACGTGGGCCAGGAGGGACAATCACGTGGGCCCCCAGGGGAAATCACGTGGGCCCCCAGGGGAAATCACGTGGGCCCCCAGGGGAAATCACGTGGGCCCCCAGGGGAAATCACGTGGGCCCCCAGGGGAAATCACGTGGGCCAGGTGGGGCAATCACATGGGCCAGGTGGAGCAATCACGTGGGCCCCCAGGGGAAATCACGTCGGCCCCCAGGGGAAATCACGTGGGCCCCCAGGGGAAATCACGTGGGCCCCCAGGGGAAATCACGTGGGCCCCCAGGGGAAATCACGTGGGCCCCCAGGGGAAATCACGTGGGCCAGGTGGGGCAATCACGTGGGCCAGGTGGAGCAATCACGTGGGCCCCCAGGGGAAATCACGTGGGCCCCCAGGGGAAATCACGTGGGCCCCCAGGGGAAATCACGTGGGCCAGGTGGGGCAATCACGTGGGCCAGGTGGGGCAATCACGTGGGCCCCCAGGGGAAATCACGTGGGCCCCCAGGACAAATCACGTGGGCCCCCAGGGGAAATCACGTGGGCCCCCAGGGGAAATCACGTGGGCCCCCAGGGGAAATCACGTGGGCCAGGTGGGGCAATCACGTGGGCCAGGTGGAGCAATCACGTGGGCCCCCAGGGGAAATCACGTGGGCCCCCAGGGCAAATCACGTGGGCCCCCAGGGGAAATCACGTGGGCCCCCAGGGGAAATCACGTGGGCCCCCAGGGGAAATCACGTGGGCCCCCAGGGGAAATCACGTGGGCCCCCAGGGGAAATCACGTGGGCCCCCAGGGGAAATCACGTGGGCCCCCAGGGGAAATCACGTGGGCCCCCAGGGGAAATCACGTGGGCCAGGTGGGGCAATCACGTGGGTCAGGTGGAGCAATCACATGGGCCCCCAGGGGAAATCACGTGGGCCCCCAGGGGAAATCACGTGGGCCCCCAGGGGAAATCACGTGGGCCCCCAGGGGAAATCACGTGGGCCAGGTGGGGCAATCACGTGGGCCCCCAGGGGAAATCACGTGGGCCCCCAGGGGAAATCACGTGGGCCCCCAGGGGAAATCACGTGGGCCCCCAGGGGAAATCACGTGGGCCCCCAGGGGAAATCACGTGGGCCCCCAGGGGAAATCACGTGGGCCCCCAGGGGAAATCACGTGGGCCCCCAGGGGAAATCACGTGGGCCCCCAGGGGAAATCACGTGGGCCAGGTGGAGCAATCACGTGGGCCCCCAGGGGAAATCACGTGGGCCCCCAGGGGAAATCACGTGGGCCCCCAGGGGAAATCACGTGGGCCCCCAGGGGAAATCACGTGGGCCCCCAGGGGAAATCACGTGGGCCCCCAGGGGAAATCACGTGGGCCAGGTGGGGCAATCACGTGGGCCCCCAGGGGAAATCACGTGGGCCCCCAGGGGAAATCACGTGGGCCCCCAGGGGAAATCACGTGGGCCCCCAGGGGAAATCACGTGGGCCCCCAGGGGAAATCACGTGGGCCCCCAGGGGAAATCACGTGGGCCAGGTGGGGCAATCACGTGGGCCAGGTGGAGCAATCACGTGGGCCCCCAGGGGAAATCACGTGGGCCCCCAGGGGAAATCACGTGGGCCCCCAGGGGAAATCACGTGGGCCCCCAGGGGAAATCACGTGGGCCCCCAGGGGAAATCACGTGGGCCCCCAGGGGAAATCACGTGGGCCAGGTGGGGCAATCACGTGGGCAAGGTGGAGCAATCACGTGGGCCCCCAGGGGAAATCACGTGGGCCCCCAGGGGAAATCACGTGGGCCCCCAGGGGAAATCACGTGGGCCCCCAGGGGAAATCACGTGGGCCAGGTGGGGCAATCACGTGGGCCAGGTGGGGCAATCACGTGGGCCAGGTGGAGCAATCACGTGGGCCCCCAGGGGAAATCACGTGGGCCAGGTGGGGCAATCACGTGGGCCAGGAGGGGCAATCACGTGGGCCCCCAGGGGAAATCACGTGGGCCCCCAGGGGAAATCACGTGGGCCCCCAGGGGAAATCACGTGGGCCCCCAGGGGAAATCACGTGGGCCCCCAGGGGAAATCACGTGGGCCCCCAGGGGAAATCACGTGGGCCCCCAGGGCAAATCACGTGGGCCCCCAGGGGAAATCACGTGGGCCCCCAGGGGAAATCACGTGGGCCCCCAGGGGAAATCACGAGGGCTCCCAGGGGAAATCACGTGGGCCCCCAGGGGAAATCACGTGGGCCCCCAGGGGAAATCACGTGGGCCCCCAGGGGAAATCACGTGGGCCCCCAGGGGAAATCACGTGGGCCAGGTGGGGCAATCACATGGGCCAGGTGGGGAAATCACGTGGGCCCCCAGGGGAAATCATGTGGGCCCCCAGGGGAAATCACGTGGGCCCCCAGGGGAAATCACGAGGGCCGCCTGGGGAAATCACGTGGGCCCCCAGGGGAAATCACGTGGGCCCCCAGGGGAAATCACGTGGGCCCCCAGGGGAAATCACGTGGGCCGCCTGGGGAAATCACGTGGGCCCCCAGGGGAAATCACGTGGGCCAGGTGGGGCAATCACGTGGGCCAGGTGGGGCAATCACGTGGGCCCCAGGGGAAATCACGTGGGCCCCCAGGGGAAATCACGTGGGCCCCCAGGGGAAATCACGTGGGCCGCCAGGGGAAATCACGTGGGCCCCCAGGGGAAATCACGTGGGCCCCCAGGGGAAATCACGTGGGCCCCCCAGGGGAAATCACGTGGGACAGGTGGGGCAATCACGTGGGCCAGGTGGGGTAATCACGTGGACCAGGTGTAGCAATCACGTGGGCCCCCAGGGGAAATCACGTGGGCCCCCAGGGGAAATCACGTGGGCCCCCAGGGGAAATCACGTGGGCCAGGTGGGGCAATCACGTGGGCCCCCGGGTGAAATCACGTGGGCCCCCAGGGGAAATCACGTGGGCCCCCACGGGAAATCACGTGGTCCCCCAGGGGAAATCACGTGGGCCCCGAGGGGAAATCCCGTGGGCACCAAGGGGAAATCACGTGGGCCCCCAGGGGAAATCACGTGGGCACCCAGGGGAAATCACGTGGGCCCCCAGGGGAAATAACGTGGGCCCCCAGGGGAAATCACGTGGGCCCCCAGGGGAAATCACGTGGGCACCCAGGGGAAATCACGTGGGCCCCCAGGGGAAATCACGTGGGCCCCCAGGGGAAATCACGTGGGCCCCCAGGGGAAATCACGTGGGCCCCCAGGGGAAATCACGTGGGCCCCCAGGGGAAATCACGTGGGCCCCCAGGGGAAATCACGGGGGGCCAGGTGGGGCAATCACGTGGGCCAGGTGGGGCAATCACGTGGGCCCCCAGGGGAAATCACGTGGGCCCCCAGGGGAAATCAGGTGGGCCCCCAGGGGAAATCATGTGGGCCAGGTGGGGCAATCACGTGGGCCAGGTTGGGCAATCACGTGGGCCAGGTGGAGCAATCACGTGGGCCCCCAGGGGAAATCACGTGGGCCCCCAGGGGAAGTCACGTGGGTCCCCAGGGGAAATCACGTGGGCCCCCAGGGGAAATCACGTGGGCCCCCAGGGGAAATCACGTGGGCCCCCAGGGGAAATCACGTGGGCCCCCAGGGGAAATCACGTGGGCCCCCAGGGGAAATCACGTGGGCCAGTTGGGGCAATCACGTGGGCCCCCAGGGGAAATCACGTATGCCCCCAGGGGAAATCACGTGGGCCCCCAGGGGAAATCACGTTGTCACCCAAGTGAAATCACGTGGTCCCCCAGGGGAAACCACGTGGGCCTCCAGGGGAAATCACGTGGGCCAGGTGGGGCAATCACGTGTGCCAGGTGGGGCAATCACGTGGGTCAGGTGGAGCAATCACGTAGGCCCCCAGGGAAAATCACGTGGGCCAGGTGGGGCAATCACGTGAGCCAGGAGGGGCAATCACGTGGGCCCCCAGGGGAAATCACGTGGGCCCCCAGGGGTAATCACGTGGGCCCCCAGGGGAAATCACGTGGGCCCCCAGGGGAAATCACGTGGGCCCCCAGGGGAAATCACGTGGGCCCCCAGGGGAAATCACCTGGGCCCCCAGGGCAAATCACGTGGGCCCCCAGGGGAAATCACGTGGGCCCCCAGGGGAAATCACGTGGGCCCCCAGGGGAAATCACGAGGGCCCCCAGGGGAAATCACGTGGGCCCCCAGGGGAAATCACGTGGGCCCCCAGGGGAAATCACGTGGGCCCCCAGGGGAAATCACGTGGGCCCCCAGGGGAAATCACGTGGGCCAGGTGGGGCAATCACATGGGCCAGGTGGGGAAATCACGTGGGCCCCCAGGGGAAATCATGTGGGCCCCCAGGGGAAATCACGTGGGCCCCCAGGGGAAATCACGTGGGCCGCCTGGGGAAATCACGTGGGCCCCCAGGGGAAATCACGTGGGCCCCCAGGGGAAATCACGTGGGCCCCCAGGGGAAATCACGTGGGCCGCCTGGGGAAATCACGTGGGCCCCCAGGGGAAATCACGTGGGCCAGGTGGGGCAATCACGTGGGCCAGGTGGGGCAATCACGTGGGCCCCAGGGGAAATCACGTGGGCCCCCAGGGGAAATCACGTGGGCCCCCAGGGGAAATCACGTGGGCCCCCAGGGGAAATCACGTGGGCCCCCAGGGGAAATCACGTGGGCCCCCAGGGGGAATCACGTGGGCCCCCAGGGGAAATCACGTGGGCCCCCAGGGAAAATCACGTGGGCCAGGTGGGGCAATCACGTGGGTCAGGTTGGGCAATCACGTGGGCCCCCAGGGGAAATCACGTGGGCCCCCATGGGAAATCACGTGGGCCCCCCAGGGGAAATCACGTGGGCCAGGTGGGGCAATCACGTGGGCCAGGTGGGGTAATCACGTGGGCCAGGTGTAGCAATCACGTGGGCCCCCAGGGGAAATCACGTGGGCCCCCAGGGGAAATCACGTGGGCCCCCAGGGGAAATCACGTGGGCCAGGTGGGGCAATCACGTGGGCCAGGAGGGGCAATCACGTGGGCCCCCAGGGGAAATCACGTGGGCCCCCAGGGGTAATCACGTGGGCCCCCAGGGGAAATCACGTGGGCCCCCAGGGGAAATCACGTGGGCCCCCAGGGGAAATCACGTGGGCCCCCAGGGGAAATCACGTGGGCCCCCAGGGCAAATCACGTGGGCCCCCAGGGGAAATCACGTGGGCCCCCAGGGGAAATCACGTGGGCCCCCAGGGGAAATCACGAGGGCTCCCAGGGGAAATCACGTGGGCCCCCAGGGGAAATCACGTGGGCCCCCAGGGGAAATCACGTGGGCCCCCAGGGGAAATCACGTGGGCCCCCAGGGGAAATCACGTGGGCCAGGTGGGGCAATCACGTGGGCCAGGTGGGGAAATCACGTGGGCCCCCAGGGGAAATCACGTGGGCCCCCAGGGGAAATCACGTGGGCCCCCAGGGGAAATCACGTGGGCCCCCAGGGGAAATCACGTGGGCCCCCAGGGGAAATCACGTGGGCCCCCAGGGGAAATCACGTGGGCCCCCAGGGGAAATCACGTGGGCCCCCAGGGGAAATCACGTGGGCCCCCAGGGGAAATCACGTGGGCCAGGTGGGGCAATCACGTGGGCCAGGTGGGGCAATCACGTGGGCCCCCAGGGGAAATCACGTGGGCCCCCAGGGGAAATCACGTGGGCCCCCAGGGGAAATCACGTGGGCCCCCAGGGGAAATCACGTGGGCCCCCAGGGGAAATCACGTGGGCCCCCAGGGGAAATCACGTGGGCCCCCAGGGGAAATCACGTGGGCCCCCAGGGGAAATCACGTGGGCCCCCAGGGGAAATCACGTGGGCCCCCAGGGGAAATCACGTGGGCCAGGTGGGGCAATCACGTGGGCCAGGTGGGGCAATCACGTGGGCCAGGTGTAGCAATCACGTGGGCCCCCAGGGGAAATCACGTGGGCCCCCAGGGGAAATCACGTGGGCCCCCAGGGGAAATCACGTGGGCCAGGTGGGGCAATCACGTGGGCCCCCGGGTGAAATCACGTGGGCCCCCAGGGGAAATCACGTGGGCCCCCACGGGAAATCACGTGGTCCCCCAGGGGAAATCACGTGGGCCCCCAGGGGAAATCCCGTGGGCACCAAGGGGAAATCACGTGGGCCCCCAGGGGAAATCACGTGGGCACCCAGGGGAAATCACGTGGGCCCCCAGGGGAAATAACGTGGGCCCCCAGGGGAAATCACGTGGGCCCCCAGGGGAAATCACGTGGGCACCCAGGGGAAATCACGTGGGCCCCCAGGGGAAATCACGTGGGCCCCCAGGGGAAATCAGGTGGGCCCCCAGGGGAAATCACGTGGGCCCCCAGGGGAAATCACGTGGGCCCCCAGGGGAAATCACGTGGGCCCCCAGGGGAAATCACGTGGGCCAGGTGGGGCAATCACGTGGGCCAGGTGGGGCAATCACGTGGGCCCCCAGGGGAAATCACGTGGGCCCCCAGGGGAAATCACGTGGGCCCCCAGGGGAAATCACGTGGGCCAGGTGGGGCAATCACGTGGGCCAGGTTGGGCAATCACGTGGGCCAGGTGGAGCAATCACGTGGGCCCCCAGGGGAAATCACGTGGGCCCCCAGGGGAAGTCACGTGGGTCCCCAGGGGAAATCACGTGGGCCCCCAGGGGAAATCACGTGGGCCCCCAGGGGAAATCACGTGGGCCCCCAGGGGAAATCACGTGGGCCCCCAGGGGAAATCACGTGGGCCCCCAGGGGAAATCACGTGGGCCAGTTGGGGCAATCACGTGGGCCCCCAGGGGAAATCACGTATGCCCCCAGGGGAAATCACGTGGGCCCCCAGGGGAAATCACGTTGTCACCCAAGTGAAATCACGTGGTCCCCCAGGGGAAACCACGTGGGCCTCCAGGGGAAATCACGTGGGCCAGGTGGGGCAATCACGTGTGCCAGGTGGGGCAATCACGTGGGCCAGGTGGAGCAATCACGTGGGCCCCCAGGGGAAATCACGTGGGCCAGGTGGGGCAATCACGTGGGCCAGGAGGGGCAATCACGTGGGCCCCCAGGGGAAATCACGTGGGCCCCCAGGGGAAATCACGTGGGCCCCCAGGGGAAATCACGTGGGCCCCCAGGGGAAATCACGTGGGCCCCCAGGGGAAATCACGTGGGCCCCCAGGGGAAATCACGTGGGCCCCCAGGGGAAATCACGTGGGCCCCCAGGGGAAATCACGTGGGCCCCCAGGGGAAATCACGTGGGCCCCCAGGGGAAATCACGTGGGCTCCCAGGGGAAATCACGTGGGCCCCCAGGGGAAATCACGTGGGCCCCCAGGGGAAATCACGTGGGCCCCCAGGGGAAATCACGTGGGCCCCCAGGGGAAATCACGTGGGCCAGGTGGGGCAATCACGTGGGCCAGGTGGGGAAATCACGTGGGCCCCCAGGGGAAATCACGTGGGCCCCCAGGGGAAATCACGTGGGCCCCCAGGGGAAATCACGTGGGCCCCCAGGGGAAATCACGTGGGCCCCCAGGGGAAATCACGTGGGCCCCCAGGGGAAATCACGTGGGCCCCCAGGGGAAATCACGTGGGCCCCCAGGGGAAATCACGTGGGCCCCCAGGGGAAATCACGTGGGCCAGGTGGGGCAATCACGTGGGCCAGGTGGGGCAATCACGTGGGCCCCCAGGGGAAATCACGTGGGCCCCCAGGGGAAATCACGTGGGCCCCCAGGGGAAATCACGTGGGCCCCCAGGGGAAATCACGTGGGCCCCCAGGGGAAATCACGTGGGCCCCCAGGGGAAATCACGTGGGCCCCCAGGGGAAATCACGTGGGCCCCCAGGGGAAATCACGTGGGCCAGGTGGGGCAATCACGTGGGTCAGGTTGGGCAATCACGTGGGCCCCCAGGGGAAATCACGTGGGCCCCCATGGGAAATCACGTGGGCCCCCAGGGGAAATCACGTGGGCCAGGTGGGGCAATCACGTGGGCCAGGTGGGGCAATCACGTGGGCCCAGGTGGAGCAATCACGTGGGCCCCCAGGGGAAATCACGTGGGCCCCCAGGGGAAATCACGTGGGCCCCCAGGGGAAATCACGTGGGCCCCCAGGGGAAATCACGTGGGCCAGGAGGGGCAATCACGTGGGCCCCCAGGGGAAATCACGTGGGCCCCCAGGGGAAATCACGTGGGCCCCCAGGGGAAATCACGTGGGCCAGGTGGGGCAATCACGTGGGCCAGGTGGAGCAATCACGTGGGCCCCCAGGGGAAATCACGTGGGCCCCCAGGGGAAATCACGTGGGCCCCCAGGGGAAATCACGTGGGCCCCCAGGGGAAATCACGTGGGCCAGGTGGGGCAATCACGTGGGCCCCCAGGGGAGCAATCACGTGGGCCCCCAGGGGAAATCACGTGGGCCCCCAGGGGAAATCACGTGGGCCCCCAGGGGAAATCACGTGGGCCAGGTGGGGCAATCACGTGGGCCAGGTGGGGCAATCACGTGGGCCCCCAGGGGAAATCACGTGGGCCCCCAGGACAAATCACGTGGGCCCCCAGGGGAAATCACGTGGGCCCCCAGGGGAAATCACGTGGGCCCCCAGGGGAAATCACGTGGGCCAGGTGGGGCAATCACGTGGGCCAGGTGGAGCAATCACGTGGGCCCCCAGGGGAAATCACGTGGGCCCCCAGGGGAAATCACGTGGGCCCCCAGGGGAAATCACGTGGGCCCCCAGGGGAAATCACGTGGTCCCCCAGTGGAATCACGTGGGCCCCCAGGGGAAATCACCTGGGCCCCCAGGGGAAATCACGTGGGCCCCCAGGGGAAATCACGTGGGCCCCCAGGGGAAATCACGTGGGCCCCCAGGGGAAATCACGTGGGCCAGGTGGGGCAATCACGTGGGTCAGGTGGAGCAATCACATGGGCCCCCAGGGGAAATCACGTGGGCCCCCAGGGGAAATCACGTGGGCCCCCAGGGGAAATCACGTGGGCCCCCAGGGGAAATCACGTGGGCCAGGTGGGGCAATCACGTGGGCCCCCAGGGGAAATCACGTGGGCCCCCAGGGGAAATCACGTGGGCCCCCAGGGGAAATCACGTGGGCCCCCAGGGGAAATCACGTGGGCCCCCAGGGGAAATCACGTGGGCCCCCAGGGGAAATCACGTGGGCCCCCAGGGGAAATCACGTGGGCCCCCAGGGGAAATCACGTGGGCCCCCAGGGGAAATCACGTGGGCCAGTTGGGGCAATCACGTGGGCCCCCAGGGGAAATCACGTGGGCCCCCAGGGCAAATCACGTGGGCCCCCAGGGGAAATCACGTGGGCCCCCAGGGGAAATCACGTGGGCCCCCAGGGGAAATCACGTGGGCCTCCAGGGGAAATCACGTGGGCCAGGTGGGGCAATCACGTGGGGCCCCAGGGGAAATCACGTGGGCCCCCTGGGGAAATCACGTGGGCCCCCAGGGGAAATCACGTGGGCCCCCAGGGGAAATCACGTGGGCCCCCAGGGGAAATCACGTGGGCCCCCAGGGGAAATCACGTGGGCCCCCAGGGGAAATCACGTGTGCCCCCAGGGGAAATCACGTGGGCCCCCAGGGGAAATCACGTGGGCCCCAGGGGAAATCACGTGGGCCCCCAGGGGAAATCACGTGGGCCCCCAGGGGAAATCACGGGGGGCCAGGTGGGGCAATCACGTGGGCCAGGTGGGGCAATCACGTGGGCCCCCAGGGGAAATCACGTGGGCCCCCAGGGGAAATCACGTGGGCCCCCAGGGGAAATCACGTGGGCCAGGTGGGGCAATCACGTGGGCCAGGTGGGGCAATCACGTGGGCCAGGTGGAGCAATCACGTGGGCCCCCAGGGGAAATCACGTGGGCCCCCAGGGGAAATCACGTGGGCCCCCAGGGGAAATCACGTGGGCCCCCAGGGGAAATCACGTGGGCCCCCAGGGGAAATCACGTGGGCCCCCAGGGGAAATCACGTGGGCCCCCAGGGGAAATCACGTGGGCCCCCAGGGGAAATCACGTGGGCCCCCAGGGGAAATCACGTGGGCCCCCAGGGGAAATCACGTGGGCCCCCAGGGGAAATCACGTGGGCCCCCAGGGGAAATCACGTGGGCCAGGTGGGGCAATCACGTGGGCCCCCAGGGGAAATCACGTGGGCCCCCAGGGGAAATCACGTGGGCCCCCAGGGGAAATCACGTGGGCCCCCAGGTGAAATCACGTGGGCCCCCAGGGGAAATCACGTGGGCCCCCAGGGGAAATCACGTGGGCCAGGTGGGGCAATCACGTGGGCCCCCAGGGGAAATCACGTGGGCCCCCAGGGGAAATCACGTGGGCCCCCAGGGGAAATCACGTGGGCCCCCAGGGGAAATCACGTGGGCCCCCAGGGGAAATCACGTGGGCCAGGTGGGGCAATCACGTGGGCCAGGTGGGGCAATCACGTGGGCCCCCAGGGGAAATCACGTGGGCCCCCAGGGGAAATCACGTGGGCCCCCAGGGGAAATCACGTGGGCCAGGTGGGGCAATCACGTGGGCCAGGTGGGGCAATCACGTGGGCCAGGTGGAGCAATCACGTGGGCCCCCAGGGGAAATCACGTGGGCCCCCAGGTGAAATCACGTGGGCCCCCAGGGGAAATCACGTGGGCCCCCAGGGGAAATCACGTGGGCCCCCAGGGGAAATCACGTGGGCCCCCAGGGGAAATCACGTGGGCCCCCAGGGGAAATCACGTGGGCCCCCAGGGGAAATCACGTGGGCCCCCAGGGGAAATCACGTGGGCCAGGTGGGGCAATCACGTGGGCCAGGTGGAGCAATCACGTGGGCCCCCAGGGGAAATCACGTGGGCCCCCAGGGGAAATCACGTGGGCCCCCAGGGGAAATCACGTGGGCCCCCAGGGGAAATCACGTGGGCCCCCAGGGGAAATCACGTGGGCCCCCAGGGGAAATCACGTGGGCCCCCAGGGGAAATCACGTGGGCCCCCAGGGGAAATCACGTGGGCCCCCAGGGGAAATCACGTGGGCCAGGTGGGGCAATCACGTGGGCCAGGTGGGGAAATCACGTGGGCCCCCAGGGGAAATCACGTGGGCCCCCAGGGGAAATCACGTGGGCCCCCAGGGGAAATCACGTGGGCCCCCAGGGGAAATCACGTGGGCCCCCAGGGGAAATCACGTGGGCCCCCAGGGGAAATCACGTGGGCCCCCAGGGGAAATCACGTGGGCCGCCAGGGGAAATCACGTGGGCCCCCAGGGGAAATCACGTGGGCCAGGTGGGGCAATCACGTGGGCCAGGTGGGGCAATCACGTGGGCCCCCAGGGGAAATCACGTGGGCCCCCAGGGGAAATCACGTGGGCCCCCAGGGGAAATCACGTGGGCCCCCAGGGGAAATCACGTGGGCCCCCAGGGGAAATCACGTGGGCCCCCAGGGGAAATCACGTGGGCCCCCAGGGGAAATCACGTGGGCCCCCAGGGGAAATCACGTGGGCCCCCAGGGGAAATCACGTGGGCCCCCAGGGGAAATCACGTGGGCCCCCCAGGGGAAATCACGTGGGACAGGTGGGGCAATCACGTGGGCCAGGTGGGGTAATCACGTGGACCAGGTGTAGCAATCACGTGGGCCCCCAGGGGAAATCACGTGGGCCCCCAGGGGAAATCACGTGGGCACCCAGGGGAAATCACGTGGGCCCCCAGGGGAAATAACGTGGGCCCCCAGGGGAAATCACGTGGGCCCCCAGGGGAAATCACGTGGGCCCCCAGGGGAAATCACGTGGGCCCCCAGGGGAAATCACGGGGGGCCAGGTGGGGCAATCACGTGGGCCAGGTGGGGCAATCACGTGGGCCCCCAGGGGAAATCACGTGGGCCCCCAGGGGAAATCACGTGGGCCCCCAGGGGAAATCACGTGGGCCCCCAGGGGAAATCACGTGGGCCAGGTGGGGCAATCACATGGGCCAGGTGGGGAAATCACGTGGGCCCCCAGGGGAAATCATGTGGGCCCCCAGGGGAAATCACGTGGGCCCCCAGGGGAAATCACGTGGGCCGCCTGGGGAAATCACGTGGGCCCCCAGGGGAAATCACGTGGGCCCCCAGGGGAAATCACGTGGGCCCCCAGGGGAAATCACGTGGGCCCCCAGGGGAAATCACGTGGGCCCCCAGGGGAAATCACGTGGGCCAGGTGGGGCAATCACGTGGGCCAGGTGGGGCAATCACGTGGGCCCCAGGGGAAATCACGTGGGCCCCCAGGGGAAATCACGTGGGCCCCCAGGGGAAATCACGTGGGCCGCCAGGGGAAATCACGTGGGCCCCCAGGGGAAATCACGTGGGCCCCCAGGGGAAATCACGTGGGCCCCCAGGGGAAATCACGTGGGCCCCCAGGGGAAATCACGTGGGCCCCCAGGGGAAATCACGTGGGCCCCCAGGGGAAATCACGTGGGCCCCCCAGGGGAAATCACGTGGGCCAGGTGGGGCAATCACGTGGGCCAGGTGGGGCAATCACGTGGGCCAGGTGGGGAAATCACGTGGGCCCGGTGGAGCAATCACGTGGGCCCCCAGGGGAAATCACGTGGGCCCCCAGGGGAAATCACGTGGGCCCCCAGGGGAAATCACGTGGGCCAGGTGGGGCAATCACGTGGGCCCCCGGAGGAAATCACGTGGGCCCCCAAGGGAAATCACGTGGGCCCCCACGGGAAATCACGTGGTCCCCCAGGGGAAATCACGTGGGCCCCCAGGGGAAATCCCGTGGGCCCCCAGGGGAAATCACGTGGGCCCCCAGGGGAAATCACGTGGGCACCCAGGGGAAATCACGTGGGCCCCCAGGGGAAATCACGTGGGCCCCCAGGGGAAATCACGTGGGCCCCCAGGGGAAATCACGTGGGCACCCAGGGGAAATCACGTGGGCCCCCAGGGGAAATCACGTGGGCCCCCAGGGGAAATCACGTGGGCCCCCAGGGGAAATCACGTGGGCCCCCAGGGGAAATCACGTGGGCCCCCAGGGGAAATCACGTGGGCCCCCAGGGGAAATCACGTGGGCCCCCAGGGGAAATCACGTGGGCCAGTTGGGGCAATCACGTGGGCCCCCAGGGGAAATCACGTGGGCCCCCAGGGGAAATCACGTGGGCCCCCAGGGGAAATCACGTGGGCCCCCAGGGGAAATCACGTGGGCCCCCAGGGGAAATCACGTGGGCCCCCAGGGGAAATCACGTGGGCCAGGTGGGGCAATCACGTGGGCCAGGTGGGGCAATCACGTGGGCCAGGTGGAGCAATCACGTGGGCCCCCAGGGGAAATCACGTGGGCCAGGTGGGGCAATCACGTGGGCCAGGAGGGGCAATCACGTGGGCCCCCAGGGGAAATCACGTGGGCCCCCAGGGGAAATCACGTGGGCCCCCAGGGGAAATCACGTGGGCCCCCAGGGGAAATCACGTGGGCCCCCAGGGGAAATCACGTGGGCCCCCAGGGGAAATCACGTGGGCCCCCAGGGCAAATCACGTGGGCCCCCAGGGGAAATCACGTGGGCCCCCAGGGGAAATCACGTGGGCCCCCAGGGGAAATCACGTGGGCCCCCAGGGGAAATCACGTGGGCCCCCAGGGGAAATCACGTGGGCCCCCAGGGGAAATCACGTGGGCCCCCAGGGGAAATCACGTGGGCCCCCAGGGGAAATCACGTGGGCCAGGTGGGGCAATCACGTGGGCCAGGTGGGGAAATCACGTGGGCCCCCAGGGGAAATCACGTGGGCCCCCAGGGGAAATCACGTGGGCCCCCAGGGGAAATCACGTGGGCCGCCTGGGGAAATCACGTGGGCCCCCAGGGGAAATCACGTGGGCCCCCAGGGGAAATCACGTGGGCCCCCAGGGGAAATCACGTGGGCCGCCTGGGGAAATCACGTGGGCCCCCAGGGGAAATCACGTGGGCCAGGTGGGGCAATCACGTGGGCCAGGTGGGGCAATCACGTGGGCCCCAGGGGAAATCACGTGGGCCGCCAGGGGAAATCACGTGGGCCCCCAGGGGAAATCACGTGGGCCCCCAGGGGAAATCACGTGGGCCCCCAGGGGAAATCACGTGGGCCCCCAGGGGAAATCACGTGGGCCCCCAGGGGAAATCACGTGGGCCCCCAGGGGAAATCACGTGGGCCCCCAGGGGAAATCACGTGGGCCCCCAGGGGAAATCACGTGGGCCCCCAGGGGAAATCACGTGGGCCAAGTGGGGCAATCACGTGGGCCAGGTGGGGCAATCACGTGGGCCAGGTGGAGCAATCACGTGGGCCCCCAGGGGAAATCACGTGGGCCCCCAGGGGAAATCACGTGGGCCCCCAGGGGAAATCACGTGGGCCCCCAGGGGAAATCACGTCGTCCCCCAGGGGAAATCATGTGGGCCCTCAGGGGAAATCACGTGGGCCCCCAGGGGAAATCACGTGGGCCAGGTGGGGCAATCACGTGGGCCAGGTGGAGCAATCACGTGGGCCCCCAGGGGAAATCACGTGGGCCCCCAGGGGAAATCACGTGGGCCCCCAGGGGAAATCACGTGGGCCCCCAGGGGAAATCACGTGGGCCCCCAGGGGAAATCACGTGGGCCCCCAGGGGAAATCACGTGGGCCCCCAGGGGAAATCACGTGGGCCCCCAGGGGAAATCACGTGGGCCCCCAGGGGAAATCACGTGGGCCAGGTGGGGCAATCACGTGGGGCCCCAGGGGAAATCACGTGGGCCCCCAGGGGAAATCACGTGGGCCCCCAGGGGAAATCACGTGGGCCCCCAGGGGAAATCACGTGGGCCCCCAGGGGAAATCACGTGGGCCCCCAGGGGAAATCACGTGGGCCAGGAGGGGCAATCACGTGGGCCCCCAGGGGAAATCACGTGGGCCCCCAGGGGAAATCACGTGGGCCCCCAGGGGAAATCACGTGGGCCCCCAGGGGAAATCACGTGGGCCCCCAGGGGAAATCACGTGGGCCAGGTGGGGCAATCACGTGGGCCCCCAGGGGAAATCACGTGGGCCCCCAGGGGAAATCACGTGGGCCCCCAGGGGAAATCACGTGGGCCAGGTGGGGCAATCACGTGGGCCAGGTGGGGCAATCACGTGGGCCCCCAGGAGCAATCACGTGGGCCCCCAGGGGAAATCACGTGGGCCCCCAGGGGAAATCACGTGGGCCCCCAGGGGAAATCACGTGGGCCCCCAGGGGAAATCACGTGGGCCCCCAGGGGAAATCACGTGGGCCCCCAGGGGAAATCACGTGGGCCCCCAGGGGAAATCACGTGGGCCCCCAGGGGAAATCACGTGGGGCCCCAGGGGAAATCACGTGGGCCCCCAGGGGAAATCACGTGGGCCCCCAGGGGAAATCACGTGGGCCCCCAGGGGAAATCACGTGGGCCCCCAGGGGAAATCACGTGGGCCCCCAGGGGAAATCACGTGGGCCCCCAGGGGAAATCACGTGGGCCCCCAGGGGAAATCACGTGGGCCCCCAGGGGAAATCACGTGGGCCAGGTGTAGCAATCACGTGGGGCCCCAGGGGAAATCACGTGGGCCCCCAGGGGAAATCACGTGGGCCCCCAGGGGAAATCACGTGGGCCCCCAGGGGAAATCACGTGGGCCAGGAGGGACAATCACGTGGGCCCCCAGGGGAAATCACGTGGGCCCCCAGGGGAAATCACGTGGGCCCCCAGGGGAAATCACGTGGGCCCCCAGGGGAAATCACGTGGGCCCCCAGGGGAAATCACGTGGGCCAGGTGGGGCAATCACGTGGGCCAGGTGGAGCAATCACGTGGGCCCCCAGGGGAAATCACGTGGGCCCCCAGGGGAAATCACGTGGGCCCCCAGGGAAATCACGTGGGCCCCCAGGGGAAATCACGTGGGCCCCCAGGGGAAATCACGTGGGCCCCCAGGGGAAATCACGTGGGCCAGGTGGGGCAATCACGTGGGCCAGGTGGAGCAATCACATGGGCCCCCAGGGGAAATCACGTGGGCCCCCAGGGGAAATCACGTGGGCCCCCAGGGGAAATCACGTGGGCCAGGTGGGGCAATCACGTGGGCCAGGTGGGGCAATCACGTGGGCCCCCAGGGGAAATCACGAGGGCCCCCAGGACAAATCACGTGGGCCCCCAGGGGAAATCACGTGGGCCCCCAGGGGAAATCACGTGGGCCCCCAGGGGAAATCACGTGGGCCAGGTGGGGCAATCACGTGGGCCAGGTGGGGCAATCACGTGGGCCAGGTGGAGCAATCACGTGGGCCCCCAGGGGAAATCACGTGGGCCCCCAGGGCAAATCACGTGGGCCGCCAGGGGAAATCACGTGGGCCCCCAGGGGAAATCACGTGGGCCCCCAGTGGAATCACGTGGGCCCCCAGGGGAAATCACCTGGGCCCCCAGGGGAAATCACGTGGGCCCCCAGGGGAAATCACGTGGGCCCCCAGGGGAAATCACGTGGGCCCCCAGGGGAAATCACGTGGGCCAGGTGGGGCAATCACGTGGGTCAGGTGGAGCAATCACATGGGCCCCCAGGGGAAATCACGTGGGCCCCCAGGGGAAATCACGTCGGCCCCCAGGGGAAATCACGTGGGCCCCCAGGGGAAATCACGTGGGCCAGGTGGGGCAATCACGTGGGCCCCCAGGGGAAATCACGTGGGCCCCCAGGGGAAATCACGTGGGCCCCCACGGGAAATCACGTGGTCCCCCAGGGGAAATCACGTGGGCCTCCAGGGGATATCACGTGGGCCAGGTTGGGCAATCACGTGGGGCCCCAGGGGAAATCACGTGGGCCCCCAGGGGAAATCACGTGGGCCCCCAGGGGAAATCACGTGGGCCCCCAGGGGAAATCACGTGGGCCAGGTGGGGCAATCACGTGGGCCCCCAGGTGAAATCACGTGGGCCCCCAGGGGAAATCACGTGGGCCCCCACGGGAAATCACGTGGTCCCCCAGGGGAAATCACGTGGGCCTCCAGGGGAAATCACGTGGGCCAGGTGGGGCAATCACGTGGGGCCCCAGGGGAAATCACGTGGGCCCCCAGGGGAAATCACGTGGGCCCCCAGGGGAAATCACGTGGGCCCCCAGGGGAAATCACGTGGGCCCCCAGGGGAAATCACGTGGGCCCCCAGGGCAAATCACGTGGGCCAGGTGGGGCAATCACGTGGGCCCCCAGGTGAAATCACGTGGCCCCCCAGGGGAAATCACGTGGGCCGCCAGGGGAAATCACGTGGGCCCCCAGGGGAAATCACGTGGGCCCCCAGGGGAAATCACGGGGGGCCAGGTGGGGCAATCACTTGGGCCAGGTGGGGCAATCACGTGGGCCAGGTGGGGCAATCACGTGGGCCAGGTGGAGCAATCACGTGGGCCCCCAGGGGAAATCACGTGGGCCCCCAGGGGAAATCACGTGGGCCCCCAGGGCAAATCACGTGGGCCCCCAGGGGAAATCACGTGGGCCCCCAGGGGAAATCACGTGGGCCCCCAGGGGAAGTCACGTGGGCCCCCAGGGGAAATCACGTGGGCCCCCAGGGGAAATCACGTGGGCCCCCAGGGGAAATCACGTGGGCCCCCAGGGGAAATCACGTGGGCCCCCAGGGGAAATCACGTGGGCCCCCAGGGGAAATCACGTGGGCCCCCAGGGGAAATCACGTGGGCCCCCAGGGGAAATCACGTATGCCCCCAGGGGAAATCACGTGGGCCCCCAGGGGAAATCACGTTGTCACCCACGTGAAATCAGGTGGTCCCCCAGGGGAAATCACGTGGGCCTCCAGGGGAAATCACGTGGGCCAGGTGGGGCAATCACGTGGGGCCCCAGGGGAAATCACGTGGGCCCCCTGGGGAAATCACGTGGGCCCCCAGGGGAAATCACGTGGGCCCCCAGGGGAAATCACGTGGGCCCCCAGGGGAAATCAGGTGGGCCCCCATGGGAAATCATGTGGTCCAGGTGGGGCAATCACGTGGGCCCCCAGGTGAAATCACGTGGCCCCCCAGGGGAAATCACGTGGGCCCCCAGGGGAAATCACGTGGGCCCCCAGGGGAAATCACGTGGGCCCCCAGGGGAAATCACGTGGGCCCCCAGGGGAAATCACGTGGGCCCCCAGGGGAAATCACGTGGGCCCCCAGGGGAAATCACGTGGGCCCCCAGGGGAAATCACGTGGGCCCCCAGGGGAAATCAGGTGGGCCCCCAGGGGAAATCATGTGGTCCAGGTGGGGCAATCACGTGGGCCAGGTGGGGCAATCACGTGGGCCAGGTGGAGCAATCACGTGGGCCCCCAGGGGAAATCACATGGGCCCCCAGGGGAAATCACGTGGGCCCCCAGGGCAAATCACATGGGCCCCCAGGGGAAATCACGTGGGCCCCCAGGGGAAATCACGTGGGCCCCCAGGGGAAGTCACGTGGGCCCCCAGGGGAAATCACGTGGGCCCCCAGGGGAAATCAGGTGGGCCCCCAGGGGAAATCACGTGGGCCCCCAGGGGAAATCACGTGGGCCCCCAGGGGAAATCACGTGGGCCAGGTGGGGCAATCACGTGGGCAAGGTGGAGCAATCACGTGGGCACCCAGGGGAAATCACGTGGGCCCCCAGGGGAAATCACGTGGGCCCCCAGGGGAAATCACGTGGGCCCCCAGGGGAAATCACGTGGGCCAGGTGGGGCAATCACGTGGGCCCCCAGGTGAAATCACGTGGGCCCCCAGGGGAAATCACGTGGGCCCCCACGGGAAATAACGTGGTCCCCCAGGGGAAATCACATGGGCCCCCAGGGGAAATCACGTGGGCCCCCACGGGAAATCACGTGGGCCCCCAGGGGAAATCACATGGGCCCCCAGGGCCAATCACGTGGGCCCCCAGGGGAAATCACGCGGGCCCCCAGGGGAAATCACGTGGGCCCCCAGGGGAAATCACGTGGGCCAGGTGGGGCAATCACGTGGGCCAGGTGGGGCAATCACGTGGGCCAGGTGGAGAAATCACGTGGGCCCCCAGGGGAAATCACGTGGGCCCCCAGGGGAAATCACGTGGGCCCCCAGGGCAAATCACGTGGGCCCCCAGGGGAAATCACGTGGGCCCCCAGGGGGAATCACGTGGGCCCCCAGGGGAAATCACGTGGGCCCCCAGGGAAAATCACGTGGGCCAGGTGGGGCAATCACGTGGGCCAGGTTGGGCAATCACGTGGGCCCCCAGGGGAAATGACGCGTGGGCCCCCAGGGGAAATCACGTGGGCCCCCAGGGGAAATCACGTGGGCCAGGTGGGGCAATCACGTGGGCCAGGTGGGGCAATCACGTGGGCCAGGTGTAGCAATCACGTGGGCCCCCAGGGGAAATCACGTGGGCCCCCAGGGGAAATCACGTGGGCCCCCAGGGGAAATCACGTGGGCCAGGTGGGGCAATCACGTGGGCCCCCGGGTGAAATCACGTGGGCCCCCAGGGGAAATCACGTGGGCCCCCACGGGAAATCACGTGGTCCCCCAGGGGAAATCACGTGGGCCCCCAGGGGAAATCCCGTGGGCCCCCAGGGGAAATCACGTGGGCACCCAGGGGAAATCACGTGGGCCCCCAGGGGAAATAACGTGGGCCCCCAGGGGAAATCACGTGGGCCCCCAGGGGAAATCACGTGGGCACCCAGGGGAAATCACGTGGGCCCCCAGGGGAAATCACGTGGGCCCCCAGGGGAAATCACGTGGGCCCCCAGGGGAAATCACGTGGGCCCCCAGGGGAAATCACGTGGGCCCCCAGGGGAAATCACGTGGGCCCCCAGGGGAAATCACGGGGGGCCAGGTGGGGCAATCACGTGGGCCAGGTGGGGCAATCACGTGGGCCCCCAGGGGAAATCACGTGGGCCCCCAGGGGAAATCACGTGGGCCCCCAGGGGAAATCACGTGGGCCAGGTGGGGCAATCACGTGGGCCAGGTTGGGCAATCACGTGGGCCCCCAGGTGGAGCAATCACGTGGGCCCCCAGGGGAAATCACGTGGGCCCCCAGGGGAAATCACGTGGGCCCCCAGGGGAAATCACGTGGGCCCCCAGGGGAAATCACGTGGGCCCCCAGGGGAAATCACGTGGGCCCCCAGGGGAAATCACGTGGGCCCCCAGGGGAAATCACGTGGGCCCCCAGGGGAAATCACGTGGGCCCCCAGGGGAAATCACGTGGGCCAGGTGGGGCAATCACGTGGGCCAGGTGGAGCAATCACGTGGGCCCCCTGGGGAAATCACGTGGGCCCCCAGGGGAAATCACGTGGGCCCCCAGGGGAAATCACGTGGGCCCCCAGGGGAAATCACGTGGGCCCCCAGGGGAAATCACGTGGGCCCCCAGGGGAAATCACGTGGGCCAGGTGGGGCAATCACGTGGGCCAGGTGGAGCAATCACGTGGGCCCCCAGGGGAAATCACGTGGGCCCCCAGGGGAAATCACGTGGGCCCCCAGGGGAAATCACGTGGGCCAGGTGGGGCAATCACGTGGGCCAGGTGGGGCAATCACGTGGGCCCCCAGGGGAAATCACGTGGGCCCCCAGGGGAAATCACGTGGGCCCCCAGGGGAAATCACGTGGGCCCCCAGGGGAAATCACGTGGGCCCCCAGGGGAAATCACGTGGGCCAGGTGGGGCAATCACGTGGGCCAGGTGGGGCAATCACGTGGGCCAGGTGGAGCAATCACGTGGGCCCCCAGGGGAAATCACGTGGGCCCCCAGGGGAAATCACGTGGGCCCCCAGGGGAAATCACGTGGGCCCCCAGGGGAAATCACGTGGGCCCCCAGTGGAAATCACGTGGGCCCCCAGGGGAAATCACGTGGGCCCCCAGGGGAAATCACGTGGGCCCCCAGGGGAAATCACGTGGGCCCCCAGGGGAAATCACGTGGGCCCCCAGGGGAAATCACGTGGGCCAGGTGGGGCAATCACGTGGGTCAGGTGGAGCAATCACGTGGGCCCCCAGGGGAAATCACGTGGGCCCCCAGGGGAAATCACGTGGGCCCCCAGGGGAAATCACGTGGGCCCCCAGGGGAAATCACGTGGGCCAGGTGGGGCAATCACGTGGGCCCCCAGGTGAAATCACGTGGGCCCCCAGGGGAAATCACGTGGGCCCCCAGGGGAAATCACGTGGGCCCCCAGGGGAAATCACGTGGGCCCCCAGGGGAAATCACGTGGGCCAGGTTGGGCAATCACGTGGGGCCCCAGGGGAAATCACGTGGGCCCCCAGGGGAAATCACGTGGGCCCCCAGGGGAAATCACGTGGGCCCCCAGGGGAAATCACGTGGGCCAGGTGGGGCAATCACGTGGGCCCCCAGGGGAAATCACGTGGGCCCCCAGGGGAAATCACGTGGGCCCCCAGGGGAAATCACGTGGGCCCCCAGGGGAAATCACGTGGGCCCCCAGGGGAAATCACGTGGGCCAGGTGGGGCAATCACGTGGGCCCCCAGGGGAAATCACGTGGGCCCCCAGGGGAAATCACGTGGGCCCCCAGGGGAAATCACGTGGGCCCCCAGGGGAAATCACGTGGGCCCCCAGGGGAAATCACGTGGGCCCCCAGGGGAAATCACGTGGGCCCCCAGGGGAAATCACGTGGGCCCCCAGGGGAAATCACGTGGGCCAGGTGGGGCAATCACGTGGGCCCCCAGGTGAAATCACGTGGGCCCCCAGGGGAAATCACGTGGGCCCCCAGGGGAAATCACGTGGGCCCCCAGGGGAAATCACGTGGGCCCCCAGGGGAAATCACGTGGGACAGGTGGGGCAATCACGTGGGGCCCCAGGGGAAATCACGTGGGCCCCCAGGGGAAATCACGTGGGCCCCCAGGGGAAATCACGTGGGCCCCCAGGGGAAATCACGTGGGCCAGGTGGGGCAATCACGTGGGCCCCCAGGTGAAATCACGTGGGCCCCCAGGGGAAATCACGTGGGCCCCCAGGGGAAATCACGTGGGCCCCCAGGGGAAATCACGTGGGCCTCCAGGGGAAATCACGTGGGCCCCCAGGGCAATCACGTGGGCCCCCAGGGGAAATCACGTGGGCCCCCAGGGGAAATCACGTGGGCCCCCAGGGGAAATCACGTGGGCCCCCAGGGGAAATCACGTGGGCCAGGTGGGGCAATCACGTGGGCCCCCAGGTGAAATCACGTGGGCCCCCAGGGGAAATCACGTGGGCCCCCAGGGGAAATCACGTGGGCCCCCAGGGGAAATCACGTGGGCCCCCAGGGGAAATCACGTGGGCCAGGAGGGGCAATCACGTGGGCCCCCAGGGGAAATCACGTGGGCCCCCAGGGGAAATCACGTGGGCCCCCAGGGGAAATCACGTGGGCCCCCAGGGGAAATCACGTGGGCCCCCAGGGGAAATCACGTGGGCCCCCAGGGGAAATCACGTGGGCCCCCAGGGGAAATCACGTGGGCCCCCAGGGGAAATCACGTGGGCCCCCAGGTGAAATCACGTGGGCCCCCAGGGGAAATCACGTGGGCCCCCAGGGGAAATCACGTGGGCCCCCAGGGGAAATCACGTGGGCCTCCAGGGGAAATCACGTGGGACAGGTGGGGCAATCACGTGGGGCCCCAGGGGAAATCACGTGGGCCCCCAGGGGAAATCACGTGGGCCCCCAGGGGAAATCACGTGGGCCCCCAGGGGAAATCACGTGGGCCAGGTGGGGCAATCACGTGGGCCCCCAGGGGAAATCACGTGGGCCCCCAGGGGAAATCACGTGGGCCCCCAGGGCAAATCACGTGGGCCAGGTGGGGCAATCACGTGGGCCCCCAGGTGAAATCACGTGGGCCCCCAGGGGAAATCACGTGGGCCCCCAGGGGAAATCACGTGGGCCCCCAGGGGAAATCCCGTGGGCACCCAGGGGAAATCACGTGGGCCCCCAGGGGAAATCACGTGGGCCCCCAGGGGAAATCACGTGGGCCCCCAGGGGAAATCACGTGGGCCCCCAGGGGAAATCACGTGGGCCCCCAGGGGAAATCACGTGGGCCCCCAGGGGAAATCACGTGGGCCCCCAGGGGAAATCACGTGGGCCCCCAGGGGAAATCACGTGGGCCCCCAGGGGAAATCACGTGGGCCCCCAGGGGAAATCACGTGGGCCCCCAGGGCAAATCACGTGGGCCCCCAGGGGAAATCACGTGGGCCCCCAGGGGAAATCACGTGGGCCCCCAGGGGAAATCACGTGGGCCCCCAGGGGAAATCACGTGGGCCCCCAGGGGAAATCACGTGGGCCCCCAGGGGAAATCACGTGGGCCCCCAGGGGAAATCACGTGGGCCCCCAGGGGAAATCACGTGGGCCCCCAGGGGAAATCACGTGGGCCAGTTGGGGCAATCACGTGGGCCCCCAGGGGAAATCACGTGGGCCCCCAGGGGAAATCACGTGGGCCCCCAGGGGAAATCACGTGGGGCCAGGTGGGGCAATCACGTGGGCCAGGTGGGGCAATCACGTGGGCCCCCAGGGGAAATCACGTGGGCCCCCAGGGGAAATCACGTGGGCCCCCAGGGGAAATCACGTGGGCCAGGTGGGGCAATCACGTGGGCCAGGTGGGGCAATCACGTGGGCCCCCAGGGGAAATCACGTGGGCCCCCAGGGGAAATCACGTGGGCCCCCAGGGGAAATCACGTGGGCCCCCAGGGGAAATCACGTGGGCCCCCAGGGGAAATCACGTGGGCCCCCAGGGGAAATCACGTGGGCCCCCAGGGGAAATCACGTGGGCCCCCAGGGGAAATCACGTGGGCCCCCAGGGGAAATCACGTGGGCCCCCAGGGGAAATCACGTGGGCCCCCAGGGGAAATCACGTGGGCCCCCAGGGGAAATCACGTGGGCCAGGTGGGGCAATCACGTGGGCAAGGTGGAGCAATCACGTGGGCACCCAGGGGAAATCACGTGGGCCCCCAGGGGAAATCACGTGGGCCCCCAGGGGAAATCACGTGGGACACAAGGGGAAATCACGTGGGCCAGGTGTGGCAATCACGTGTGCCAGGTGGGGCAATCACGTGGGTCAGGTGGAGCAATCACGTGGGCCCCCAGGGAAAATCACGTGGGCCAGGTGAGGCAATCACGTGGGCCAGGAGGGGCAATCACGTGGGCCCCCAGGGGAAATCACGTGGGCCCCCAGGGGAAATCACGTGGGCCCCCAGGGGAAATCACGTGGGCCCCCAGGGGAAATCACGTGGGCCCCCAGGGGAAATCACGTGGGCCCCCAGGGCAAATCACGTGGGCCCCCAGGGGAAATCACGTGGGCCCCCAGGGGAAATCACGTGGGCCCCCAGGGGAAATCACGTGGGCTCCCAGGGGAAATCACGTGGGCCCCCAGGGGAAATCACGTGGGCCCCCAGGGGAAATCACGTGGGCCCCCAGGGGAAATCACGTGGGCCCCCAGGGGAAATCACGTGGGCCAAGTGGGGCAATCACGTGGGCCAGGTGGGGAAATCACGTGGGCCCCCAGGGGAAATCACGTGGGCCCCCAGGGGAAATCACGTGGGCCGCCTGGGGAAATCACGTGGGCCCCCAGGGGAAATCACGTGGGCCCCCAGGGGAAATCACGTGGGCCCCCAGGGGAAATCACGTGGGCCCCCAGGGGAAATCACGTGGGCCCCCAGGGGAAATCACGTGGGCCAGGTGGGGCAATCACGTGGGCCAGGTGGGGCAATCACGTGGGCCCCCAGGGGAAATCACGTGGGCCCCCAGGGGAAATCACGTGGGCCCCCAGGGGAAATCACGTGGGCCGCCAGGGGAAATCACGTGGGCCCCCAGGGGAAATCACGTGGGCCCCCAGGGGAAATCACGTGGGCCCCCAGGGGAAATCACGTGGGCCCCCAGGGGAAATCACGTGGGCCCCCAGGGGAAATCACGTGGGCCCCCAGGGCAAATCACGTGGGCCAGGTGGGGCAATCACGTGGGCCCCCAGGTGAAATCACGTGGGCCCCCAGGGGAAATCACGTGGGCCCCCACGGGAAATCACGTGGGCCCCCAGGGGAAATCACGTGGGCCCCCAGGGGAAATCACGTGGGCCCCCAGGGGAAATCACGTGGGCCCCCAGGGGAAATCACGTGGGCCCCCAGGGGAAATCACGTGGGCACCCAGGGGAAATCACGTGGGCCCCCAGGGGAAATCACGTGGGCCCCCAGGGGAAATCACGTGGGCCCCCAGGGGAAATCACGTGGGCCCCCAGGGGAAATCACGTGGGCCCCCAGGGGAAATCACGGGGGGCCAGGTGGGGCAATCACGTGGGCCAGGTGGGGCAATCACGTGGGCCCCCAGGGGAAATCACGTGGGCCCCCAGGGGAAATCACGTGGGCCCCCAGGGGAAATCACGTGGGCCAGGTGGGGCAATCACGTGGGCCAGGTTGGGCAATCACGTGGGCCAGGTGGAGCAATCACGTGGGCCCCCAGGGGAAATCACGTGGGCCCCCAGGGGAAATCACGTGGGCCCCCAGGGGAAATCACGTGGGCCCCCAGGGGAAATCACGTGGGCCCCCAGGGGAAATCACGTGGGCCCCCAGGGGAAATCACGTGGGCCCCCAGGGGAAATCACGTGGGCCCCCAGGGGAAATCACGTGGGCCAGTTGGGGCAATCACGTGGGCGCCCAGGGGAAATCACGTGGGCCCCCAGGGGAAATCACGTGGGCCCCCAGGGGAAATCACGTTGTCACCCACGTGAAATCACGTGGTCCCCCAGGGGAAACCACGTGGGCCTCCAGGGGAAATCACGTGGGCCAGGTGGGGCAATCACGTGGGGCCCCAGGGGAAATCACGTGGGCCCCCAGGGGAAATCACGTGGGCCCCCAGGGGAAATCACGTGGGCCCCCAGGGGAAATCACGGGGGGCCAGGTGGGGCAATCACTTGGGCCAGGTGGGGCAATCACGTGGGCCCCCAGGGGAAATCACGTGGGCCCCCAGGGGAAATCACGTGGGCCCCCAGGGGAAATCACGTGGGCCAGGTGGGGCAATCACGTGGGCCAGGTGGGGCAATCACGTGGGCCAGGTGGAGCAATCACGTGGGCCCCCAGGGGAAATCACGTGGGCCCCCAGGGGAAATCACGTGGGCCCCCAGGGCAAATCACGTGGGCCCCCAGGGGAAATCACGTGGGCCCCCAGGGGAAATCACGTGGGCCCCCAGGGGAAATCACGTGGGCCCCCAGGGGAAATCACGTGGGCCCCCAGGGGAAATCACGTGGGCCCCCAGGGGAAATCACGTGGGCCCCCAGGGGAAATCACGTGGGCCCCCAGGGGAAATCACGTGGGCCAGGTGGGGCAATCACGTGGGCAAGGTGGAGCAATCAGGTGGGCACCCAGGGGAAATCACGTGGGCCCCCAGGGGAAATCACGTGGGCCCCCAGGGGAAATCACGTGGGACACAAGGGGAAATTACGTGGGCCAGGTGGGGCAATCACGTGTGCCAGGTGGGGCAATCACGTGGGTCAGGTGGAGCAATCACGTAGGCCCCCAGGGAAAATCACGTGGGCCAGGTGGGGCAATCACGTGGGCCAGGAGGGGCAATCACGTGGGCCCCCAGGGGAATTCACGTGGGCCCCCAGGTGAAATCACGTGGGCCCCCAGGGGAAATCACGTGGGCCCCCAGGGGAAATCACGTGGGCCCCCAGGGGAAATCACGTGGGCCCCCAGGGGAAATCACGTGGGCCCCCAGGGCAAATCACGTGGGCCCCCAGGGGAAATCACGTGGGCCCCCAGGGGAAATCACGTGGGCCCCCAGGGGAAATCACGTGGGCTCCCAGGGGAAATCACGTGGGCCCCCAGGGGAAATCACGTGGGCCCCCAGGGGAAATCACGTGGGCCCCCAGGGGAAATCACGTGGGCCCCCAGGGGAAATCACGTGGGCCAGGTGGGGCAATCACATGGGCCAGGTGGGGAAATCACGTGGGCCCCCAGGGGAAATCATGTGGGCCCCCAGGGGAAATCACGTGGGCCCCCAGGGGAAATCACGTGGGCCAGGTGGGGCAATCACGTGGGCCAGGTGGGGCAATCACGTGGGCCCCCAGGGCAAATCACGTTGGCCAGGTGGGGCAATCACGTGGGCCCCCAGGTGAAATCACGTGGGCCCCCAGGGGAAATCACGTGGGCCCCCAGGGGAAATCACGTGGGCCCCCAGGGGAAATCACGTGGGCCCCCAGGGGAAATCACGTGGGCCCCCAGGGGAAATCACGTGGGCCCCCAGGGGAAATCACGTGGGCCCCCAGGGCCAATCACGTGGGCCCCCAGGGGAAATCACGTGGGCCCCCAGGGGAAATCACGTGGGCCCCCAGGGGAAATCACGTGGGCCCCCAGGGGAAATCACGTGGGCCAGGTGGGGCAATCACGTGGGCCAGGTGGGGTAATCACGTGGGCCAGGTGGAGAAATCACGTGGGCCCCCAGGGGAAATCACGTGGGCCCCCAGGGGAAATCACGTGGGCCCCCAGGGCAAATCACGTGGGCCCCCAGGGGAAATCACGTGGGCCCCCAGGGGGAATCACGTGGGCCCCCAGGGGAAATCACGTGGGCCCCCAGGGAAAATCACGTGGGCCAGGTGGGGCAATCACGTGGGCCAGGTTGGGCAATCACGTGGGCCCCCAGGGGAAATCACGTGGGCCCCCAGGGGAAATCACGTGGGCCCCCAGGGGAAATCACGTGGGACAGGTGGGGCAATCACGTGGGCCAGGTGGGGTAATCACGTGGACCAGGTGTAGCAATCACGTGGGCCCCCAGGGGAAATCACGTGGGCCCCCAGGGGAAATCACGTGGGCCCCCAGGGGAAATCACGTGGGCCAGGTGGGGCAATCACGTGGGCCCCCGGGTGAAATCACGTGGGCCCCCAGGGGAAATCACGTGGGCCCCCAGGGGAAATCACGTGGGCCCCCAGGGGAAATCACGTGGGCCCCCAGGGGAAATCACGTGGGCACCCAGGGGAAATCACGTGGGACCCCAGGGGAAATCACGTGGGCACCCAGGGGAAATCACGTGGGCCCCAAGGGGAAATCACGTGGGCCCCCAGGGGAAATCACGTGGGCCCCCAGGGGAAATCACGTGGGCACCCAGGGGAAATCACGTGGGCCCCCAGGGGAAATCACGTGGGCCCCCAGGGGAAATCACGTGGGCCCCCAGGGGAAATCACGTGGGCCCCCAGGGGAAATCACGTGGGCCCCCAGGGGAAATCACGTGGGCCCCCAGGGGAAATCACGTGGGGCCAGGTGGGGCAATCACGTGGGCCAGGTGGGGCAATCACGTGGGCCCCCAGGGGAAATCACGTGGGCCCCCAGGGGAAATCACGTGGGCCCCCAGGGGAAATCACGTGGGCCAGGTGGGGCAATCACGTGGGCCAGGTTGGGCAATCACGTGGGCCCCCAGGTGGAGCAATCACGTGGGCCCCCAGGGGAAATCACGTGGGCCCCCAGGGGAAATCACGTGGGCCCCCAGGGGAAATCACGTGGGCCCCCAGGGGAAATCACGTGGGCCCCCAGGGGAAATCACGTGGGCCCCCAGGGGAAATCACGTGGGCCCCCAGGGGAAATCACGTGGGCCCCCAGGGGAAATCACGTGGGCCAGTTGGGGCAATCACGTGGGCGCCCAGGGGAAATCACGTATGCCCCCAGGGGAAATCACGTGGGCCCCCAGGGGAAATCACGTTGTCACCCACGTGAAATCACGTGGTCCCCCAGGGGAAACCACGTGGGCCTCCAGGGGAAATCACGTGGGCCAGGTGGGGCAATCACGTGGGGCCCCAGGGGAAATCACGTGGGCCCCCTGGGGAAATCACGTGGGCCCCCAGGGGAAATCACGTGGGCCCCCAGGGGAAATCACGGGGGGCCAGGTGGGGCAATCACTTGGGCCAGGTGGGGCAATCACGTGGGCCCCCAGGGGAAATCACATGGGCCCCCAGGGCCAATCACGTGGGCCCCCAGGGGAAATCACGCGGGCCCCCAGGGGAAATCACGTGGGCCCCCAGGGGAAATCACGTGGGCCCCCAGGGGAAATCACGTGGGCCCCCAGGGCAAAAAACGTGGGCCCCCAGGGGAAATCACGTGGGCCCCCAGGGGAAATCACGTGGGCCCCCAGGGGAAATCACGTGGGCCCCCAGGGAAAATCACGTGGGCCAGGTGGGGCAATCACGTGGGCCAGGTTGGGCAATCACGTGGGCCCCCAGGGGAAATCACGTGGGCCCCCAGGGGAAATCACGTGGGCCAGGTGGGGCAATCACGTGGGCCAGGTGGGGTAATCACGTGGGCCAGGTGTAGCAATCACGTGGGCCCCCAGGGGAAATCACGTGGGCCCCCAGGGGAAATCACGTGGGCCCCCAGGGGAAATCACGTGGGCCCCCAGGGGAAATCACGTGGGCCAGGAGGGACAATCACGTGGGCCCCCAGGGGAAATCACGTGGGCCCCCAGGGGAAATCACGTGGGACACAAGGGGAAATTACGTGGGCCAGGTGGGGCAATCACGTGTGCCAGGTGGGGCAATCACGTGGGTCAGGTGGAGCAATCACGTAGGCCCCCAGGGAAAATCACGTGGGCCAGGTGGGGCAATCACGTGGGCCAGGAGGGGCAATCACGTGGGCCCCCAGGGGAAATCACGTGGGCCCCCAGGGGTAATCACGTGGGCCCCCAGGGGAAATCACGTGGGCCCCCAGGGGAAATCACGTGGGCCCCCAGGGGAAATCACGTGGGCCCCCAGGGGAAATCACGTGGGCCCCCAGGGCAAATCACGTGGGCCCCCAGGGGAAATCACGTGGGCCCCCAGGGGAAATCACGTGGGCCCCCAGGGGAAATCACGAGGGCTCCCAGGGGAAATCACGTGGGCCCCCAGGGGAAATCACGTGGGCCCCCAGGGGAAATCACGTGGGCCCCCAGGGGAAATCACGTGGGCCCCCAGGGGAAATCACGTGGGCCAGGTGGGGCAATCACATGGGCCAGGTGGGGAAATCACGTGGGCCCCCAGGGGAAATCATGTGGGCCCCCAGGGGAAATCACGTGGGCCCCCAGGGGAAATCACGTGGGCCGCCTGGGGAAATCACGTGGGCCCCCAGGGGAAATCACGTGGGCCCCCAGGGGAAATCACGTGGGCCCCCAGGGGAAATCACGTGGGCCGCCTGGGGAAATCACGTGGGCCCCCAGGGGAAATCACGTGGGCCAGGTGGGGCAATCACGTGGGCCAGGTGGGGCAATCACGTGGGCCCCCAGGGGAAATCACGTGGGCCCCCAGGGGAAATCACGTGGGCCCCCAGGGGAAATCACGTGGGCCGCCAGGGGAAATCACGTGGGCCCCCAGGGGAAATCACGTGGGCCCCCAGGGGAAATCACGTGGGCCCCCAGGGGAAATCACGTGGGACCCCAGGGGAAATCACGTGGGCCCCCAGGGCAAATCACGTTGGCCAGGTGGGGCAATCACGTGGGCCCCCAGGTGAAATCACGTGGGCCCCCAGGGGAAATCACGTGGGCCCCCAGGGGAAATCACGTGGTCCCCCAGGGGAAATCACGTGGGCCCCCAGGGGAAATCACGTGGGCCCCCAGGGGAAATCACGTGGGACCCCAGGGGAAATCACGTGGGCCCCCAGGGCAAATCACGTGGGCCAGGTGGGGCAATCACGTGGGCCCCCAGGGGAAATCACGTGGGCCGCCAGGGGAAATCACGTGGGCCCCCAGGGGAAATCACGTGGGCCCCCAGGGCAAATCACGTTGGCCAGGTGGGGCAATCACGTGGGCCCCCAGGTGAAATCACGTGGGCCCCCAGGGGAAATCACGTGGGCCCCCACGGGAAATCACGTGGGCCCCCAGGGGAAATCACGTGGGCCCCCAGGGGAAATCACGTGGGCCCCCAGGGGAAATCACGTGGGACCCCAGGGGAAATCACGTGGGCCCCCAGGGCAAATCACGTTGGCCAGGTGGGGCAATCACGTGGGCCCCCAGGGGAAATCACGTGGGCCGCCAGGGGAAATCACGTGGGCCCCCAGGGGAAATCACGTGGGCCCCCAGGGGAAATCACGTGGGCCCCCAGGGGAAATCACGTGGGCCCCCACGGGAAATCACGTGGGCCCCCAGGGGAAATCACGTGGGCCAGGTGGGGCAATCACGTGGGCCAGGTGGGGTAATCACGTGGGCCAGGTGGAGAAATCACGTGGTCCCCCAGGGGAAATCACGTGGGCCCCCAGGGGAAATCACGTGGGCCCCCAGGGCAAATCACGTGGGCCCCCAGGGGAAATCACGTGGGCCCCCAGGGGAAATCACGTGGGCCCCCAGGGGAAATCACGTGGGCCCCCAGGGAAAATCACGTGGGCCAGGTGGGGCAATCACGTGGGCCAGGTTGGGCAATCACGTGGGCCCCCAGGGGAAATCACGTGGGCCCCCAGGGGAAATCACGTGGGCCCCCCAGGGGAAATCACGTGGGACAGGTGGGGCAATCACGTGGGCCAGGTGGGGTAATCACGTGGACCAGGTGTAGCAATCACGTGGGCCCCCAGGGGAAATCACGTGGGCCCCCAGGGGAAATCACGTGGGCCCCCAGGGGAAATCACGTGGGCCAGGTGGGGCAATCACGTGGGCCCCCGGGTGAAATCACGTGGGCCCCCAGGGGAAATCACGTGGGCCCCCACGGGAAATCACGTGGTCCCCCAGGGGAAATCACGTGGGCCCCCAGGGGAAATCCCGTGGGCACCCAGGGGAAATCACGTGGGCCCCCAGGGGAAATCACGTGGGCACCCAGGGGAAATCACGTGGGCCCCCAGGGGAAATAACGTGGGCCCCCAGGGGAAATCACGTGGGCCCCCAGGGGAAATCACGTGGGCACCCAGGGGAAATCACGTGGGCCCCCAGGGGAAATCACGTGGGCCCCCAGGGGAAATCACGTGGGCCCCCAGGGGAAATCACGTGGGCCCCCAGGGGAAATCACGTGGGCCCCCAGGGGAAATCACGTGGGCCCCCAGGGGAAATCACGGGGGGCCAGGTGGGGCAATCACGTGGGCCAGGTGGGGCAATCACGTGGGCCCCCAGGGGAAATCACGTGGGCCCCCAGGGGAAATCACGTGGGCCCCCAGGGGAAATCACGTGGGCCAGGTGGGGCAATCACGTGGGCCAGGTGGGCAATCACGTGGGCCAGGTGGAGCAATCACGTGGGCCCCCAGGGGAAATCACGTGGGCCCCCAGGGGAAATCACGTGGGCCCCCAGGGGAAATCACGTGGGCCCCCAGGGGAAATCACGTGGGCCCCCAGGGGAAATCACGTGGGCCCCCAGGGGAAATCACGTGGGCCCCCAGGGGAAATCACGTGGGCCCCCAGGGGAAATCACGTGGGCCCCCAGGGGAAATCACGTGGGCCAGGTGGGGCAATCACATGGGCCAGGTGGAGCAATCACGTGGGCCCCCAGGGGAAATCACATCGGCCCCCAGGGGAAATCACGTGGGCCCCCAGGGGAAATCACGTGGGCCCCCAGGGGAAATCACGTGGGCCCCCAGGGGAAATCACGTGGGCCCCCAGGGGAAATCACGTGGGCCAGGTGGGGCAATCACGTGGGCCAGGTGGAGCAATCACATGGGCCCCCAGGGGAAATCACGTGGGCCCCCAGGGGAAATCACGTGGGCCCCCGGGGGAAATCACGTGGGCCAGGTGGGGCAATCACGTGGGCCAGGTGGGGCAATCACGTGGTCCCCCAGGGGAAATCACGAGGGCCCCCAGGACAAATCACGTGGGCCCCCAGGGGAAATCACGTGGGCCCCCAGGGGAAATCACGTGGGCCCCCAGGGGAAATCACGTGGGCCAGGTGGGGCAATCACGTGGGCCAGGTGGGGCAATCACGTGGGCCAGGTGGAGCAATCACGTGGGCCCCCAGGGGAAATCACGTGGGCCCCCAGGGCAAATCACGTGGGCCGCCAGGGGAAATCACGTGGGCCCCCAGGGGAAATCACGTGGGCCCCCAGTGGAAATCACGTGGGCCCCCAGGGGAAATCACCTGGGCCCCCAGGGGAAATCACGTGGGCCCCCACGGGAAATCTCGTGGTCCCCCAGGGGAAATCACGTGGGCCTCCAGGGGAAATCACGTGGGCCAGGTGGGGCAATCACGTGGGGCCCCAGGGGAAATCACGTGGGCCCCCAGGGGAAATCACGTGGGCCCCCAGGGGAAATCACGTGGGCCCCCAGGGGAAATCACGTGGGCCCCCAGGGGAAATCACGTGGGCCCCCAGGGGAAATCACGTGGGCCAGGTGGGGCAATCACGTGGGCCAGGTGGAGCAATCACGTGGGCCCCCAGGTGAAATCACGTGGGCCCCCAGGGGAAATCACGTGGGCCCCCAGGGGAAATCACGTGGGCCAGGTGGGGCAATCTCGTGGGCAAGGTGGAGCAATCACGTGGGCACCCAGGGGAAATCACGTGGGCCCCCAGGGGAAATCACGTGGGCCCCCAGGGGAAATCACGTGGGACACAAGGGGAAATTACGTGGGCCAGGTGGGGCAATCACGTGTGCCAGGTGGGGCAATCACGTGGGTCAGGTGGAGCAATCACGTAGGCCCCCAGGGAAAATCACGTGGGCCAGGTGGGGCAATCACGTGGGCCAGGAGGGGCAATCACGTGGGCCCCCAGGGGAATTCACGTGGGCCCCCAGGTGAAATCACGTGGGCCCCCAGGGGAAATCACGTGGGCCCCCAGGGGAAATCACGTGGGCCCCCAGGGGAAATCACGTGGGCCCCCAGGGGAAATCACGTGGGCCCCCAGGGCAAATCACGTGGGCCCCCAGGGGAAATCACGTGGGCCCCCAGGGGAAATCACGTGGGCCCCCAGGGGAAATCACGAGGGCTCCCAGGGGAAATCACGTGGGCCCCCAGGGGAAATCACGTGGGCCCCCAGGGGAAATCACGTGGGCCCCCAGGGGAAATCACGTGGGCCCCCAGGGGAAATCACGTGGGCCAGGTGGGGCAATCACATGGGCCAGGTGGGGAAATCACGTGGGCCCCCAGGGGAAATCATGTGGGCCCCCAGGGGAAATCACGTGGGCCCCCAGGGGAAATCACGTGGGCCAGGTGGGGCAATCACATGGGCCAGGTGGGGCAATCACGTGGGCCCCCAGGGGAAATCACGTGGGCCCCCAGGGGAAATCACGTGGGCCCCCAGGGGAAATCACGTGGGCCCCTAGGGGAAATCACGTGGGCCCCCAGGGGAAATCACGTGGGCCAGGTGGGGCAATCACGTGGGCCCCCAGGGGAAATCACGTATGCCCCCAGGGGAAATCACATGGGCCCCCAGGGGAAATCACGTGGGCCCCCACGGGAAATCACGTGGGCCCCCAGGGGAAATCACATGGGCCCCCAGGGCCAATCACGTGGGCCCCCAGGGGAAATCACGCGGGCCCCCAGGGGAAATCACGTGGGCCCCCAGGGGAAATCACGTGGGCCCCCAGGGGAAATCACGTGGGCCCCCAGGGCAAAAAACGTGGGCCCCCAGGGGAAATCACGTGGGCCCCCAGGGGGAATCACGTGGGCCCCCAGGGGAAATCACGTGGGCCCCCAGGGAAAATCACGTGGGCCAGGTGGGGCAATCACGTGGGCCAGGTTGGGCAATCACGTGGGCCCCCAGGGGAAATCACGTGGGCCCCCAGGGGAAATCACGTGGGCCCCCCAGGGGAAATCACGTGGGCCAGGTGGGGCAATCACGTGGGCCAGGTGGGGTAATCACGTGGGCCAGGTGTAGCAATCACGTGGGCCCCCAGGGGAAATCACGTGGGCCCCCAGGGGAAATCACGTGGGCCCCCAGGGGAAATCACGTGGGCCCCCAGGGGAAATCACGTGGGCCAGGAGGGACAATCACGTGGGCCCCCAGGGGAAATCACGTGGGCCCCCAGGGGAAATCACGTGGGACACAAGGGGAAATTACGTGGGCCAGGTGGGGCAATCATGTGTGCCAGGTGGGGCAATCACGTGGGTCAGGTGGAGCAATCACGTAGGCCCCCAGGGAAAATCACGTGGGCCAGGTGGGGCAATCACGTGGGCCAGGAGGGGCAATCACGTGGGCCCCCAGGGGAAATCACGTGGGCCCCCAGGGGTAATCACGTGGGCCCCCAGGGGAAATCACGTGGGCCCCCAGGGGAAATCACGTGGGCCCCCAGGGGAAATCACGTGGGCCCCCAGAGGAAATCACGTGGGCCCCCAGGGCAAATCACGTGGGCCCCCAGGGGAAATCACGTGGGCCCCCAGGGGAAATCACGTGGGCCCCCAGGGGAAATCACGAGGGCTCCCAGGGGAAATCACGTGGGCCCCCAGGGGAAATCACTTGGGCCCCCAGGGGAAATCACGTGGGCCCCCAGGGGAAATCACGTGGGCCCCCAGGGGAAATCACGTGGGCCAGGTGGGGCAATCACATGGGCCAGGTGGGGAAATCACGTGGGCCCCCAGGGGAAATCATGTGGGCCCCCAGGGGAAATCACGTGGTCCCCCAGGGGAAATCACGTGGGCCGCCTGGGGAAATCACGTGGGCCCCCAGGGGAAATCACGTGGGCCCCCAGGGGAAATCACGTGGGCCCCCAGGGGAAATCACGTGGGCCGCCTGGGGAAATCACGTGGGCCCCCAGGGGAAATCACGTGGGCCAGGTGGGGCAATCACGTGGGCCAGGTGGGGCAATCACGTGGGCCCCAGGGGAAATCACGTGGGCCCCCAGGGGAAATCACGTGGGCCCCCAGGGGAAATCACGTGGGCCGCCAGGGGAAATCACGTGGGCCCCCAGGGGAAATCACGTGGGCCCCCAGGGGAAATCACGTGGGCCCCCAGGGGAAATCACGTGGGCCCCCAGGGGAAATCACGTGGGCCCCCAGGGCAAATCACGTTGGCCAGGTGGGGCAATCACGTGGGCCCCCAGGTGAAATCACGTGGGCCCCCAGGGGAAATCACGTGGGCCCCCACGGGAAATAACGTGGTCCCCCAGGGGAAATCACATGGGCCCCCAGGGGAAATCACGTGGGCCCCCACGGGAAATCACGTGGGCCCCCAGGGGAAATCACATGGGCCCCCAGGGCCAATCACGTGGGCCCCCAGGGGAAATCACGCGGGCCCCCAGGGGAAATCACGTGGGCCCCCAGGGGAAATCACGTGGGCCAGGTGGGGCAATCACGTGGGCCAGGTGGGGTAATCACGTGGGCCAGGTGGAGAAATCACGTGGTCCCCCAGGGGAAATCACGTGGGCCCCCAGGGGAAATCACGTGGGCCCCCAGGGCAAATCACGTGGGCCCCCAGGGGAAATCACGTGGGCCCCCAGGGGGAATCACGTGGGCCCCCAGGGGAAATCACGTGGGCCCCCAGGGAAAATCACGTGGGCCAGGTGGGGCAATCACGTGGGCCAGGTTGGGCAATCACGTGGGCCCCCAGGGGAAATCACGTGGGCCCCCAGGGGAAATCACGTGGGCCCCCCAGGGGAAATCACGTGGGACAGGTGGGGCAATCACGTGGGCCAGGTGGGGTAATCACGTGGACCAGGTGTAGCAATCACGTGGGCCCCCAGGGGAAATCACGTGGGCCCCCAGGGGAAATCACGTGGGCCCCCAGGGGAAATCACGTGGGCCAGGTGGGGCAATCACGTGGGCCCCCGGGTGAAATCACGTGGGCCCCCAGGGGAAATCACGTGGGCCCCCACGGGAAATCACGTGGTCCCCCAGGGGAAATCACGTGGGCCCCCAGGGGAAATCCCGTGGGCACCCAGGGGAAATCACGTGGGCCCCCAGGGGAAATCACGTGGGCACCCAGGGGAAATCACGTGGGCCCCCAGGGGAAATCACGTGGGCCCCCAGGGGAAATCACGTGGGCCCCCAGGGGAAATCACGTGGGCCCCCAGGGGAAATCACGTGGGCCCCCAGGGGAAATCACGTGGGCCCCCAGGGGAAATCACGTGGGCCCCCAGGGGAAATCACGTGGGCCCCCAGGGGAAATCACGTGGGCCCCCAGGGGAAATCACGTGGGCCCCCAGGGGAAATCACGTGGGCCCCCAGGGGAAATCACGTGGGCCCCCAGGGGGGCAATCACGTGGGCCCCCAGGGGAAATCACGTGGGCCCCCAGGGGAAATCACGTGGGCCCCCAGGGGAAATCACGTGGGCCCCCAGGGGAAATCACGTGGGCCCCCAGGGGAAATCACGTGGGCCCCCAGGGGAAATCACGTGGGCCCCCAGGGGAAATCACGTGGGCCCCCAGGGGAAATCACGTGGGCCCCCAGGGGAAATCACGTGGGCCCCCAGGGGAAATAACGTGGGCCCCCAGGGGAAATCACGTGGGCCCCCAGGGGAAATCACGTGGGCACCCAGGGGAAATCACGTGGGCCCCCAGGGGAAATCACGTGGTCCCCCAGGGGAAATCACGTGGGCCCCCAGGGGAAATCACGTGGGCCCCCAGGGGAAATCACGTGGGCCCCCAGGGGAAATCACGTGGGCCCCCAGGGGAAATCACGGGGGGCCAGGTGGGGCAATCACGTGGGCCAGGTGGGGCAATCACGTGGGCCCCCAGGGGAAATCACGTGGGCCCCCAGGGGAAATCAGGTGGGCCCCCAGGGGAAATCATGTGGGCCAGGTGGGGCAATCACGTGGGCCAGGTTGGGCAATCACGTGGGCCAGGTGGAGCAATCACGTGGGCCCCCAGGGGAAATCACGTGGGCCCCCAGGGGAAGTCACGTGGGCCCCCAGGGGAAATCACGTGGGCCCCCAGGGGAAATCACGTGGGCCCCCAGGGGAAATCACGTGGGCCCCCAGGGGAAATCACGTGGGCCCCCAGGGGAAATCACGTGGGCCCCCAGGGGAAATCACGTGGGCCCCCAGGGGAAATCACGTGGGCCAGGTGGGGCAATCACATGGGCCAGGTGGAGCAATCACGTGGGCCCCCAGGGGAAATCACATCGGCCCCCAGGGGAAATCACGTGGGCCCCCAGGGGAAATCACGTGGGCCCCCAGGGGAAATCACGTGGGCCCCCAGGGGAAATCACGTGGGCCCCCAGGGGAAATCACGTGGGCCAGGTGGGGCAATCACGTGGGCCAGGTGGAGCAATCACATGGGCCCCCAGGGGAAATCACGTGGGCCCCCAGGGGAAATCACGTGGGCCCCCGGGGGAAATCACGTGGGCCAGGTGGGGCAATCACGTGGGCCAGGTGGGGCAATCACGTGGTCCCCCAGGGGAAATCACGAGGGCCCCCAGGACAAATCACGTGGGCCCCCAGGGGAAATCACGTGGGCCCCCAGGGGAAATCACGTGGGCCCCCAGGGGAAATCACGTGGGCCAGGTGGGGCAATCACGTGGGCCAGGTGGGGCAATCACGTGGGCCCCCAGGGGAAATCACGTGGGCCCCCAGGGGAAATCACGTGGGCCCCCAGGGGAAATCACGTGGGCCCCCAGGGGAAATCACGTGGGCCCCCAGGGGAAATCACGTGGGCCCCCAGTGGAATCACGTGGGCCCCCAGGGGAAATCACCTGGGCCCCCAGGGGAAATCACGTGGGCCCCCACGGGAAATCTCGTGGTCCCCCAGGGGAAATCACGTGGGCCTCCAGGGGAAATCACGTGGGCCAGGTGGGGCAATCACGTGGGGCCCCAGGGGAAATCACGTGGGCCCCCAGGGGAAATCACGTGGGCCCCCAGGGGAAATCACGTGGGCCCCCAGGGCAAATCACGTGGGCCCCCAGGGGAAATCACGTGGGCCCCCAGGGGAAATCACGTGGGCCAGGTGGGGCAATCACGTGGGCCAGGTGGAGCAATCACGTGGGCCCCCAGGTGAAATCACGTGGGCCCCCAGGGGAAATCACGTGGGCCCCCAGGGGAAATCACGTGGGCCCCCAGGGGAAATCACGAGGGCCAGGTGGGGCAATCACGTGGGCCAGGTGGAGCAATCACGTGGGCCCCCAGGGGAAATCACGTGGGCCCCCAGGGGAAATCACGTGGGCCCCCACGGGAAATCTCGTGGTCCCCCAGGGGAAATCACGTGGGCCTCCAGGGGAAATCACGTGGGCCAGGTGGGGCAATCACGTGGGGCCCCAGGGGAAATCACGTGGGCCCCCAGGGGAAATCACGTGGGCCCCCAGGGGAAATCACGTGGGCCCCCAGGGGAAATCACGTGGGCCCCCAGGGGAAATCACGTGGGCCCCCAGGGGAAATCACGTGGGCCCCCAGGTGGGGCAATCACGTGGGCCAGGTGGAGCAATCACGTGGGCCCCCAGGTGAAATCACGTGGGCCCCCAGGGGAAATCACGTGGGCCCCCAGGGGAAATCACGTGGGCCCCCAGGGGAAATCACGTGGGCCACCAGGGGAAATCACGTGGGCCCCCAGGGGAAATCACGTGGGCCAGGTGGAGCAATCACGTGGGCCCCCAGGGGAAATCACGTGGGCCCCCAGGGGAAATCACGTGGGCCCCCAGGGGAAATCACGTGGGCCAGGTGGGGCAATCACGTGGGCCAGGTGGGGCAATCACGTGGGCCCCCAGGGGAAATCACGAGGGCCCCCAGGGGAAATCACGTGGGCCCCCAGGGGAAATCACGTGGGCCCCCAGGGGAAATCACGTGGGCCAGGTGGGGCAATCACGTGGGCCAGGTGGGGCAATCACGTGGGCCAGGTGGAGCAATCACGTGGGCCCCCAGGGGAAATCACGTGGGCCCCCAGGGGAAATCACGTGGGCCCCCAGGGGAAATCACGTGGGCCCCCAGGGGAAATCACGTGGGCCAGGTGTGGCAATCACGTGGGCCAGGTGGGGCAATCACGTGGGCCCCCAGGGGAAATCACGTGGGCCAGGAGGGGCAATCACGTGGGCCCCCAGGTGCAATCACGTGGGCCCCCATGGGAAATCACGTGGGCCCCCAGGGGAAATCACGTGGGCCCCCAGGGGAAATCACGTGGGCCCCCAGGGCAAATCACGTGGGCCCCCAGGGGAAATCACGTGGGCCCCAAGGGGAAATCACGTGGGCCCCCAGGGGAAATCATGTGGGCCCCCAGGGGAAATCACGTGGGCCAGGTGGGGCAATCACGTGGGCCAGGTGGAGCAATCACGTGGGCCCCCAGGGGAAATCACGTCGGCCCCCAGGGCAAATCAAGTGGGCCCCCAGGGGAAATCACGTGGGGCCCCCAGGGGAAATCACGTGGGCCCCCAGGGGAAATCACGTGGGCCCCAAGGGGAAATCACGTGGGCCCCCAGGGGAAATCACGTGGGCCCCCAGGGGAAATCACGTGGGCCCCCAGGGGAAGTCACGTGGGCCAGGTGGGGCAATCACGTGGATCCCCAGGTGAAATCACGTGGGCCCCCAGGGGAAATCACGTGGGCCCCCAGGGGAGTTCACGTGGGCCCCCAGGGGAAATCACGTGGGCCAGGTGGGGCAATCACGTGGGCCAGGTGGAGCAATCACGTGGGCCCCCAGGTGAAATCACGTGGGCCCCCAGGGGAAATCACGTGGGCCCCCAGGTGAAATCACGTGGGCCCCCAGGGGAAATCACGTGGGCCCCCATGGGAAATCACGTGGGCCCCCAGGGGAAATCACGTGGGCCCCCAGGGGAAATCACGTGGGCCCCCAGGGGAAATCACGTGGGCCCCCAGTGGAAATCACGTGGGCCAGGTGGGGCAATCACGTGGGCCAGGTGGAGCAATCACGTGGGCCCCCAGGGGAAATCACGTGGGCCCCCAGGGGAAATCACGTGGGCCAGGTGGGGCAATCACGTGGGCCAGGTGGGGCAATCACGTGGGCCCCCAGGGGAAATCACGAGGGCCCCCAGGGGAAATCACGTGGGCCCCCAGGGGAAATCACGTGGGCCCCTAGGGTAAATCACGTGGGCCCCCAGGGTAAATCACGTGGGCCCCCAGGGGAAATCACGTGGGCCCCCAGGGGAAATCACGTGGGCCCCCAGGGGAAATCACGTTGGCCAGTTGGGGCAATCACGTGGGCCAGGTGGGGCAATCACGTGGGCCAGGTGGAGAAATCACGTGGGCCCCCAGGGGAAATCACGTGGGCCCCCAGGGGAAATCACGTGGGCCCCCAGGGGAAATCACGTGGGCCCCCAGGGCAAATCACGTGGGCCGCCAGGGGAAATCACGTGGGCCCCCAGCGGAAATCACGTGGGCCCCCAGGGGAAATCACGTGGGCCCCCAGGGGAAATCACGTGGGCCCCCAGGGGAAATCACGTGGGCCCCCAGGGGAAATCACGTGGGCCCCCAGGGGAAATCACGTGGGCCAGGTGGGGCAATCACGTGGGCCAGGTGGGGCAATCACGTGGGGCCCCAGGGGAAATCACGTGGGCCCCCAGGGGAAATCACGTGGGCCCCCAGGGGAAATCACGTGGGCCCCCAGGGGAAATCACGTGGGCCCCCAGGGGAAATCACGTGGGCCAGGTGGGGCAATCTTGTGGGCCCCCAGGGGAAATCACGTGGGCCCCAGGGGAAATCACGTGGGCCCCCAGGGGAAATCACGTGGGCCCCCAGGGGAAATCACGTGGGCCCCCAGGGGAAATCACGTGGGCCCCAAGGGGAAATCACGTGGGCCAGGTGGGGCAATCACGTGGGCCAGGTGGGGCAATCACGTGGGCCAGGTGGAGCAATCACGTGGGCCCCCAGGGGAAATCACGTGGGCCCCCAGGGAAAATCACGTGGGCCCCCAGGGGAAATCACGTGGGCCAGGTGGGGCAATCACGTGGGCCCCCAGGTGAAATCACCTGGGCCCCCAGGGGAAATCACGTGGGCCCCCACGGGAAATCACGTGGGCCCCCAGGGGAAATCACGTGGGCCTCCAGGGGAAATCACGTGGGCCAGGTGGGGCAATCACGTGGGGCCCCAGGGGAAATCACGTGGGCCCCCAGGGGAAATCACGTGGGCCCCCAGGGGAAATCACGTGGGCCCCCAGGGGAAATCACGTGGGCCCCCAGGGGAAATCACGGGGGCCCCCAGGGGAAATCATGTGGGCCAGGTGGGGCAATCACGTGGGCCAGGTGGAGCAATCACGTGGGCCCCCAGGTGAAATCACGTGGGCCCCCAGGTGAAATCACGTGGGCCCCCAGGGGAAATCACGTGGGCCCCCAGGGGAAATCACGTGGGCCCCCAGGGGAAATCACGTGGGCCGCCAGGGGAAATCACGTGGGCCCCCAGGGGAAATCACGTGGGCCTCCAGGGGATATCACGTGGACCAGGTTGGGCAATCACGTGGGGCCCCAGGGGAAATCACGTGGGCCCCCAGGGGAAATCACGTGGGCCCCCAGGGGAAATCACGTGGGCCCCCAGGGGAAATCACGTGGGCCAGGTGGGGCAATCACGTGGGCCCCCAGGTGAAATCACGTGGGCCCCCAGGGGAAATCACGTGGGCCCCCACGGGAAATCACGTGGACCCCAGGGGAAATCACGTGGGCCTCCAGAGGAAATCACGTGGGCCAGGTGGGGCAATCACGTGGGCCCCCAGGGGAAATCACGTGGGCCCCCAGGGGAAATCACGTGGGCCCCCAGGGGAAATCACGTGGGCCCCCAGGGGAAATCACGTGGGCCCCCAGGGGAAATCACGTGGGCCCCCAGGGGAAATCACGTGGGCCCCCAGGGGAAATCACGTGGGCCAGGTGGGGCAATCACGTGGGCCCCCAGGTGAAATCACGTGGGCCCCCAGGGGAAATCACGTGGGCCCCCAGGGGAAATCACGTGGGCCCCCAGGGGAAATGACGTGGGCCTCCAGGGGAAGTCACGTGGGACAGGTGGGGCAATCACGTGGGGCCCCAGGGGAAATCACGTGGGCCCCCAGGGGAAATCACGTGGGCCCCCAGGGGAAATCACGTGGGCCCCCAGGGGAAATCACGTGGGCCAGGTGGGGCAATCACGTGGGCCCCCAGGGGAAATCACGTGGGCCCCCAGGGGAAATCACGTGGGCCCCCAGGGCAAATCACGTGGGCCAGGTGGGGCAATCACGTGGGCCCCCAGGGGAAATCACGTGGGCCCCCAGGGGAAATCACGTGGGCCCCCAGGGGAAATCACGTGGGCCCCCAGGGGAAATCACGTGGGCCCCCAGGGGAAATCACGGGGGGCCCCAGGGGCAATCACGTGGGCCAGGTGGGGCAATCACGTGGGCCCCCAGGGGAAATCACGTGGGCCCCCAGGGGAAATCAGGTGGGCCCCCAGGGGAAATCATGTGGGCCAGGTGGGGCAATCACGTGGGCCACGTGGGGCAATCACGTGGGCCAGGTGGAGCAATCACGTGGGCCCCCAGGGCAAATCACGTGGGCCCCCAGGGGAAATCACGTGGGCCCCCAGGGCAAATCACGTGGGCCCCCAGGGGAAATCACGTGGGCCCCCAGGGGAAATCACGTGGGCCCCCAGGGGAAATCACGTGGGCCCCCAGGGGAAATCACGTGGGCCCCCAGGGGAAATCACGTGGGCCCCCAGGGGAAATCACGTGGGCCCCCAGGGGAAATCACGTGGGCCCCCAGGGGAAATCACGTGGGCACCCAGGGGAAATCACGTGGGCCCCCAGGGGAAATCACGTGGGCCCCCAGGGGAAATCACGTGGGCCCCCAGGGGAAATCACGTGGGCCCCCAGGGGAAATCACGTGGGCCCCCAGGGGAAATCACGTGGGCCCCCAGGGGAAATCACGGGGGGCCAGGTGGGGCAATCACGTGGGCCAGGTGGGGCAATCACGTGGGCCCCCAGGGGAAATCACGTGGGCCCCCAGGGGAAATCACGTGGGCCCCCAGGGGAAATCACGTGGGCCAGGTGGGGCAATCACGTGGGCCCCCAGGGGAAATCACGTGGGCCCCCAGGGGCAATCACGTGGGCCCCCAGGGGAAATCACGTGGGCCCCCAGGGGAAGTCACGTGGGCCCCCAGGGGAAATCACGTGGGCCCCCAGGGGAAATCACGTGGGCCCCCAGGGGAAATCACGTGGGCCCCCAGGGGAAATCACGTGGGCCCCCAGGGGAAATCACGTGGGCCCCCAGGGGAAATCACGTGGGCCAGTTGGGGCAATCACGTGGGCGCCCAGGGGAAATCACGTATGCCCCCAGGGGAAATCACGTGGGCCCCCAGGGGAAATCACGTTGTCACCCACGTGAAATCACGTGGTCCCCCAGGGGAAATCACGTGGGCCTCCAGGGGAAATCACGTGGGCCAGGTGGGGCAATCACGTGGGGCCCCAGGGGAAATCACGTGGGCCCCCTGGGGAAATCACGTGGGCCCCCAGGGGAAATCACGTGGGCCCCCAGGGGAAATCACGGGGGGCCAGGTGGGGCAATCACGTGGGCCAGGTGGGGCAATCACGTGGGCCCCCAGGGGAAATCACGTGGGCCCCCAGGGGAAATCAGGTGGGCCCCCAGGGGAAATCATGTGGGCCAGGTGGGGCAATCACGTGGGCCAGGTGGGGCAATCACGTGGGCCAGGTGGAGCAATCACGTGGGCCCCCAGGGGAAATCACGTGGGCCCCCAGGGGAAATCACGTGGGCCCCCAGGGCAAATCACGTGGGCCCCCAGGGGAAATCACGTGGGCCCCCAGGGGAAATCACGTGGGCCCCCAGGGGAAATCACGTGGGCCCCCAGGGAAAATCACGTGGGCCAGGTGGGGCAATCACGTGGGCCAGGAGGGGCAATCACGTGGGCCCCCAGGGGAAATCACGTGGGCCCCCAGGGGAAATCACGTGGGCCCCCAGGGGAAATCACGTGGGCCCCCAGGGGAAATCACGTGGGCCCCCAGGGGAAATCACGTGGGCCCCCAGGGCAAATCACGTGGGCCCCCAGGGGAAATCACGTGGGCCCCCAGGGGAAATCACGTGGGCCCCCAGGGGAAATCACGAGGGCTCCCAGGGGAAATCACGTGGGCCCCCAGGGGAAATCACGTGGGCCCCCAGGGGAAATCACGTGGGCCCCCAGGGGAAATCACGTGGGCCCCCAGGGGAAATCACGTGGGCCAGGTGGGGCAATCACGTGGGCCAGGTGGGGAAATCACGTGGGCCCCCAGGGGAAATCACGTGGGCCCCCAGGGGAAATCACGTGGGCCCCCAGGGGAAATCACGTGGGCCAGGTGGGGCAATCACGTGGGCCAGGTGGGGCAATCACGTGGGCCCCCAGGGGAAATCACGTGGGCCCCCAGGGGAAATCACGTGGGCCCCCAGGGGAAATCACGTGGGCCCCCAGGGGAAATCACGTGGGCCCCCAGGGGAAATCACGTGGGCCAGGTGGGGCAATCACGTGGGCCCCCAGGGGAAATCACGTATGCCCCCAGGGGAAATCACATGGGCCCCCAGGGGAAATCACGTGGGCCCCCAGGGGAAATCACGTGGGCCCCCAGGGGAAATCACGTGGGCCCCCAGGGGAAATCACGTGGGCCCCCAGGGGAAATCACGCGGGCCCCCAGGGGAAATCACGTGGGCCCCCAGGGGAAATCACGTGGGCCCCCAGGGGAAATCACGTGGGCCCCCAGGGCAAAAAACGTGGGCCCCCAGGGGAAATCACGTGGGCCCCCAGGGGGAATCACGTGGGCCCCCAGGGGAAATCACGTGGGCCCCCAGGGGAAATCACGTGGGCCAGGTGGGGCAATCACGTGGGCCAGGTTGGGCAATCACGTGGGCCCCCAGGGGAAATCACGTGGGCCCCCAGGGGAAATCACGTGGGCCCCCAGGGGAAATCACGTGGGCCAGGTGGGGCAATCACGTGGGCCAGGTGGGGTAATCACGTGGGCCAGGTGTAGCAATCACGTGGGCCCCCAGGGGAAATCACGTGGGCCCCCAGGGGAAATCACGTGGGCCCCCAGGGGAAATCACGTGGGCCCCCAGGGGAAATCACGTGGGCCAGGAGGGACAATCACGTGGGCCCCCAGGGGAAATCACGTGGGCCCCCAGGGGAAATCACGTGGGCCCCCAGGGGAAATCACGTGGGCCAGGTGGGGCAATCACGTGGGCCAGGTGGGGCAATCACGTGGGCCAGGTGGAGCAATCACGTGGGCCCCCAGGGGAAATCACGTGGGCCCCCAGGGGAAATCACGTGGGCCCCCAGGGGAAATCACGTGGGCCCCCAGGGGAAATCACGTGGGCCCCCAGGGGAAATCACGTGGGCCCCCAGGGGAAATCACGTGGGCCCCCAGGGGAAATCACGTGGGCCCCCAGGGGAAATCACGTGGGCCCCCAGGGGAAATCACGTGGGCCCCCAGGGCAAATCACGTGGGCCCCCAGGGGAAATCACGTGGGCCCCCAGGGGAAATCACGTGGGCCCCCAGGGGAAATCACGTGGGCCCCCAGGGGAAATCACGTGGGCCCCCAGGGGAAATCACGTGGGCCCCCAGGGGAAATCACGTGGGCCCCCAGGGGAAATCACGTGGGCCCCCAGGGGAAATCACGTGGGCCAGGTGGGGCAATCACATGGGCCAGGTGGGGAAATCACGTGGGCCCCCAGGGGAAATCACGTGGGCCCCCAGGGGAAATCACGTGGGCCCCCAGGGGAAATCACGTGGGCCCCCAGGGGAAATCACGTGGGCCCCCAGGGGAAATCACGTGGGCCCCCAGGGGAAATCACGTGGGCCCCCAGGGGAAATCACGTGGGCCCCCAGGGGAAATCACGTGGGCCCCCAGGGGAAATCACGTGGGCCAGGTGGGGCAATCACGTGGGCCAGGTGGGGCAATCACGTGGGCCCCCAGGGGAAATCACGTGGGCCCCCAGGGGAAATCACGTGGGCCCCCAGGGGAAATCACGTGGGCCGCCAGGGGAAATCACGTGGGCCCCCAGGGGAAATCACGTGGGCCCCCAGGGGAAATCACGTGGGCCCCCAGGGGAAATCACGTGGGCCCCCAGGGGAAATCACGTGGGCCCCCAGGGCAAATCACGTGGGCCAGGTGGGGCAATCACGTGGGCCCCCAGGGGAAATCACGTGGGCCCCCAGGGGAAATCACGTGGGCCCCGAGGGAACATCACGTGGTCCCCCAGGGGAAATCACATGGGCCCCCAGGGGAAATCACGTGGGCCCCCACGGGAAATCACGTGGGCCCCCAGGGGAAATCACATGGGCCCCCAGGGCCAATCACGTGGGCCCCCAGGGGAAATCACGCGGGCCCCCAGGGGAAATCACGTGGGCCCCCAGGGGAAATCACGTGGGCCAGGTGGGGCAATCACGTGGGCCAGGTGGGGTAATCACGTGGGCCAGGTGGAGAAATCACGTGGGCCCCCAGGGGAAATCACGTGGGCCCCCAGGGGAAATCACGTGGGCCCCCAGGGGAAATCACGTGGGCCCCCAGGGGAAATCACGTGGGCCCCCAGGGGAAATCACGTGGGCCCCCAGGGGAAATCACGTGGGCCCCCAGGGGAAATCACGTGGGCCAGGTGGGGCAATCACGTGGGCCAGGTTGGGCAATCACGTGGGCCCCCAGGGGAAATCACGTGGGCCCCCAGGGGAAATCACGTGGGCCCCCAGGGGAAATCACGTGGGCCAGGTGGGGCAATCACGTGGGCCAGGTGGGGTAATCACGTGGGCCCCCAGGTGTTGCAATCACGTGGGCCCCCAGGGGAAATCACGTGGGCCCCCAGGGGAAATCACGTGGGCCCCCAGGGGAAATCACGTGGGCCAGGTGGGGCAATCACGTGGGCCCCCAGGGGAAATCACGTGGGCCCCCAGGGGAAATCACGTGGGCCCCCACGGGAAATCACGTGGTCCCCCAGGGGAAATCACGTGGGCCCCCAGGGGAAATCCCGTGGGCACCCAGGGGAAATCACGTGGGCCCCCAGGGGAAATCACGTGGGCACCCAGGGGAAATCACGTGGGCCCCCAGGGGAAATAACGTGGGCCCCCAGGGGAAATCACGTGGGCCCCCAGGGGAAATCACGTGGGCACCCAGGGGAAATCACGTGGGCCCCCAGGGGAAATCACGTGGGCCCCCAGGGGAAATCACGTGGGCCCCCAGGGGAAATCACGTGGGCCCCCAGGGGAAATCACGTGGGCCCCCAGGGGAAATCACGTGGGCCCCCAGGGGAAATCACGTGGGCCAGGTGGGGCAATCACGTGGGCCAGGTGGGGCAATCACGTGGGCCAGGTGGAGCAATCACGTGGGCCCCCAGGGGAAATCACGTGGGCCCCCAGGGCAAATCACGTGGGCCGCCAGGGGAAATCACGTGGGCCCCCAGGGGAAATCACGTGGGCCCCCAGTGGAATCACGTGGGCCCCCAGGGGAAATCACCTGGGCCCCCAGGGGAAATCACGTGGGCCCCCAGGGGAAATCACGTGGGCCCCCAGGGGAAATCACGTGGGCCCCCAGGGGAAATCACGTGGGCCAGGTGGGGCAATCACGTGGGTCAGGTGGAGCAATCACATGGGCCCCCAGGGGAAATCACGTGGGCCCCCAGGGGAAATCACGTGGGCCCCCAGGGGAAATCACGTGGGCCCCCAGGGGAAATCACGTTTGCCAGGTGGGGCAATCACGTGGGCCCCCAGGTGAAATCACGTGGGCCCCCAGGGGAAATCACGTGGGCCCCCACGGGAAATCACGTGGTCCCCCAGGGGAAATCACGTGGGCCTCCAGGGGATATCACGTGGGCCAGGTTGGGCAATCACGTGGGGCCCCAGGGGAAATCACGTGGGCCCCCAGGGGAAATCACGTGGGCCCCCAGGGGAAATCACGTGGGCCCCCAGGGGAAATCACGTGGGCCAGGTGGGGCAATCACGTGGGCCCCCAGGTGAAATCACGTGGGCCCCCAGGGGAAATCACGTGGGCCCCCACGGGAAATCACGTGGACCCCAGGGGAAATCACGTGGGCCTCCAGGGGAAATCACGTGGGCCAGGTGGGGCAATCACGTGGGGCCCCAGGGGAAATCACGTGGGCCCCCAGGGGAAATCACGTTGGCCCCCAGGGGAAATCACGTGGGCCCCCAGGGGAAATCACGTGGGCCCCCAGGGGAAATCACGTGGGCCCCCAGGGGAAATCACGTGGGCCCCCAGGGGAAATCACGTGGGCCCCCAGGGGAAATCACGTGGGCCAGGTGGGGCAATCACGTGGGCCCCCAGGTGAAATCACGTGGGCCCCCAGGGGAAATCACGTGGGCCCCCACGGGAAATCAAGTGGTCCCCCAGGGGAAATGACGTGGGCCTCCAGGGGAAGTCACGTGGGACAGGTGGGGCAATCACGTGGGGCCCCAGGGGAAATCACGTGGGCCCCCTGGGGAAATCACGTGGGCCCCCAGGGGAAATCACGTGGGCCCCCAGGGGAAATCACGTGGGCCAGGTGGGGCAATCACGTGGGCCCCCAGGGGAAATCACGTGGGCCCCCAGGGGAAATCACGTGGGCCCCCAGGGCAAATCACGTGGGCCAGGTGGGGCAATCACGTGGGCCCCCAGGTGAAATCACGTGGGCCCCCAGGGGAAATCACGTGGGCCCCCAGGGGAAATCACGTGGGCCCCCAGGGGAAATCCCGTGTGCACCCAGGGGAAATCACGTGGGCCCCCAGGGGAAATCACGTGGGCCCCCAGGGGAAATCACGTGGGCCCCCAGGGGAAATCACGTGGGCCCCCAGGGGAAATCACGTGGGACCCCAGGGGAAATCACGTGGGCCCCCAGGGGAAATCACGTGGGCCCCCAGGGGAAATCACGTGGGCCCCCAGGGGAAATCACGTGGGCCCCCAGGGGAAATCACGTGGGCCCCCAGGGGAAATCACGTGGGGCCAGGTGGGGCAATCACGTGGGCCCCCAGGGGAAATCACGTGGGCCCCCAGGGGAAATCACGTGGGCCCCCAGGGGAAATCACGTGGGCCCCCAGGGGAAATCACGTGGGCCAGGTGGGGCAATCACGTGGGCCCCCAGGGGGGCAATCACGTGGGCCAGGTGGAGCAATCACGTGGGCCCCCAGGGGAAATCACGTGGGCCCCCAGGGGAAATCACGTGGGCCCCCAGGGGAAATCACGTGGGCCCCCAGGGGAAATCACGTGGGCCCCCAGGGGAAATCACGTGGGCCCCCAGGGGGAGTCACGTGGGCCCCCAGGGGAAATCACGTGGGCCCCCAGGGGAAATCACGTGGGCCCCCAGGGGAAATCACGTGGGCCCCCAGGGGAAATCACGTGGGCCCCCAGGGGAAATCACGTGGGCCCCCAGGGGAAATCACGTGGGCCAGTTGGGGCAATCACGTGGGCCCCCAGGGGAAATCACGTATGCCCCCAGGGGAAATCACGTGGGCCCCCAGGGGAAATCACGTTGTCACCCACGTGAAATCAGGTGGTCCCCCAGGGGAAATCATGTGGGCCTCCAGGGGAAATCACGTGGGCCAGGTGGGGCAATCACGTGGGGCCCCAGGGGAAATCACGTGGGCCCCCTGGGGAAATCACGTGGGCCCCCAGGGGAAATCACGTGGGCCCCCAGGGGAAATCACGTGGGCCCCCAGGGGAAATCACGGGGGCACCCAGGTGGGGCAATCACTTGGGCCAGGTGGGGCAATCACGTGGGCCCCCAGGGGAAATCACGTGGGCCCCCAGGGGAAATCAGGTGGGCCCCCAGGGGAAATCATGTGGGCCAGGTGGGGCAATCACGTGGGCCAGGTGGGGCAATGACGTGGGCCAGGTGGAGCAATCACGTGGGCCCCCAGGGGAAATCACGTGGGCCCCCAGGGGAAATCACGTGGGCCCCCAGGGCAAATCACGTGGGCCCCCAGGGGAAATCACGTGGGCCCCCAGGGGAAATCACGTGGGCCCCCAGGGGAAGTCAAGTGGGCCCCCAGGGGAAATCACGTGGGCCCCCAGGGGAAATCAGGTGGGCCCCCAGGGGAAATCACGTGGGCCCCCAGGGGAAATCACGTGGGCCCCCAGGGGAAATCACGTGGGCCAGGTGGGGCAATCACGTGGGCCAGGTGGAGCAATCACGTGGGCCCCCAGGGGAAATCACGTGGGCCCCCAGGGGAAATCACGTGGGCCCCCAGGGGAAATCACGTGGGACACAAGGGGAAATTACGTGGGCCAGGTGGGGCAATCACGTGTGCCAGGTGGGGCAATCACGTGGGTCAGGTGGAGCAATCACGTAGGCCCCCAGGGAAAATCACGTGGGCCAGGTGAGGCAATCACGTGGGCCAGGAGGGGCAATCACGTGGGCCCCCAGGGGAAATCACGTGGGCCCCCAGGGGAAATCACGTGGGCCCCCAGGGGAAATCACGTGGGCCCCCAGGGGAAATCACGTGGGCCCCCAGGGGAAATCACGTGGGCCCCCAGGGCAAATCACGTGGGCCCCCAGGGGAAATCACGTGGGCCCCCAGGGGAAATCACGTGGGCCCCCAGGGGAAATCACGAGGGCTCCCAGGGGAAATCACGTGGGCCCCCAGGGGAAATCACGTGGGCCCCCAGGGGAAATCACGTGGGCCCCCAGGGGAAATCACGTGGGCCCCCAGGGGAAATCACGTGGTCCAGGTGGGGCAATCACATGGGCCAGGTGGGGAAATCACGTGGGCCCCCAGGGGAAATCATGTGGGCCCCCAGGGGAAATCACGTGGGCCGCCTGGGGAAATCACGTGGGCCCCCAGGGGAAATCACGTGGGCCCCCAGGGGAAATCACGTGGGCCCCCAGGGGAAATCACGTGGGCCGCCTGGGGAAATCACGTGGGCCCCCAGGGGAAATCACGTGGGCCAGGTGGGGCAATCACGTGGGCCAGGTGGGGCAATCACGTGGGCCCCAGGGGAAATCACGTGGGCCCCCAGGGGAAATCACGTGGGCCCCCAGGGGAAATCACGTGGGCCGCCAGGGGAAATCACGTGGGCCCCCAGGGGAAATCACGTGGGCCCCCAGGGGAAATCACGTGGGCCAGGTGGGGCAATCACATGGGCCAGGTGGGGAAATCACGTGGGCCCCCAGGGGAAATCATGTGGGCCCCCAGGGGAAATCACGTGGGCCGCCTGGGGAAATCACGTGGGCCCCCAGGGGAAATCACGTGGGCCCCCAGGGGAAATCACGTGGGCCCCCAGGGGAAATCACGTGGGCCGCCTGGGGAAATCACGTGGGCCCCCAGGGGAAATCACGTGGGCCAGGTGGGGCAATCACGTGGGCCAGGTGGGGCAATCACGTGGGCCCCAGGGGAAATCACGTGGGCCCCCAGGGGAAATCACGTGGGCCCCCAGGGGAAATCACGTGGGCCGCCAGGGGAAATCACGTGGGCCCCCAGGGGAAATCACGTGGGCCCCCAGGGGAAATCACGTGGGCCCCCAGGGGAAATCACGTGGGCCCCCAGGGGAAATCATGTGGGCCCCCAGGGGAAATCACGTGGGCCCCCAGGGCAAATCACGTTGGCCAGGTGGGGCAATCACGTGGGCCCCCAGGTGAAATCACGTGGGCCCCCAGGGGAAATCACGTGGGCCCCCACGGGAAATAACGTGGTCCCCCAGGGGAAATCACATGGGCCCCCAGGGGAAATCACGTGGGCCCCCACGGGAAATCACGTGGGCCCCCAGGGGAAATCACATGGGCCCCCAGGGCCAATCACGTGGGCCCCCAGGGGAAATCATGTGGGCCCCCAGGGGAAATCACGTGGGCCCCCAGGGGAAATCACGTGGGCCAGGTGGGGCAATCACGTGGGCCAGGTGGGGCAATCACGTGGGCCAGGTGGAGAAATCACGTGGGCCCCCAGGGGAAATCACGTGGGCCCCCAGGGGAAATCACGTGGGCCCCCAGGGGAAATCACGTGGGCCCCCAGGGGAAATCACGTGGGCCCCCAGGGGGAATCACGTGGGCCCCCAGGGGAAATCACGTGGGCCCCCAGGGAAAATCACGTGGGCCAGGTGGGGCAATCACGTGGGCCAGGTTGGGCAATCACGTGGGCCCCCAGGGGAAATCACGTGGGCCCCCAGGGGAAATCACGTGGGCCCCCAGGGGAAATCACGTGGGCCAGGTGGGGAAATCACGTGGGCCAGGTGGGGCAATCACGTGGGCCCCCAGGGGGAGTCACGTGGGCCCCCAGGGGAAATCACGTGGGCCCCCAGGGGAAATCACGTGGGCCCCCAGGGGAAATCACGTGGGCCAGGTGGGGCAATCACGTGGGCCCCCGGGTGAAATCACGTGGGCCCCCAGGGGAAATCACGTGGGCCCCCACGGGAAATCACGTGGTCCCCCAGGGGAAATCACGTGGGCCCCCAGGGGAAATCCCGTGGGCACCCAGGGGAAATCACGTGGGCCCCCAGGGGAAATCACGTGGGCACCCAGGGGAAATCACGTGGGCCCCAAGGGGAAATAACGTGGGCCCCCAGGGGAAATCACGTGGGCCCCCAGGGGAAATCACGTGGGCACCCAGGGGAAATCACGTGGGCCCCCAGGGGAAATCACGTGGGCCCCCAGGGGAAATCACGTGGGCCCCCAGGGGAAATCACGTGGGCCCCCAGGGGAAATCACGTGGGCCCCCAGGGGAAATCACGTGGGCCCCCAGGGGAAATCACGGGGGGCCAGGTGGGGCAATCACGTGGGCCAGGTGGGGCAATCACGTGGGCCCCCAGGGGAAATCACGTGGGCCCCCAGGGGAAATCAGGTGGGCCCCCAGGGGAAATCATGTGGGCCAGGTGGGGCAATCACGTGGGCCAGGTTGGGCAATCACGTGGGCCAGGTGGAGCAATCACGTGGGCCCCCAGGGGAAATCACGTGGGCCCCCAGGGGAAGTCACGTGGGCCCCCAGGGGAAATCACGTGGGCCCCCAGGGGAAATCACGTCGGCCCCCAGGGGAAATCACGTGGGCCCCCAGGGGAAATCACGTGGGCCCCCAGGGGAAATCACGTGGGCCCCCAGGGGAAATCACGTGGGCCAGTTGGGGCAATCACGTGGGCGCCCAGGGGAAATCACGTATGCCCCCAGGGGAAATCACGTGGGCCCCCAGGGGAAATCACGTTGTCACCCACGTGAAATCACGTGGTCCCCCAGGGGAAACCACGTGGGCCTCCAGGGGAAATCACGTGGGCCAGGTGGGGCAATCACGTGGGGCCCCAGGGGAAATCACGTGGGCCCCCTGGGGAAATCACGTGGGCCCCCAGGGGAAATCACGTGGGCCCCCAGGGGAAATCACGGGGGGCCAGGTGGGGCAATCACTTGGGCCAGGTGGGGCAATCACGTGGGCCCCCAGGGGAAATCACGTGGGCCCCCAGGGGAAATCAGGTGGGCCCCCAGGGGAAATCATGTGGGACAGGTGGGGCAATCACGTGGGCCAGGTGGGGCAATCACGTGGGCCAGGTGGAGCAATCACGTGGGCCCCCAGGGGAAATCACGTGGGCCCCCAGGGGAAATCACGTGGGCCCCCAGGGGAAATCACGTGGGCCCCCAGGGCAAATCACGTGGGCCCCCAGGGGAAATCACGTGGGACACAAGGGGAAATTACGTGGGCCAGGTGGGGCAATCACGTGTGCCAGGTGGGGCAATCACGTGGGTCAGGTGGAGCAATCACGTAGGCCCCCAGGGAAAATCACGTGGGCCAGGTGGGGCAATCACGTGGGCCAGGAGGGGCAATCACGTGGGCCCCCAGGGGAAATCACGTGGGCCCCCAGGGGAAATCACGTGGGCCCCCAGGGGAAATCACGTGGGCCCCCAGGGGAAATCACGTGGGCCCCCAGGGGAAATCATGTGGGCCCCCAGGGGAAATCACGTGGGCCCCCAGGGCAAATCACGTGGGCCCCCAGGGGAAATCACGTGGGCCCCCAGGGGAAATCACGTGGGCCCCCAGGGGAAATCACGAGGGCTCCCAGGGGAAATCACGTGGGCCCCCAGGGGAAATCACGTGGGCCCCCAGGGGAAATCACGTGGGCCCCCAGGGGAAATCACGTGGGCCAGGTGGGGCAATCACGTGGGCCAGGTGGGGCAATCACGTGGGCCCCCAGGGGAAATCACGTGGGCCCCCAGGGGAAATCACGTGGGCCCCCAGGGGAAATCACGTGGGCCAGGTGGGGCAATCACGTGGGCCAGGTGGGGCAATCACGTGGGCCCCCAGGGGAAATCACGTGGGCCCCCAGGGGAAATCACGTGGGCCCCCAGGGGAAATCACGTGGGCCCCTAGGGGAAATCACGTGGGCCCCCAGGGGAAATCACGTGGGCCAGGTGGGGCAATCACGTGGGCCCCCAGGGGAAATCACGTATGCCCCCAGGGGAAATCACATGGGCCCCCAGGGGAAATCACGTGGGCCCCCACGGGAAATCACGTGGGCCCCCAGGGGAAATCACATGGGCCCCCAGGGCCAATCACGTGGGCCCCCAGGGGAAATCACGCGGGCCCCCAGGGGAAATCACGTGGGCCCCCAGGGGAAATCACGTGGGCCCCCAGGGGAAATCACGTGGGCCCCCAGGGCAAAAAACGTGGGCCCCCAGGGGAAATCACGTGGGCCCCCAGGGGAAATCACGTGGGCCCCCAGGGGAAATCACGTGGGCCCCCAGGGGAAATCACGTGGGCCAGGTGGGGCAATCACGTGGGCCCCCAGGGGCAATCACGTGGGCCCCCAGGGGAAATCACGTGGGCCCCCAGGGGAAATCACGTGGGCCCCCCAGGGGAAATCACGTGGGCCAGGTGGGGCAATCACGTGGGCCAGGTGGGGTAATCACGTGGGCCAGGTGTAGCAATCACGTGGGCCCCCAGGGGAAATCACGTGGGCCCCCAGGGGAAATCACGTGGGCCCCCAGGGGAAATCACGTGGGCCCCCAGGGGAAATCACGTGGGCCCCCAGGGGAAATCACGTGGGCCAGGTGGGGCAATCACGTGGGCCAGGTGGAGCAATCACATGGGCCCCCAGGGGAAATCACGTGGGCCCCCAGGGGAAATCACGTGGGCCCCCAGGGGAAATCACGTGGGCCAGGTGGGGCAATCACGTGGGCCAGGTGGGGCAATCACGTGGTCCCCCAGGGGAAATCACGAGGGCCCCCAGGACAAATCACGTGGGCCCCCAGGGGAAATCACGTGGGCCCCCAGGGGAAATCACGTGGGCCCCCAGGGGAAATCACGTGGGCCAGGTGGGGCAATCACGTGGGCCAGGTGGGGCAATCACGTGGGCCAGGTGGAGCAATCACGTGGGCCCCCAGGGGAAATCACGTGGGCCCCCAGGGCAAATCACGTGGGCCGCCAGGGGAAATCACGTGGGCCCCCAGGGGAAATCACGTGGGCCCCCAGTGGAATCACGTGGGCCCCCAGGGGAAATCACCTGGGCCCCCAGGGGAAATCACGTGGGCCCCCAGGGAAAATCACGTGGGCCCCCAGGGGAAATCACGTGGGCCCCCAGGGGAAATCACGTGGGCCAGGTGGGGCAATCACGTGGGTCAGGTGGAGCAATCACATGGGCCCCCAGGGGAAATCACGTGGGCCCCCAGGGGAAATCACGTGGGCCCCCAGGGTAAATCACGTGGGCCCCCAGGGTCAATCACGTTTGCCAGGTGGGGCAATCACGTGGGCCCCCAGGTGAAATCACGTGGGCCCCCAGGGGAAATCACGTGGGCCCCCACGGGAAATCACGTGGTCCCCCAGGGGAAATCACGTGGGCCTCCAGGGGATATCACGTGGGCCAGGTTGGGCAATCACGTGGGGCCCCAGGGGAAATCACGTGGGCCCCCAGGGGAAATCACGTGGGCCCCCAGGGGAAATCACGTGGGCCCCCAGGGGAAATCACGTGGGCCAGGTGGGGCAATCACGTGGGCCCCCAGGTGAAATCACGTGGGCCCCCAGGGGAAATCACGTGGGCCCCCACGGGAAATCACGTGGACCCCAGGGGAAATCACGTGGGCCTCCAGGGGAAATCACGTGGGCCAGGTGGGGCAATCACGTGGGGCCCCAGGGGAAATCACGTGGGCCCCCAGGGGAAATCACGTTGGCCCCCAGGGGAAATCACGTGGGCCCCCAGGGGAAATCACGTGGGCCCCCAGGGGAAATCACGTGGGCCCCCAGGGAAATCACGTGGGCCCCCAGGGGAAATCACGTGGGCCCCCAGGGGAAATCACGTGGGCCAGGTGGGGCAATCACGTGGGCCCCCAGGTGAAATCACGTGGGCCCCCAGGGGAAATCACGTGGGCCCCCACGGGAAATCAAGTGGTCCCCCAGGGGAAATGACGTGGGCCTCCAGGGGAAGTCACGTGGGACAGGTGGGGCAATCACGTGGGGCCCCAGGGGAAATCACGTGGGCCCCCAGGGGAAATCACGTGGGCCCCCAGGGGAAATCACGTGGGCCCCCAGGGGAAATCACGTGGGCCAGGTGGGGCAATCACGTGGGCCCCCAGGGGAAATCACGTGGGCCCCCAGGGGAAATCACGTGGGCCCCCAGGGCAAATCACGTGGGCCAGGTGGGGCAATCACGTGGGCCCCCAGGTGAAATCACGTGGGCCCCCAGGGGAAATCACGTGGGCCCCCAGGGGAAATCACGTGGGCCCCCAGGGGAAATCCCGTGTGCACCCAGGGGAAATCACGTGGGCCCCCAGGGGAAATCACGTGGGCCCCCAGGGGAAATCACGTGGGCCCCCAGGGGAAATCACGTGGGCCCCCAGGGGAAATCACGTGGGCCCCCAGGGGAAATCACGTGGGCCCCCAGGGGAAATCACGTGGGCCCCCAGGGGAAATCACGTGGGCCCCCAGGGGAAATCACGTGGGCCCCCAGGGGAAATCACGTGGGCCCCCAGGGGAAATCACGTGGGCTCCCAGGTGGGGCAATCACGTGGGCCAGGTGGAGCAATCACGTGGGCCCCCAGGGGAAATCACGTGGGCCCCCAGGGGAAATCAGGTGGGCCCCCAGGGGAAATCATGTGGGCCAGGTGGGGCAATCACGTGGGCCAGGTGGGGCAATCACGTGGGCCAGGTGGAGCAATCACGTGGGCCCCCAGGGGAAATCACGTGGGCCCCCAGGGGAAATCACGTGGGCCCCCAGGGCAAATCACGTGGGCCCCCAGGGGAAATCACGTGGGCCCCCAGGGGAAATCACGTGGGCCCCCAGGGGAAGTCACGTGGGCCCCCAGGGGAAATCACGTGGGCCCCCAGGGGAAATCACGTGGGCCCCCAGGGGAAATCACGTGGGCCCCCAGGGGAAATCACGTGGGCCCCCAGGGGAAATCACGTGGGCCCCCAGGGGAAATCACGTGGGCCAGTTGGGGCAATCACGTGGGCCCCCAGGGGAAATCACGTATGCCCCCAGGGGAAATCACGTGGGCCCCCAGGGGAAATCACGTTGTCACCCACGTGAAATCAGGTGGTCCCCCAGGGGAAATCATGTGGGCCTCCAGGGGAAATCACGTGGGCCAGGTGGGGCAATCACGTGGGGCCCCAGGGGAAATCACGTGGGCCCCCCTGGGGAAATCACGTGGGCCCCCAGGGGAAATCACGTGGGCCCCCAGGGGAAATCACGTGGGCCCCCAGGGGAAATCACGGGGGGCCAGGTGGGGCAATCACTTGGGCCAGGTGGGGCAATCACGTGGGCCCCCAGGGGAAATCACGTGGGCCCCCAGGGGAAATCAGGTGGGCCCCCAGGGGAAATCATGTGGGCCAGGTGGGGCAATCACGTGGGCCAGGTGGGGCAATGACGTGGGCCAGGTGGAGCAATCACGTGGGCCCCCAGGGGAAATCACGTGGGCCCCCAGGGGAAATCACGTGGGCCCCCAGGGCAAATCACGTGGGCCCCCAGGGGAAATCACGTGGGCCCCCAGGGGAAATCACGTGGGCCCCCAGGGGAAGTCAAGTGGGCCCCCAGGGGAAATCACGTGGGCCCCCAGGGAAAATCAGGTGGGCCCCCAGGGGAAATCACGTGGGCCCCCAGGGGAAATCACGTGGGCCCCCAGGGGAAATCACGTGGGCCAGGTGGGGCAATCACGTGGGCAAGGTGGAGCAATCACGTGGGCACCCAGGGGAAATCACGTGGGCCCCCAGGGGAAATCACGTGGGCCCCCAGGGGAAATCACGTGGGCCCCCAGGGGAAATCACGTGGGCCAGGTGGGGCAATCACGTGGGCCAGGTGGGGCAATCACGTGGGCCAGGTGGAGCAATCACGTGGGCCCCCAGGGGAAATCACGTGGGCCCCCAGGGGAAATCACGTGGGCCCCCAGGGGCAATCACGTGGGCCCCCAGGGGAAATCACGTGGGCCCCCAGGGGAAATCACGTGGGCCCCCAGGGGAAATCACGTGGGCCCCCAGGGGAAATCACGTGGGCCCCCAGGGGAAATCACGTGGGCCCCCAGGGCAAATCACGTGGGCCCCCAGGGGAAATCACGTGGGCCCCCAGGGGAAATCACGTGGGCCCCCAGGGGAAATCACGAGGGCTCCCAGGGGAAATCACGTGGGCCCCCAGGGGAAATCACGAGGGCCCCCAGGGGAAATCACGTGGGCCCCCAGGGGAAATCACGTGGGCCCCCAGGGGAAATCACGTGGGCCAGGTGGGGCAATCACGTGGGCCAGGTGGGGAAATCACGTGGGCCCCCAGGGGAAATCACGTGGGCCCCCAGGGGAAATCACGTGGGCCCCCAGGGGAAATCACGTGGGCCCCCAGGGGAAATCACGTGGGCCCCCAGGGGAAATCACGTGGGCCCCCAGGGGAAATCACGTGGGCCCCCAGGGGAAATCACGTGGGCCCCCAGGGGAAATCACGTGGGCCAGGTGGGGCAATCACGTGGGCCAGGTGGGGCAATCACGTGGGCCCCCAGGGGAAATCACGTGGGCCCCCAGGGGAAATCACGTGGGCCCCCAGGGGAAATCACGTGGGCCCCCAGGGGAAATCACGTGGGCCCCCAGGGGAAATCACGTGGGCCCCCAGGGGAAATCACGTGGGCCCCCAGGGGAAATCACGTGGGCCCCCAGGGGAAATCACGTGGGCCCCCAGGGGAAATCACGTGGGCCCCCAGGGGAAATCACGTGGGCCAGGTGGGGCAATCACGTGGGCCCCCAGGGGAAATCACGTGGGCCCCCAGGGGAAATCACGTGGGCCCCCAGGGGAAATCACGTGGGCCCCCAGGGGAAATCACGTGGGCCCCCAGGGGAAATCACGTGGGCCCCCAGGGGAAATCACGTGGGCCCCCAGGGGAAATCACGTGGGCCCCCAGGGGAAATCACGTGGGCCCCCAGGGGAAATCACGTGGGCCCCCAGGGGAAATCACGTGGGCCCCCAGGGGAAATCACGTGGGCCAGGTGGGGCAATCACGTGGGCCAGGTGGGGCAATCACGTGGGCCAGGTGGGGAAATCACGTGGGCCCCCAGGGGAAATCACGTGGGCCCCCAGGGGAAATCACGTGGGCCCCCAGGGGAAATCACGTGGGCCCCCAGGGGAAATCACGTGGGCCCCCAGGGGAAATCACGTGGGCCCCCAGGGGAAATCACGTGGGCCCCCAGGGGAAATCACGTGGGCCAGGTGGGGAAATCACGTGGGCCCCCTGGCGAAATCACGTGGGCCCCCAGGGGAAATCACGTGGGCCCCCAGGGGAAATCACGTGGGCCCCCAGGGGAAATCACGTGGGCCAGGTGGGGCAATCACGTGGGCCAGGTGGGGCAATCACGTGGGCCCCCAGGTGGAGCAATCACGTGGGCCCCCAGGGGAAATCACGTGGGCCCCCAGGGGAAATCACGTGGGCCCCCAGGGGAAATCACGTGGGCCAGGTGGGGCAATCACGTGGGCCCCCAGGGGAAATCACGTGGGCCCCCAGGGGAAATCACGTGGGCCCCCAGGGGAAATCACGTGGGCCCCCAGGGGAAATCACGTGGGCCCCCAGGGGAAATCACGTGGGCCCCCAGGGGAAATCACGTGGGCCCCCAGGGGAAATCACGTGGGCCCCCAGGGGAAATCACGTGGGCCCCCAGGGGAAATCACGTGGGCCCCCAGGGGAAATCACGTGGGCCCCCAGGGGAAATCACGTGGGCCCCCAGGGGAAATCACGTGGGCCCCCAGGGGAAATCACGTGGGCCCCCAGGGGAAATCACGTGGGCCCCCAGGGGAAATCACGTGGGCCCCCAGGGGAAATCACGTGGGCCCCCAGGGGAAATCACGTGGGCCCCCAGGGGAAATCACGTGGGCCCCAGGTGGGGCAATCACGTGGGCCAGGTGGGGCAATCACGTGGGCCCCCAGGGGAAATCACGTGGGCCCCCAGGGGAAATCACGTGGGCCCCCAGGGGAAATCACGTGGGCCAGGTGGGGCAATCACGTGGGCCCCCAGGTGGGGCAATCACGTGGGCCCCCAGGTGGAAATCACGTGGGCCCCCAGGGGAAATCACGTGGGCCCCCAGGGGAAATCACGTGGGCCCCCAGGGGAAATCACGTGGGCCCCCAGGGGAAATCACGTGGGCCCCCAGGGGAAATCACGTGGGCCCCCAGGGGAAATCACGTGGGCCCCCAGGGGAAATCACGTGGGCCCCCAGGGGAAATCACGTGGGCCAGGTGGGGCAATCACGTGGGCCCCCAGGGGAAATCACGTGGGCCCCCAGGGGAAATCACGTGGGCCCCCAGGGGAAATCACGTGGGCCCCCAGGGGAAATCACGTGGGCCCCCAGGGGAAATCACGTGGGCCCCCAGGGGAAATCACGTGGGCCAGGTGGGGCAATCACGTGGGCCCCCAGGGGAAATCACGTGGGCCCCCAGGGGAAATCACGTGGGCCCCCAGGGGAAATCACGTGGGCCCCCAGGGGAAATCACGTGGGCCCCAGGTGGGGCAATCACGTGGGCCAGGTGGAGCAATCACGTGGGCCCCCAGGGGAAATCACGTGGGCCCCCAGGGGAAATCACGTGGGCCCCCAGGGGAAATCACGTGGGCCAGGTGGGGCAATCACGTGGGCCAGGTGGGGCAATCACGTGGGCCCCCAGGTGGAAATCACGTGGGCCCCCAGGGGAAATCACGTGGGCCCCCAGGGGAAATCACGTGGGCCCCCAGGGGAAATCACGTGGGCCCCCAGGGGAAATCACGTGGGCCCCCAGGGGAAATCACGTGGGCCCCCAGGGGAAATCACGTGGGCCAGGTGGGGCAATCACGTGGGCCAGGTGGGGCAATCACGTGGGCCCCCAGGGGAAATCACGTGGGCCCCCAGGGGAAATCACGTGGGCCCGGTGGGGCAATCACGTGGGCCAGGTGGGGCAATCACGTGGGCCCCCAGGGGAAATCACGTGGGCCCCCAGGGGAAATCACGTGGGCCCCCAGGGGAAATCACGTGGGCCCCCAGGGGAAATCACGTGGGCCCCCAGGGGAAATCACGTGGGCCCCCAGGGGAAATCACGTGGGCCCCCAGGGGAAATCACGTGGGCCCCCAGGGGAAATCACGTGGGCCCCCAGGGGAAATCACGTGGGCCCCCAGGGGAAATCACGTGGGCCCCCAGGGGAAATCACGTGGGCCCCCAGGGGAAATCACGTGGGCCAGGTGGGGCAATCACGTGGGCCAGGTGGGGAAATCACGTGGGCCCCCAGGGGAAATCACGTGGGCCCCCAGGGGAAATCACGTGGGCCCCCAGGGGAAATCACGTGGGCCAGGTGGGGCAATCACGTGGGCCAGGTGGGGCAATCACGTGGGCCCCCAGGGGAAATCACGTGGGCCCCCAGGGGAAATCACGTGGGCCCCCAGGGGAAATCACGTGGGCCCCCAGGGGAAATCACGTGGGCCCCCAGGGGAAATCACGTGGGCCCCCAGGGGAAATCACGTGGGCCCCCAGGGGAAATCACGTGGGCCCCCAGGGGAAATCACGTGGGCCCCCAGGGGAAATCACGTGGGCCCCCAGGGGAAATCACGTGGGCCCCCAGGGGAAATCACGTGGGCCCCCAGGGGAAATCACGTGGGCCCCCAGGGGAAATCACGTGGGCCCCCAGGGGAAATCACGTGGGCCCCCAGGGGAAATCACGTGGGCCCCCAGGGGAAATCACGTGGGCCCCCAGGGGAAATCACGTGGGCCCCCAGGGGAAATCACGTGGGCCCCCAGGGGAAATCACGTGGGCCAGGTGGGGCAATCACGTGGGCCCCCAGGTGGGGCAATCACGTGGGCCCCCAGGGGAAATCACGTGGGCCCCCAGGGGAAATCACGTGGGCCCCCAGGGGAAATCACGTGGGCCAGGTGGGGCAATCACGTGGGCCAGGTGGGGAAATCACGTGGGCCCCCAGGGGAAATCACGTGGGCCCCCAGGGGAAATCACGTGGGCCCCCAGGGGAAATCACGTGGGCCCCCAGGGGAAATCACGTGGGCCCCCAGGGGAAATCACGTGGGCCCCCAGGGGAAATCACGTGGGCCCCCAGGGGAAATCACGTGGGCCCCCAGGGGAAATCACGTGGGCCCCCAGGGGAAATCACGTGGGCCAGGTGGGGCAATCACGTGGGCCAGGTGGAGCAATCACGTGGGCCCCCAGGGGAAATCACGTGGGCCCCCAGGGGAAATCACGTGGGCCCCCAGGGGAAATCACGTGGGCCCCCAGGGGAAATCACGTGGGCCCCCAGGGGAAATCACGTGGGCCCCCAGGGGAAATCACGTGGGCCCCCAGGGGAAATCACGTGGGCCAGGTGGGGCAATCACGTGGGCCAGGTGGGGCAATCACGTGGGCCCCCAGGGGAAATCACGTGGGCCCCCAGGGGAAATCACGTGGGCCAGGTGGGGAAATCACGTGGGCCCCCAGGGGAAATCACGTGGGCCCCCAGGGGAAATCACGTGGGCCCCCAGGGGAAATCACGTGGGCCCCCAGGGGAAATCACGTGGGCCCCCAGGGGAAATCACGTGGGCCCCCAGGGGAAATCACGTGGGCCCCCAGGGGAAATCACGTGGGCCCCCAGGGGAAATCACGTGGGCCCCCAGGGGAAATCACGTGGGCCCCCAGGGGAAATCACGTGGGCCCCCAGGGGAAATCACGTGGGCCCCCAGGGGAAATCACGTGGGCCCCCAGGGGAAATCACGTGGGCCCCCAGGGGAAATCACGTGGGCCCCCAGGGGAAATCACGTGGGCCAGGTGGGGAAATCACGTGGGCCCCCAGGGGAAATCACGTGGGCCCCCAGGGGAAATCACGTGGGCCCCCAGGGGAAATCACGTGGGCCCCCAGGGGAAATCACGTGGGCCCCCAGGGGAAATCACGTGGGCCCCCAGGGGAAATCACGTGGGCCCCCAGGGGAAATCACGTGGGCCCCCAGGGGAAATCACGTGGGCCAGGTGGGGCAATCACGTGGGCCCCCAGGGGAAATCACGTGGGCCCCCAGGGGAAATCACGTGGGCCCCCAGGGGAAATCACGTGGGCCCCCAGGGGAAATCACGTGGGCCCCCAGGGGAAATCACGTGGGCCCCCAGGGGAAATCACGTGGGCCCCCAGGGGAAATCACGTGGGCCCCCAGGGGAAATCACGTGGGCCCCCAGGGGAAATCACGTGGGCCCCCAGGGGAAATCACGTGGGCCCCCAGGGGAAATCACGTGGGCCCCCAGGGGAAATCACGTGGGCCAGGTGGGGCAATCACGTGGGCCCCCAGGGGAAATCACGTGGGCCCCCAGGGGAAATCACGTGGGCCCCCAGGGGAAATCACGTGGGCCCCCAGGGGAAATCACGTGGGCCCCCAGGGGAAATCACGTGGGCCCCCAGGGGAAATCACGTGGGCCCCCAGGGGAAATCACGTGGGCCCCCAGGGGAAATCACGTGGGCCCCCAGGGGAAATCACGTGGGCCCCCAGGGGAAATCACGTGGGCCCCCAGGGGAAATCACGTGGGCCAGGTGGGGAAATCACGTGGGCCAGGTGGGGCAATCACGTGGGCCCCCAGGTGGAGCAATCACGTGGGCCCCCAGGGGAAATCACGTGGGCCCCCAGGGGAAATCACGTGGGCCCCCAGGGGAAATCACGTGGGCCCCCAGGGGAAATCACGTGGGCCCCCAGGGGAAATCACGTGGGCCCCCAGGGGAAATCACGTGGGCCAGGTGGGGCAATCACGTGGGCCCCCAGGGGAAATCACGTGGGCCCCCAGGGGAAATCACGTGGGCCCCCAGGGGAAATCACGTGGGCCCCCAGGGGAAATCACGTGGGCCCCCAGGGGAAATCACGTGGGCCCCCAGGGGAAATCACGTGGGCCCCCAGGGGAAATCACGTGGGCCCCCAGGGGAAATCACGTGGGCCCCCAGGGGAAATCACGTGGGCCCCCAGGGGAAATCACGTGGGCCCCCAGGGGAAATCACGTGGGCCCCCAGGGGAAATCACGTGGGCCAGGTGGGGCAATCACGTGGGCCCCCAGGGGAAATCACGTGGGCCCCCAGGGGAAATCACGTGGGCCCCCAGGGGAAATCACGTGGGCCCCCAGGGGAAATCACGTGGGCCCCCAGGGGAAATCACGTGGGCCCCCAGGGGAAATCACGTGGGCCCCCAGGGGAAATCACGTGGGCCCCCAGGGGAAATCACGTGGGCCCCCAGGGGAAATCACGTGGGCCCCCAGGGGAAATCACGTGGGCCCCCTGGGGCAATCACGTGGGCCAGGTGGGGCAATCACGTGGGCCAGGTGGGGAAATCACGTGGGCCCCCAGGGGAAATCACGTGGGCCCCCAGGGGAAATCACGTGGGCCCCCAGGGGAAATCACGTGGGCCCCCAGGGGAAATCACGTGGGCCCCCAGGGGAAATCACGTGGGCCCCCAGGGGAAATCACGTGGGCCCCCAGGGGAAATCACGTGGGCCAGGTGGGGCAATCACGTGGGCCCCCAGGGGCAATCACGTGGGCCCCCAGGGGAAATCACGTGGGCCCCCAGGGGAAATCACGTGGGCCCCCAGGGGAAATCACGTGGGCCAGGTGGGGAAATCACGTGGGCCAGGTGGGGCAATCACGTGGGCCCCCAGGGGAAATCACGTGGGCCCCCAGGGGAAATCACGTGGGCCCCCAGGGGAAATCACGTGGGCCCCCAGGGGAAATCACGTGGGCCAGGTGGGGAAATCACGTGGGCCAGGTGGGGCAATCACGTGGGCCAGGTGGGGAAATCACGTGGGCCCCCAGGGGAAATCACGTGGGCCCCCAGGGGAAATCACGTGGGCCCCCAGGGGAAATCACGTGGGCCCCCAGGGGAAATCACGTGGGCCCCCAGGGGAAATCACGTGGGCCCCCAGGGGAAATCACGTGGGCCCCCAGGGGAAATCACGTGGGCCCCCAGGGGAAATCACGTGGGCCCCCAGGGGAAATCACGTGGGCCCCCAGGGGCAATCACGTGGGCCCCCAGGGGAAATCACGTGGGCCCCCAGGGGAAATCACGTGGGCCCCCAGGGGAAATCACGTGGGCCAGGTGGGGCAATCACGTGGGCCAGGTGGAGCAATCACGTGGGCCCCCAGGGGAAATCACGTGGGCCCCCAGGGGAAATCACGTGGGCCCCCAGGGGAAATCACGTGGGCCCCCAGGGGAAATCACGTGGGCCCCCAGGGGAAATCACGTGGGCCCCCAGGGGAAATCACGTGGGCCCCCAGGGGAAATCACGTGGGCCAGGTGGGGCAATCACGTGGGCCAGGTGGGGCAATCACGTGGGCCCCCAGGGGAAATCACGTGGGCCCCCAGGGGAAATCACGTGGGCCCCCAGGGGAAATCACGTGGGCCCCCAGGGGAAATCACGTGGGCCCCCAGGGGAAATCACGTGGGCCCCCAGGGGAAATCACGTGGGCCCCCAGGGGAAATCACGTGGGCCCCCAGGGGAAATCACGTGGGCCCCCAGGGGAAATCACGTGGGCCCCCAGGGGAAATCACGTGGGCCCCCAGGGGAAATCACGTGGGCCAGGTGGGGCAATCACGTGGGCCCCCAGGGGAAATCACGTGGGCCCCCAGGGGAAATCACGTGGGCCCCCAGGGGAAATCACGTGGGCCCCCAGGGGAAATCACGTGGGCCCCCAGGGGAAATCACGGGGGCCAGGTGGGGCAATCACGTGGGCCAGGTGGGGCAATCACGTGGGCCCCCAGGGGAAATCACGTGGGCCCCCAGGGGAAATCACGTGGGCCCCCAGGGGAAATCACGTGGGCCAGGTGGGGCAATCACGTGGGCCAGGTGGGGCAATCACGTGGGCCAGGTGGCGCAATCACGTGGGCCCCCAGGGGAAATCACGTGGGCCCCCAGGGGAAATCACGTGGGCCCCCAGGGGAAATCACGTGGGCCCCCAGGGGAAATCACGTGGGCCCCCAGGGGAAATCACGTGGGCCCCCAGGGGAAATCACGTGGGCCCCCAGGGGAAATCACGTGGGCCCCCAGGGGAAATCACGTGGGCCAGGTGGGGCAATCACGTGGGCCAGGTGGAGCAATCACGTGGGCCCCCAGGGGAAATCACGTGGGCCCCCAGGGGAAATCACGTGGGCCCCCAGGGGAAATCACGTGGGCCCCCAGGGGAAATCACGTGGGCCAGGTGGGGCAATCACGTGGGCCAGGTGGGGCAATCACGTGGGCCCCCAGGGGAAATCACGTGGGCCCCCAGGGGAAATCACGTGGGCCAGGTGGGGCAATCACGTGGGCCCCCAGGGGCAATCACGTGGGCCCCCAGGGGAAATCACGTGGGCCCCCAGGGGAAATCACGTGGGCCCCCAGGGGAAATCACGTGGGCCCCCAGGGGAAATCACGTGGGCCCCCAGGGGAAATCACGTGGGCCCCCAGGGGAAATCACGTGGGCCCCCAGGGGAAATCACGTGGGCCCCCAGGGGAAATCACGTGGGCCCCCAGGGGAAATCACGTGGGCCCCCAGGGGAAATCACGTGGGCCCCCAGGGGAAATCACGTGGGCCCCCAGGGGAAATCACGTGGGCCCCCAGGGGAAATCACGTGGGCCCCCAGGGGAAATCACGTGGGCCCCCAGGGGAAATCACGTGGGCCAGGTGGGGCAATCACGTGGGCCAGGTGGGGAAATCACGTGGGCCCCCAGGGGAAATCACGTGGGCCCCCAGGGGAAATCACGTGGGCCCCCAGGGGAAATCACGTGGGCCAGGTGGGGCAATCACGTGGGCCAGGTGGGGCAATCACGTGGGCCCCCAGGGGAAATCACGTGGGCCCCCAGGGGAAATCACGTGGGCCCCCAGGGGAAATCACGTGGGCCCCCAGGGGAAATCACGTGGGCCCCCAGGGGAAATCACGTGGGCCAGGTGGGGCAATCACGTGGGCCCCCAGGGGAAATCACGTGGGCCCCCAGGGGAAATCACGTGGGCCCCCAGGGGAAATCACGTGGGCCCCCAGGGGAAATCACGTGGGCCCCCAGGGGAAATCACGTGGGCCCCCAGGGGAAATCACGTGGGCCAGGTGGGGCAATCACGTGGGCCCCCAGGGGAAATCACGTGGGCCCCCAGGGGAAATCACGTGGGCCCCCAGGGGAAATCACGTGGGCCCCCAGGGGAAATCACGTGGGCCCCCAGGGGAAATCACGTGGGCCAGGTGGGGCAATCACGTGGGCCAGGTGGGGCAATCACGTGGGCCCCCAGGGGAAATCACGTGGGCCCCCAGGGGAAATCACGTGGGCCCCCAGGGGAAATCACGTGGGCCCCCAGGGGAAATCACGTGGGCCCCCAGGGGAAATCACGTGGGCCCCCAGGGGAAATCACGTGGGCCCCCAGGGGAAATCACGTGGGCCAGGTGGGGCAATCACGTGGGCCAGGTGGAGCAATCACGTGGGCCCCCAGGGGAAATCACGTGGGCCCCCAGGGGAAATCACGTGGGCCCCCAGGGGAAATCACGTGGGCCAGGTGGGGCAATCACGTGGGCCCCCAGGGGAAATCACGTGGGCCCCCAGGGGAAATCACGTGGGCCCCCAGGGGAAATCACGTGGGCCCCCAGGGGAAATCACGTGGGCCCCCAGGGGAAATCACGTGGGCCCCCAGGGGAAATCACGTGGGCCCCCAGGGGAAATCACGTGGGCCCCCAGGGGAAATCACGTGGGCCCCCAGGGGAAATCACGTGGGCCCCCAGGGGAAATCACGTGGGCCCCCAGGGGAAATCACGTGGGCCAGGTGGGGCAATCACGTGGGCCAGGTGGGGCAATCACGTGGGCCAGGTGGGGAAATCACGTGGGCCCCCAGGGGAAATCACGTGGGCCCCCAGGGGAAATCACGTGGGCCCCCAGGGGAAATCACGTGGGCCCCCAGGGGAAATCACGTGGGCCCCCAGGGGAAATCACGTGGGCCCCCAGGGGAAATCACGTGGGCCCCCAGGGGAAATCACGTGGGCCAGGTGGGGCAATCACGTGGGCCCCCAGGGGCAATCACGTGGGCCCCCAGGGGAAATCACGTGGGCCCCCAGGGGAAATCACGTGGGCCCCCAGGGGAAATCACGTGGGCCAGGTGGGGAAATCACGTGGGCCAGGTGGGGAAATCACGTGGGCCCCCAGGGGAAATCACGTGGGCCCCCAGGGGAAATCACGTGGGCCCCCAGGGGAAATCACGTGGGCCCCCAGGGGAAATCACGTGGGCCCCCAGGGGAAATCACGTGGGCCCCCAGGGGAAATCACGTGGGCCCCCAGGGGAAATCACGTGGGCCCCCAGGGGAAATCACGTGGGCCCCCAGGGGAAATCACGTGGGCCAGGTGGGGCAATCACGTGGGCCCCCAGGTGGAGCAATCACGTGGGCCCCCAGGGGAAATCACGTGGGCCCCCAGGGGAAATCACGTGGGCCCCCAGGGGAAATCACGTGGGCCCCCAGGGGAAATCACGTGGGCCCCCAGGGGAAATCACGTGGGCCCCCAGGGGAAATCACGTGGGCCCCCAGGGGAAATCACGTGGGCCAGGTGGGGCAATCACGTGGGCCAGGTGGGGCAATCACGTGGGCCCCCAGGGGAAATCACGTGGGCCCCCAGGGGAAATCACGTGGGCCAGGTGGGGAAATCACGTGGGCCCCCAGGGGAAATCACGTGGGCCCCCAGGGGAAATCACGTGGGCCCCCAGGGGAAATCACGTGGGCCCCCAGGGGAAATCACGTGGGCCCCCAGGGGAAATCACGTGGGCCCCCAGGGGAAATCACGTGGGCCCCCAGGGGAAATCACGTGGGCCCCCAGGGGAAATCACGTGGGCCCCCAGGGGAAATCACGTGGGCCCCCAGGGGAAATCACGTGGGCCCCCAGGGGAAATCACGTGGGCCCCCAGGGGAAATCACGTGGGCCCCCAGGGGAAATCACGTGGGCCCCCAGGGGAAATCACGTGGGCCCCCAGGGGAAATCACGTGGGCCAGGTGGGGAAATCACGTGGGCCCCCAGGGGAAATCACGTGGGCCCCCAGGGGAAATCACGTGGGCCCCCAGGGGAAATCACGTGGGCCCCCAGGGGAAATCACGTGGGCCCCCAGGGGAAATCACGTGGGCCCCCAGGGGAAATCACGTGGGCCCCCAGGGGAAATCACGTGGGCCCCCAGGGGAAATCACGTGGGCCAGGTGGGGCAATCACGTGGGCCCCCAGGGGAAATCACGTGGGCCCCCAGGGGAAATCACGTGGGCCCCCAGGGGAAATCACGTGGGCCCCCAGGGGAAATCACGTGGGCCCCCAGGGGAAATCACGTGGGCCCCCAGGGGAAATCACGTGGGCCCCCAGGGGAAATCACGTGGGCCCCCAGGGGAAATCACGTGGGCCCCCAGGGGAAATCACGTGGGCCCCCAGGGGAAATCACGTGGGCCCCCAGGGGAAATCACGTGGGCCCCCAGGGGAAATCACGTGGGCCAGGTGGGGCAATCACGTGGGCCCCCAGGGGAAATCACGTGGGCCCCCAGGGGAAATCACGTGGGCCCCCAGGGGAAATCACGTGGGCCCCCAGGGGAAATCACGTGGGCCCCCAGGGGAAATCACGTGGGCCCCCAGGGGAAATCACGTGGGCCCCCAGGGGAAATCACGTGGGCCCCCAGGGGAAATCACGTGGGCCCCCAGGGGAAATCACGTGGGCCCCCAGGGGAAATCACGTGGGCCCCCAGGGGAAATCACGTGGGCCCCCAGGTGGGGCAATCACGTGGGCCAGGTGGGGCAATCACGTGGGCCCCCAGGGGAGCAATCACGTGGGCCCCCAGGGGAAATCACGTGGGCCCCCAGGGGAAATCACGTGGGCCCCCAGGGGAAATCACGTGGGCCCCCAGGGGAAATCACGTGGGCCCCCAGGGGAAATCACGTGGGCCCCCAGGGGAAATCACGTGGGCCCCCAGGGGAAATCACGTGGGCCCCCAGGGGAAATCACGTGGGCCAGGTGGGGCAATCACGTGGGCCCCCAGGTGGAGCAATCACGTGGGCCCCCAGGGGAAATCACGTGGGCCCCCAGGGGAAATCACGTGGGCCCCCAGGGGAAATCACGTGGGCCCCCAGGGGAAATCACGTGGGCCCCCAGGGGAAATCACGTGGGCCCCCAGGGGAAATCACGTGGGCCCCCAGGGGAAATCACGTGGGCCAGGTGGGGCAATCACGTGGGCCAGGTGGGGCAATCACGTGGGCCCCCAGGGGAAATCACGTGGGCCCCCAGGGGAAATCACGTGGGCCAGGTGGGGAAATCACGTGGGCCCCCAGGGGAAATCACGTGGGCCCCCAGGGGAAATCACGTGGGCCCCCAGGGGAAATCACGTGGGCCCCCAGGGGAAATCACGTGGGCCCCCAGGGGAAATCACGTGGGCCCCCAGGGGAAATCACGTGGGCCCCCAGGGGAAATCACGTGGGCCCCCAGGGGAAATCACGTGGGCCCCCAGGGGAAATCACGTGGGCCCCCAGGGGAAATCACGTGGGCCCCCAGGGGAAATCACGTGGGCCCCCAGGGGAAATCACGTGGGCCCCCAGGGGAAATCACGTGGGCCCCCAGGGGAAATCACGTGGGCCCCCAGGGGAAATCACGTGGGCCAGGTGGGGAAATCACGTGGGCCCCCAGGGGAAATCACGTGGGCCCCCAGGGGAAATCACGTGGGCCCCCAGGGGAAATCACGTGGGCCCCCAGGGGAAATCACGTGGGCCAGGTGGGGAAATCACGTGGGCCCCCAGGGGAAATCACGTGGGCCAGGTGGGGCAATCACGTGGGCCCCCAGGGGAAATCACGTGGGCCCCCAGGGGAAATCACGTGGGCCCCCAGGGGAAATCACGTGGGCCCCCAGGGGAAATCACGTGGGCCCCCAGGGGAAATCACGTGGGCCCCCAGGGGAAATCACGTGGGCCCCCAGGGGAAATCACGTGGGCCCCCAGGGGAAATCACGTGGGCCCCCAGGGGAAATCACGTGGGCCCCCAGGGGAAATCACGTGGGCCCCCAGGGGAAATCACGTGGGCCCCCAGGGGAAATCACGTGGGCCCCCAGGGGAAATCACGTGGGCCCCCAGGGGAAATCACGTGGGCCCCCAGGGGAAATCACGTGGGCCCCCAGGGGAAATCACGTGGGCCAGGTGGGGCAATCACGTGGGCCAGGTGGGGAAATCACGTGGGCCCCCAGGGGAAATCACGTGGGCCCCCAGGGGAAATCACGTGGGCCCCCAGGGGAAATCACGTGGGCCAGGTGGGGCAATCACGTGGGCCAGGTGGGGCAATCACGTGGGCCCCCAGGGGAAATCACGTGGGCCCCCAGGGGAAATCACGTGGGCCCCCAGGGGAAATCACGTGGGCCCCCAGGGGAAATCACGTGGGCCCCCAGGGGAAATCACGTGGGCCAGGTGGGGCAATCACGTGGGCCCCCAGGGGAAATCACGTGGGCCCCCAGGGGAAATCACGTGGGCCCCCAGGGGAAATCACGTGGGCCCCCAGGGGAAATCACGTGGGCCCCCAGGGGAAATCACGTGGGCCCCCAGGGGAAATCACGTGGGCCAGGTGGGGCAATCACGTGGGCCCCCAGGGGAAATCACGTGGGCCCCCAGGGGAAATCACGTGGGCCCCCAGGGGAAATCACGTGGGCCCCCAGGGGAAATCACGTGGGCCCCCAGGGGAAATCACGTGGGCCAGGTGGGGCAATCACGTGGGCCAGGTGGGGCAATCACGTGGGCCCCCAGGGGAAATCACGTGGGCCCCCAGGGGAAATCACGTGGGCCCCCAGGGGAAATCACGTGGGCCCCCAGGGGAAATCACGTGGGCCCCCAGGGGAAATCACGTGGGCCCCCAGGGGAAATCACGTGGGCCCCCAGGGGAAATCACGTGGGCCAGGTGGGGCAATCACGTGGGCCAGGTGGGGCAATCACGTGGGCCCCCAGGGGAAATCACGTGGGCCCCCAGGGGAAATCACGTGGGCCACCAGGGGAAATCACGTGGGCCAGGTGGGGCAATCACGTGGGCCCCCAGGGGAAATCACGTGGGCCCCCAGGGGAAATCACGTGGGCCCCCAGGGGAAATCACGTGGGCCCCCAGGGGAAATCACGTGGGCCCCCAGGGGAAATCACGTGGGCCCCCAGGGGAAATCACGTGGGCCCCCAGGGGAAATCACGTGGGCCCCCAGGGGAAATCACGTGGGCCCCCAGGGGAAATCACGTGGGCCCCCAGGGGAAATCACGTGGGCCCCCAGGGGAAATCACGTGGGCCAGGTGGGGCAATCACGTGGGCCAGGTGGGGCAATCACGTGGGCCAGGTGGGGAAATCACGTGGGCCCCCAGGGGAAATCACGTGGGCCCCCAGGGGAAATCACGTGGGCCCCCAGGGGAAATCACGTGGGCCCCCAGGGGAAATCACGTGGGCCCCCAGGGGAAATCACGTGGGCCAGGTGGGGCAATCACGTGGGCCCCCAGGGGAAATCACGTGGGCCCCCAGGGGAAATCACGTGGGCCCCCAGGGGAAATCACGTGGGCCCCCAGGGGAAATCACGTGGGCCAGGTGGGGCAATCACGTGGGCCAGGTGGGGCAATCACGTGGGCCCCCAGGGGAAATCACGTGGGCCCCCAGGGGAAATCACGTGGGCCCCCAGGGGAAATCACGTGGGCCCCCAGGGGAAATCACGTGGGCCCCCAGGGGAAATCACGTGGGCCCCCAGGGGAAATCACGTGGGCCCCCAGGGGAAATCACGTGGGCCCCCAGGGGAAATCACGTGGGCCAGGTGGGGCAATCACGTGGGCCAGGTGGAGCAATCACGTGGGCCCCCAGGGGAAATCACGTGGGCCCCCAGGGGAAATCACGTGGGCCCCCAGGGGAAATCACGTGGGCCCCCAGGGGAAATCACGTGGGCCCCCAGGGGAAATCACGTGGGCCCCCAGGGGAAATCACGTGGGCCCCCAGGGGAAATCACGTGGGCCAGGTGGGGCAATCACGTGGGCCAGGTGGGGCAATCACGTGGGCCCCCAGGGGAAATCACGTGGGCCCCCAGGGGAAATCACGTGGGCCAGGTGGGGAAATCACGTGGGCCAGGTGGGGCAATCACGTGGGCCCCCAGGGGAAATCACGTGGGCCCCCAGGGGAAATCACGTGGGCCCCCAGGGGAAATCACGTGGGCCCCCAGGGGAAATCACGTGGGCCCCCAGGGGAAATCACGTGGGCCCCCAGGGGAAATCACGTGGGCCCCCAGGGGAAATCACGTGGGCCCCCAGGGGAAATCACGTGGGCCCCCAGGGGAAATCACGTGGGCCCCCAGGGGAAATCACGTGGGCCCCCAGGGGAAATCACGTGGGCCCCCAGGGGAAATCACGTGGGCCCCCAGGGGAAATCACGTGGGCCCCCAGGGGAAATCACGTGGGCCCCCAGGGGAAATCACGTGGGCCCCCAGGGGAAATCACGTGGGCCCCCAGGGGAAATCACGTGGGCCAGGTGGGGCAATCACGTGGGCCCCCAGGGGAAATCACGTGGGCCCCCAGGGGAAATCACGTGGGCCCCCAGGGGAAATCACGTGGGCCCCCAGGGGAAATCACGTGGGCCCCCAGGGGAAATCACGTGGGCCCCCAGGGGAAATCACGTGGGCCCCCAGGGGAAATCACGTGGGCCCCCAGGGGAAATCACGTGGGCCCCCAGGGGAAATCACGTGGGCCCCCAGGGGAAATCACGTGGGCCCCCAGGGGAAATCACGTGGGCCCCCAGGTGGGGCAATCACGTGGGCCAGGTGGGGCAATCACGTGGGCCCCCAGGTGGAGCAATCACGTGGGCCCCCAGGGGAAATCACGTGGGCCCCCAGGGGAAATCACGTGGGCCCCCAGGGGAAATCACGTGGGCCCCCAGGGGAAATCACGTGGGCCCCCAGGGGAAATCACGTGGGCCCCCAGGGGAAATCACGTGGGCCCCCAGGGGAAATCACGTGGGCCAGGTGGGGCAATCACGTGGGCCCCCAGGTGGAAATCACGTGGGCCCCCAGGGGAAATCACGTGGGCCCCCAGGGGAAATCACGTGGGCCAGGTGGGGCAATCACGTGGGCCAGGTGGGGCAATCACGTGGGCCCCCAGGGGAAATCACGTGGGCCCCCAGGGGAAATCACGTGGGCCCCCAGGGGAAATCACGTGGGCCCCCAGGGGAAATCACGTGGGCCCCCAGGGGAAATCACGTGGGCCCCCAGGGGAAATCACGTGGGCCCCCAGGGGAAATCACGTGGGCCCCCAGGGGAAATCACGTGGGCCCCCAGGGGAAATCACGTGGGCCCCCAGGGGAAATCACGTGGGCCAGGTGGGGCAATCACGTGGGCCCCCAGGGGAAATCACGTGGGCCCCCAGGGGAAATCACGTGGGCCCCCAGGGGAAATCACGTGGGCCCCCAGGGGAAATCACGTGGGCCCCCAGGGGAAATCACGTGGGCCCCCAGGGGAAATCACGTGGGCCCCCAGGGGAAATCACGTGGGCCCCCAGGGGAAATCACGTGGGCCCCCAGGGGAAATCACGTGGGCCCCCAGGGGAAATCACGTGGGCCCCAGGTGGGGCAATCACGTGGGCCAGGTGGGGCAATCACGTGGGCCCCCAGGGGAAATCACGTGGGCCCCCAGGGGAAATCACGTGGGCCCCCAGGGGAAATCACGTGGGCCAGGTGGGGCAATCACGTGGGCCCCCAGGTGGGGCAATCACGTGGGCCCCCAGGTGGAAATCACGTGGGCCCCCAGGGGAAATCACGTGGGCCCCCAGGGGAAATCACGTGGGCCCCCAGGGGAAATCACGTGGGCCCCCAGGGGAAATCACGTGGGCCCCCAGGGGAAATCACGTGGGCCCCCAGGGGAAATCACGTGGGCCCCCAGGGGAAATCACGTGGGCCCCCAGGGGAAATCACGTGGGCCAGGTGGGGCAATCACGTGGGCCCCCAGGGGAAATCACGTGGGCCCCCAGGGGAAATCACGTGGGCCCCCAGGGGAAATCACGTGGGCCCCCAGGGGAAATCACGTGGGCCCCCAGGGGAAATCACGTGGGCCCCCAGGGGAAATCACGTGGGCCAGGTGGGGCAATCACGTGGGCCCCCAGGGGAAATCACGTGGGCCCCCAGGGGAAATCACGTGGGCCCCCAGGGGAAATCACGTGGGCCCCCAGGGGAAATCACGTGGGCCCCCAGGTGGGGCAATCACGTGGGCCAGGTGGGGAAATCACGTGGGCCCCCAGGGGAAATCACGTGGGCCCCCAGGGGAAATCACGTGGGCCCCCAGGGGAAATCACGTGGGCCAGGTGGGGCAATCACGTGGGCCAGGTGGGGCAATCACGTGGGCCCCCAGGGGAAATCACGTGGGCCCCCAGGGGAAATCACGTGGGCCCCCAGGGGAAATCACGTGGGCCCCCAGGGGAAATCACGTGGGCCCCCAGGGGAAATCACGTGGGCCCCCAGGGGAAATCACGTGGGCCCCCAGGGGAAATCACGTGGGCCAGGTGGGGCAATCACGTGGGCCAGGTGGGGCAATCACGTGGGCCCCCAGGGGAAATCACGTGGGCCCCCAGGGGAAATCACGTGGGCCAGGTGGGGCAATCACGTGGGCCAGGTGGGGCAATCACGTGGGCCCCCAGGGGAAATCACGTGGGCCCCCAGGGGAAATCACGTGGGCCCCCAGGGGAAATCACGTGGGCCCCCAGGGGAAATCACGTGGGCCCCCAGGGGAAATCACGTGGGCCCCCAGGGGAAATCACGTGGGCCCCCAGGGGAAATCACGTGGGCCCCCAGGGGAAATCACGTGGGCCCCCAGGGGAAATCACGTGGGCCAGGTGGGGCAATCACGTGGGCCCCCAGGGGAAATCACGTGGGCCCCCAGGGGAAATCACGTGGGCCCCCAGGGGAAATCACGTGGGCCCCCAGGGGAAATCACGTGGGCCCCCAGGGGAAATCACGTGGGCCCCCAGGGGAAATCACGTGGGCCCCCAGGGGAAATCACGTGGGCCCCCAGGGGAAATCACGTGGGCCCCCAGGGGAAATCACGTGGGCCCCCAGGGGAAATCACGTGGGCCCCCAGGGGAAATCACGTGGGCCCCCAGGGGAAATCACGTGGGCCCCCAGGTGGGGCAATCACGTGGGCCAGGTGGGGCAATCACGTGGGCCCCCAGGGGAAATCACGTGGGCCCCCAGGGGAAATCACGTGGGCCCCCAGGGGAAATCACGTGGGCCCCCAGGGGAAATCACGTGGGCCCCCAGGGGAAATCACGTGGGCCCCCAGGGGAAATCACGTGGGCCCCCAGGGGAAATCACGTGGGCCCCCAGGGGAAATCACGTGGGCCAGGTGGGGCAATCACGTGGGCCCCCAGGTGGAGCAATCACGTGGGCCCCCAGGGGAAATCACGTGGGCCCCCAGGGGAAATCACGTGGGCCAGGTGGGGCAATCACGTGGGCCAGGTGGGGCAATCACGTGGGCCCCCAGGGGAAATCACGTGGGCCCCCAGGGGAAATCACGTGGGCCCCCAGGGGAAATCACGTGGGCCCCCAGGGGAAATCACGTGGGCCCCCAGGGGAAATCACGTGGGCCCCCAGGGGAAATCACGTGGGCCCCCAGGGGAAATCACGTGGGCCCCCAGGGGAAATCACGTGGGCCCCCAGGGGAAATCACGTGGGCCCCCAGGGGAAATCACGTGGGCCAGGTGGGGCAATCACGTGGGCCCCCAGGGGAAATCACGTGGGCCCCCAGGGGAAATCACGTGGGCCCCCAGGGGAAATCACGTGGGCCCCCAGGGGAAATCACGTGGGCCCCCAGGGGAAATCACGTGGGCCCCCAGGGGAAATCACGTGGGCCCCCAGGGGAAATCACGTGGGCCCCCAGGGGAAATCACGTGGGCCCCCAGGGGAAATCACGTGGGCCCCCAGGGGAAATCACGTGGGCCCCCAGGGGAAATCACGTGGGCCAGGTGGGGCAATCACGTGGGCCAGGTGGGGCAATCACGTGGGCCAGGTGGGGAAATCACGTGGGCCCCCAGGGGAAATCACGTGGGCCCCCAGGGGAAATCACGTGGGCCCCCAGGGGAAATCACGTGGGCCCCCAGGGGAAATCACGTGGGCCCCCAGGGGAAATCACGTGGGCCCCCAGGGGAAATCACGTGGGCCCCCAGGGGAAATCACGTGGGCCAGGTGGGGCAATCACGTGGGCCCCCAGGGGGCATCACGTGGGCCCCCAGGGGAAATCACGTGGGCCCCCAGGGGAAATCACGTGGGCCCCCAGGGGAAATCACGTGGGCCCCCAGGTGGGGAAATCACGTGGGCCAGGTGGGGCAATCACGTGGGCCCCCAGGGGAAATCACGTGGGCCCCCAGGGGAAATCACGTGGGCCCCCAGGGGAAATCACGTGGGCCCCCAGGGGAAATCACGTGGGCCAGGTGGGGCAATCACGTGGGCCCCCAGGGGAAATCACGTGGGCCCCCAGGGGAAATCACGTGGGCCCCCAGGGGAAATCACGTGGGCCCCCAGGGGAAATCACGTGGGCCCCCAGGGGAAATCACGTGGGCCCCCAGGGGAAATCACGTGGGCCCCCAGGGGAAATCACGTGGGCCCCCAGGGGAAATCACGTGGGCCCCCAGGGGAAATCACGTGGGCCCCCAGGGGAAATCACGTGGGCCCCCAGGGGAAATCACGTGGGCCCCCAGGGGAAATCACGTGGGCCCCCAGGGGAAATCACGTGGGCCCCCAGGGGAAATCACGTGGGCCCCCAGGGGAAATCACGTGGGCCCCCAGGGGAAATCACGTGGGCCCCCAGGGGAAATCACGTGGGCCCCCAGGGGAAATCACGTGGGCCCCCAGGTGGGGCAATCACGTGGGCCAGGTGGGGCAATCACGTGGGCCCCCAGGGGAAATCACGTGGGCCCCCAGGGGAAATCACGTGGGCCCCCAGGGGAAATCACGTGGGCCAGGTGGGGAAATCACGTGGGCCCCCAGGGGCAATCACGTGGGCCCCCAGGGGAAATCACGTGGGCCCCCAGGGGAAATCACGTGGGCCCCCAGGGGAAATCACGTGGGCCCCCAGGGGAAATCACGTGGGCCCCCAGGGGAAATCACGTGGGCCCCCAGGTGGGGCAATCACGTGGGCCAGGTGGGGCAATCACGTGGGCCCCCAGGGGAAATCACGTGGGCCCCCAGGGGAAATCACGTGGGCCCCCAGGGGAAATCACGTGGGCCAGGTGGGGCAATCACGTGGGCCAGGTGGGGCAATCACGTGGGCCCCCAGGGGAAATCACGTGGGCCCCCAGGGGAAATCACGTGGGCCCCCAGGGGAAATCACGTGGGCCCCCAGGGGAAATCACGTGGGCCCCCAGGGGAAATCACGTGGGCCCCCAGGGGAAATCACGTGGGCCCCCAGGGGAAATCACGTGGGCCAGGTGGGGCAATCACGTGGGCCAGGTGGGGCAATCACGTGGGCCCCCAGGGGAAATCACGTGGGCCCCCAGGGGAAATCACGTGGGCCAGGTGGGGCAATCACGTGGGCCAGGTGGGGCAATCACGTGGGCCCCCAGGGGAAATCACGTGGGCCCCCAGGGGAAATCACGTGGGCCCCCAGGGGAAATCACGTGGGCCCCCAGGGGAAATCACGTGGGCCCCCAGGGGAAATCACGTGGGCCCCCAGGGGAAATCACGTGGGCCCCCAGGGGAAATCACGTGGGCCCCCAGGGGAAATCACGTGGGCCCCCAGGGGAAATCACGTGGGCCCCCAGGGGAAATCACGTGGGCCCCCAGGGGAAATCACGTGGGCCCCCAGGGGAAATCACGTGGGCCCCCAGGGGAAATCACGTGGGCCCCCAGGGGAAATCACGTGGGCCAGGTGGGGCAATCACGTGGGCCAGGTGGGGAAATCACGTGGGCCCCCAGGGGAAATCACGTGGGCCCCCAGGGGAAATCACGTGGGCCCCCAGGGGAAATCACGTGGGCCAGGTGGGGCAATCACGTGGGCCAGGTGGGGCAATCACGTGGGCCCCCAGGGGAAATCACGTGGGCCCCCAGGGGAAATCACGTGGGCCCCCAGGGGAAATCACGTGGGCCCCCAGGGGAAATCACGTGGGCCCCCAGGGGAAATCACGTGGGCCAGGTGGGGCAATCACGTGGGCCCCCAGGGGAAATCACGTGGGCCCCCAGGGGAAATCACGTGGGCCCCCAGGGGAAATCACGTGGGCCCCCAGGGGAAATCACGTGGGCCCCCAGGGGAAATCACGTGGGCCCCCAGGGGAAATCACGTGGGCCCCCAGGGGAAATCACGTGGGCCCCCAGGGGAAATCACGTGGGCCCCCAGGGGAAATCACGTGGGCCCCCAGGGGAAATCACGTGGGCCCCCAGGGGAAATCACGTGGGCCCCCAGGGGAAATCACGTGGGCCCCCAGGGGAAATCACGTGGGCCCCCAGGGGAAATCACGTGGGCCCCCAGGGGAAATCACGTGGGCCAGGTGGGGCAATCACGTGGGCCCCCAGGTGGGGCAATCACGTGGGCCCCCAGGGGAAATCACGTGGGCCCCCAGGGGAAATCACGTGGGCCCCCAGGGGAAATCACGTGGGCCAGGTGGGGCAATCACGTGGGCCAGGTGGGGCAATCACGTGGGCCCCCAGGGGAAATCACGTGGGCCCCCAGGGGAAATCACGTGGGCCCCCAGGGGAAATCACGTGGGCCCCCAGGGGAAATCACGTGGGCCCCCAGGGGAAATCACGTGGGCCCCCAGGGGAAATCACGTGGGCCCCCAGGGGAAATCACGTGGGCCCCCAGGGGAAATCACGTGGGCCCCCAGGGGAAATCACGTGGGCCAGGTGGGGCAATCACGTGGGCCCCCAGGTGGAGCAATCACGTGGGCCCCCAGGGGAAATCACGTGGGCCCCCAGGGGAAATCACGTGGGCCCCCAGGGGAAATCACGTGGGCCCCCAGGGGAAATCACGTGGGCCCCCAGGGGAAATCACGTGGGCCCCCAGGGGAAATCACGTGGGCCCCCAGGGGAAATCACGTGGGCCAGGTGGGGCAATCACGTGGGCCAGGTGGGGCAATCACGTGGGCCCCCAGGGGAAATCACGTGGGCCCCCAGGGGAAATCACGTGGGCCAGGTGGGGCAATCACGTGGGCCCCCAGGGGAAATCACGTGGGCCCCCAGGGGAAATCACGTGGGCCCCCAGGGGAAATCACGTGGGCCCCCAGGGGAAATCACGTGGGCCCCCAGGGGAAATCACGTGGGCCCCCAGGGGAAATCACGTGGGCCCCCAGGGGAAATCACGTGGGCCCCCAGGGGAAATCACGTGGGCCCCCAGGGGAAATCACGTGGGCCCCCAGGGGAAATCACGTGGGCCCCCAGGGGAAATCACGTGGGCCCCCAGGGGAAATCACGTGGGCCCCCAGGGGAAATCACGTGGGCCCCCAGGGGAAATCACGTGGGCCAGGTGGGGAAATCACGTGGGCCCCCAGGGGAAATCACGTGGGCCCCCAGGGGAAATCACGTGGGCCCCCAGGGGAAATCACGTGGGCCCCCAGGGGAAATCACGTGGGCCCCCAGGGGAAATCACGTGGGCCCCCAGGGGAAATCACGTGGGCCCCCAGGGGAAATCACGTGGGCCCCCAGGGGAAATCACGTGGGCCAGGTGGGGCAATCACGTGGGCCCCCAGGGGAAATCACGTGGGCCCCCAGGGGAAATCACGTGGGCCCCCAGGGGAAATCACGTGGGCCCCCAGGGGAAATCACGTGGGCCCCCAGGGGAAATCACGTGGGCCCCCAGGGGAAATCACGTGGGCCCCCAGGGGAAATCACGTGGGCCCCCAGGGGAAATCACGTGGGCCCCCAGGGGAAATCACGTGGGCCCCCAGGGGAAATCACGTGGGCCCCCAGGGGAAATCACGTGGGCCCCCAGGGGAAATCACGTGGGCCCCCAGGGGAAATCACGTGGGCCCCCAGGGGAAATCACGTGGGCCCCCAGGGGAAATCACGTGGGCCCCCAGGGGAAATCACGTGGGCCCCCAGGGGAAATCACGTGGGCCCCCAGGGGAAATCACGTGGGCCCCCAGGGGAAATCACGTGGGCCCCCAGGGGAAATCACGTGGGCCCCCAGGGGAAATCACGTGGGCCAGGTGGGGCAATCACGTGGGCCCCCAGGGGAAATCACGTGGGCCCCCAGGGGAAATCACGTGGGCCCCCAGGGGAAATCACGTGGGCCCCCAGGGGAAATCACGTGGGCCCCCAGGGGAAATCACGTGGGCCCCCAGGGGAAATCACGTGGGCCCCCAGGGGAAATCACGTGGGCCCCCAGGGGAAATCACGTGGGCCAGGTGGGGCAATCACGTGGGCCCCCAGGGGAAATCACGTGGGCCCCCAGGGGAAATCACGTGGGCCCCCAGGGGAAATCACGTGGGCCCCCAGGGGAAATCACGTGGGCCCCCAGGGGAAATCACGTGGGCCCCCAGGGGAAATCACGTGGGCCCCCAGGGGAAATCACGTGGGCCCCCAGGGGAAATCACGTGGGCCCCCAGGGGAAATCACGTGGGCCCCCAGGGGAAATCACGTGGGCCCCCAGGGGAAATCACGTGGGCCCCCAGGGGAAATCACGTGGGCCAGGTGGGGCAATCACGTGGGCCCCCAGGGGAAATCACGTGGGCCCCCAGGGGAAATCACGTGGGCCCCCAGGGGAAATCACGTGGGCCCCCAGGGGAAATCACGTGGGCCCCCAGGGGAAATCACGTGGGCCCCCAGGGGAAATCACGTGGGCCCCCAGGGGAAATCACGTGGGCCCCCAGGGGAAATCACGTGGGCCCCCAGGGGAAATCACGTGGGCCCCCAGGGGAAATCACGTGGGCCCCCAGGTGGGGAAATCACGTGGGCCAGGTGGGGCAATCACGTGGGCCAGGTGGGGAAATCACGTGGGCCCCCAGGGGAAATCACGTGGGCCCCCAGGGGAAATCACGTGGGCCCCCAGGGGAAATCACGTGGGCCCCCAGGGGAAATCACGTGGGCCCCCAGGGGAAATCACGTGGGCCCCCAGGGGAAATCACGTGGGCCCCCAGGGGAAATCACGTGGGCCAGGTGGGGCAATCACGTGGGCCCCCAGGGGCAATCACGTGGGCCCCCAGGGGAAATCACGTGGGCCCCCAGGGGAAATCACGTGGGCCCCCAGGGGAAATCACGTGGGCCAGGTGGGGAAATCACGTGGGCCAGGTGGGGAAATCACGTGGGCCCCCAGGGGAAATCACGTGGGCCCCCAGGGGAAATCACGTGGGCCCCCAGGGGAAATCACGTGGGCCCCCAGGGGAAATCACGTGGGCCAGGTGGGGCAATCACGTGGGCCAGGTGGGGCAATCACGTGGGCCAGGTGGGGAAATCACGTGGGCCCCCAGGGGAAATCACGTGGGCCCCCAGGGGAAATCACGTGGGCCCCCAGGGGAAATCACGTGGGCCCCCAGGGGAAATCACGTGGGCCCCCAGGGGAAATCACGTGGGCCCCCAGGGGAAATCACGTGGGCCCCCAGGGGAAATCACGTGGGCCCCCAGGGGAAATCACGTGGGCCCCCAGGGGAAATCACGTGGGCCCCCAGGGGCAATCACGTGGGCCCCCAGGGGAAATCACGTGGGCCCCCAGGGGAAATCACGTGGGCCCCCAGGGGAAATCACGTGGGCCAGGTGGGGCAATCACGTGGGCCCCCAGGTGGAGCAATCACGTGGGCCCCCAGGGGAAATCACGTGGGCCCCCAGGGGAAATCACGTGGGCCCCCAGGGGAAATCACGTGGGCCCCCAGGGGAAATCACGTGGGCCCCCAGGGGAAATCACGTGGGCCCCCAGGGGAAATCACGTGGGCCCCCAGGGGAAATCACGTGGGCCAGGTGGGGCAATCACGTGGGCCAGGTGGGGCAATCACGTGGGCCCCCAGGGGAAATCACGTGGGCCCCCAGGGGAAATCACGTGGGCCAGGTGGGGAAATCACGTGGGCCCCCAGGGGAAATCACGTGGGCCCCCAGGGGAAATCACGTGGGCCCCCAGGGGAAATCACGAGGGCCCCCAGGGGAAATCACGGAAATCACGTGGGCCCCCACGGGAAATCACGTGGTACCCCAGGGGAAATCACGTGAGCCCCCAGGGGAAATCACGTGGGCCAGGTGGGGCAATCACGTGGGCCAGGTGGGGCAATCACGTGGGCCCCCAGGGGAAATCACGTGGGCCCCCAGGGGAAATCACGTGGGCCCCCAGGGCAAATCACGTGGGCCAGGTGGGGCAATCACGTGGGCCCCCAGGTGAAATCACGTGGGCCCCCAGGGGAAATCACGTGGGCCCCCACGGGAAATCACGTGGTCCCCCAGGGGAAATCACATGGGCCCCCATGGGAAATCACGTGGGCCCCCACGGGAAATCACGTGGGCCCCCAGGGGAAATCACATGGGCCCCCAGGGCCAATCACGTGGGCCCCCAGGGGAAATCACGCGGGCCCCCAGGGGAAATCACGTGGGCCCCCAGGGGAAATCACGTGGGCCAGGTGGGGCAATCACGTGGGCCAGGTGGGGCAATCACGTGGGCCAGGTGGAGAAATCACGTGGTCCACCAGGGGAAATCACGTGGGCCCCCAGGGGAAATCACGTGGGCCCCCAGGGCAAATCACGTGGGCCCCCAGGGGAAATCACGTGGGCCCCCAGGGGGAATCACGTGGGCCCCCAGGGGAAATCACGTGGGCCCCCAGGGAAAATCACGTGGGCCAGGTGGGGCAATCACGTGGGCCAGGTTGGGCAATCACGTAGGCCCCCAGGGGAAATCACGTGGGCCCCCAGGGGAAATCACGTGGGCCCCCCAGGGGAAATCACGTGGGCCAGGTGGGGCAATCACGTGGGCCAGGTGGGGTAATCACGTGGGCCAGGTGTAGCAATCACGTGGGCCCCCAGGGGAAATCACGTGGGCCCCCAGGGGAAATCACGTGGGCCCCCAGGGGAAATCACGTGGGCCCCCAGGGGAAATCACGTGGGCCAGGTGGGGCAATCACGTGGGCCCCCAGGGGAAATCACGTGGGCCCCCAGGGGAAATCACGTGGGCCCCCAGGGGAAATCACGTGGGCCAGGTGGGGCAATCACGTGGGCCAGGTGGAGCAATCACGTGGGCCCCCAGGGGAAATCACGTGGGCCCCCAGGGCAAATCACGTGGGCCCCCAGGGGCAATCACGTGGGCCCCCAGGGGAAATCACGTGGGCCCCCAGGGGAAATCACGTGGGCCCCCAGGGGAAATCACGTGGGACGCAAGTGGAAATCACGTGGGCCAGGTGGGGCAATCACGTGTGCCAGGTGGGGCAATCACGTGGGCCAGGTGGAGCAATCACGTGGGCCCCCAGGGGAAATCACGTGGGCCAGGTGGGGCAATCACGTGGGCCAGGTGGGGCAATCACGTGGGCCCCCAGGGGAAATCACGTGGGCCCCCAGGGGAAATCACCTGGGCCCCCAGGGGAAATCACGTGGGGCCCAGGGGTAATCACGTGGGCGCCCCGGGCAAATCACGTGGGCCCCCAGGGGAAATGACGTGGGCCCCCAGGGGAAATCACGTGGGCCCCCAGGGGAAATCACGTGGGCCCCCAGGGGAAATCACGTGGGCTCCTAGGGGAAATCACATGGGCCCCCAGGGGAAATTACGTGGGCCCCCAGGGGAAATCAATTGGGCCCCCAGGGGAAATCACGTGGGCCCCCAGGGGAAATCACGTGGGCCAGGTGGGGAAATCACGTGGGCCCCCAGGGGAAATCACGTGGGCCCCCAGGGGAAATCACGTGGGCCCCCAGGGCAAATCACGTGGGCCGCCAGGGGAAATCACGTGGGCCCCCAGGGGAAATCACGTGGGCCCCCAAGGGAAATCACGTGGGCCCCCAGGGCAAATCACGTGGGCCCCCAGGGCAAATCACGTGGGCCAGGTGGGGCAATCACGTGGGCCCCCAGGTGAAATCACGTGGGCCCCCAGGGGAAATCACGTGGGCTGCCAGGGGAAGTCACGTGGGCCCCCAGGGGAAATCACGTGGGCCCCCAGGGGAAATCACGTGGGCCCCCAGGGCAAATCACGTGGGCCGCCAGGGGAAATCACGTGGGCCCCCAGGGGAAATCACGTGGGCCCCCAGGGGAAATCACTTGGGCCCCCAGGGAAAATCACGTGGGCCCCCAGGGGAAATCACGTGGGCCCCCAGGGCAAATCACGTGGGCCAGGTGGGGCAATCACGTGGGCCCCCAGGTGAAATCACGTGGGCCCCCAGGGGAAATCACGTGGGCCCCCACGGGAAATCACGTGGTCCCCCAGGGGAAATCACATGGGCCCCCAGGGGAAATCACGTGGGCCCCCACGGGAAATCACGTGGGCCCCCAGGGGAAATCACATGGGCCCCCAGGGCCAATCACGTGGGCCCCCAGGGGAAATCACGCGGGCCCCCAGGGGAAATAACGTGGGCCCCCAGGGGAAATCACGTGGTCCAGGTGGGGCAATCACGTGGGCCAGGTGGGGTAATCACGTGGGCCAGGTGTAGCAATCACGTGGGCCCCCAGGGGAAATCACGTGGGCCCCCAGGGGAAATCACGTGGGCCCCCAGGGGAAATCACGTGGGCCCCCAGGGGAAATCACGTGGGCCAGGAGGGACAATCACGTGGGCCCCCAGGGGTAATCACGTGGGCCCCCAGGGGAAAACATGTGGGCCCCCAGGGGAAATCTCTTGGGCCAGGTGGGGCAATCACGTGGGCCAGGTGGAGCAATCACGTGGGCCCCCAGGGGAAATCACGTGGGCCCCCAGGGCAAATCACGTGGGCCCCCAGGGGCAATCACGTGGGCCCCCAGGGGAAATCACGTGGGCCCCCAGGGGAAATCACGTGGGCCCCCAGTGGAAATCACGTGGGACGCAAGTGGAAATCACGTGGGCCAGGTGGGGCAATCACGTGGGCCAGGTGGGGCAATCACGTGGGCCCCCAGGGGAAATCACGTGGGCCCCCAGGGGAAATCACGTGGGCCAGGTGGGGCAATCACGTGGGCCCCCAGGGGCAAACACGTGGGCCCCCAGGGGAAATCACGTGGGCCCCCAGGGGAAATCACGTGGGCCCCCAGGGGAAATCACGTGGGCCCCCAGGGGAAATCACGTGGGCCCCCCGGGCAATTCACGTGGGCCCCCAGGGGAAATCACGTGGGCACCCAGGGGAAATCACGTGGGCCCCCAGGGGAAATCACGTGGGCCCCCAGGGGAAATCACGTGGGCTCCTAGGGGAAATCACATGGGCCCCTAGGGGAAATCACGTGGGCCCCCAGGGGAAATCAAGTGGGCCCCCAGGGGAAATCACGTGGGCCCCCAGGGGAAATCACGTGGGCCAGGTGGGGAAATCACGTGGGCCCCCAGGGCAAATCACGTGGGCCGCCAGGGGAAATCACGTGGGCCCCCAGGGGAAATCACGTGGGCCCCCAGGGGAAATCACGTGGGCCAGGTGGGGCAATCACGTGGGCCCCCAGGGCAAATCACGTGGGCCAGGTGGGGCAATCACGTGGGCCCCCAGGTGAAATCACGTGGGCCCCCAGGTGAAATCACGTGGGCCCCCAGGGGAAATCACGTGGGCCCCCAGGGGAAATCACGTGGGCCCCCAGGGGAAATCACGTGGGCCCCCAGGGGAAATCACGTGGGCCCCCAGGGGAAATCACGTGGGCCCCCAGGGCAAATCACGTGGGCCCCCAGGGGAAATCACGTGGGCCCCCAGGGGAAATCACGTGGGCCCCCAGGGGAAATCACGAGGGCCCCCAGGGGAAATCACGTGGGCCCCCAGGGGAAATCACGTGGGCCCCCAGGGGAAATCACGTGGGCCCCCAGGGGAAATCACGTGGGCCCCCAGGGGAAATCACGTGGGCCAGGTGGGGCAATCACATGGGCCAGGTGGGGAAATCACGTGGGCCCCCAGGGGAAATCACGTGGGCCCCCAGGGGAAATCACGTGGGCCCCCAGGGGAAATCACGTGGGCCAGGTGGGGCAATCACATGGGCCAGGTGGGGCAATCACCTGGGCCCCCAGGGGAAATCACGTGGGCCCCCAGGGGAAATCACGTGGGCCCCCAGGGGAAATCACGTGGGCCCCCAGGGGAAATCACGTGGGCCCCCAGGGGAAATCACGTGGGCCAGGTGGGGCAATCACGTGGGCCCCCAGGGGAAATCACGTATGCCCCCAGGGGAAATCACGTGGGCCCCCAGGGGAAATCACGTTGTCCCCCACGTGAAATCACGTGGTCCCCCAGGGGAAATCACGTGGGCCTCCAGGGGAATTCACGTGGGCCAGGTGGGGCAATCACGTGGGGCCCCAGGGGAAATCACGTGGGCCCCCTGGGGAAATCACGTGGGCCCCCAGGGGAAATCACGTGGGCCCCCAGGGGAAATCACGTGGGCCCCCAGGGGAAATCAGGGGGGCCAGGTGGGGCAATCACGTGGGCCAGGTGGGGCAATCACGTGGGCCTCCAGGGGAAATCACGTGGGCCCCCAGGTGAAATCACGTGGGCCCCCAGGGGAAATCACGTGGGCCCCCAGGGGAAATCACGTGGGCCCCCACGGGAAATCACGTGGTACCCCAGGGGAAATCACGTGAGCCCCCAGGGGAAATCACGTGGGCCAGGTGGGGCAATCACGTGGGCCAGGTGGGGCAATCACGTGGGCCCCCAGGGGAAATCACGTGGGCCCCCAGGGGAAATCACGTGGGCCCCCAGGGCAAATCACGTGGGCCAGGTGGGGCAATCACGTGGGCCCCCAGGTGAAATCACGTGGGCCCCCAGGGGAAATCACGGGGGCCCCCACGGGAAATCACGTGGTCCCCCAGGGGAAATCACATGGGCCCCCAGGGGAAATCACGTGGGCCCCCACGGGAAATCACGTGGGCCCCCAGGGGAAATCACATGGGCCCCCAGGGCCAATCACGTGGGCCCCCAGGGGAAATCACGTGGGCCCCCAGGGGAAATCACGTGGGCCCCCAGGGGAAATCACGTGGGCCAGGTGGGGCAATCACGTGGGCCAGGTGGGGCAATCACGTGGGCCAGGTGGAGAAATCACGTGGGCCCCCAGGGGAAATCACGTGGGCCCCCAGGGGAAATCACGTGGGCCCCCAGGGGGAAATCACGTGGGCCCCCAGGGGAAATCACGTGGGCCCCCAGGGGAAATCACGTGGGCCAGGTGGGGCAATCACGTGGGCCCCCAGGGGCAATCACGTGGGCCCCCAGGGGAAATCACGTGGGCCCCCAGGGGAAATCACGTGGGCCCCCAGGGGAAATCACGTGGGCCAGGTGGGGCAATCACGTGGGCCAGGTGGGGTAATCACGTGGGCCAGGTGTAGCAATCACGTGGGCCCCCAGGGGAAATCACGTGGGCCCCCAGGGGAAATCACGTGGGCCCCCAGGGGAAATCACGTGGGCCAGGAGGGACAATCACGTGGGCCCCCAGGGGAAATCACGTGGGCCCCCAGGGGAAAACACGTGGGCCCCCAGGGGAAATCACGTGGGCCAGGTGGGGCAATCACGTGGGCCAGGTGGAGCAATCACGTGGGCCCCCAGGGGAAATCACGTGGGCCCCCAGGGCAAATCACGTGGGCCCCCAGGGGCAATCACGTGGGCCCCCAGGGGAAATCACGTGGGCCCCCAGGGGAAATCACGTGGGCCCCCAGGGGAAATCACGTGGGACGCAAGTGGAAATCACGTGGGCCAGGTGGGGCAATCACGTGTGCCAGGTGGGGCAATCACGTGGGCCCCCAGGGGAAATCACGTGGGCCCCCAGGGGAAATCACGTGGGCCAGGTGGGGCAATCACGTGGGCCCCCAGGGGCAATCACGTGGGCCCCCAGGGGAAATCACGTGGGCCCCCAGGGGAAATCACGTGGGCCCCCAGGGGAAATCACGTGGGCCCCCAGGGGAAATCACGTGGGCGCCCCGGGCAAATCACGTGGGCCCCCAGGGGAAATGACGTGGGCCCCCAGGGGAAATCACGTGGGCCCCCAGGGGAAATCACGTGGGCCCCCAGGGGAAATCACGTGGGCTCCTAGGGGAAATCACATGGGCCCCCAGGGGAAATCACGTGGGCCCCCAGGGGAAATCAATTGGGCCCCCAGGGGAAATCACGTGGGCCCCCAGGGGAAATCACGTGGGCCAGGTGGGGAAATCACGTGGGCCCCCAGGGGAAATCACGTGGGCCCCCAAGGGAAATCACGTGGGCCCCCAGGGCAAATCACGTGGGCCGCCAGGGGAAATCACGTGGGCCCCCAGGGGAAATCACGTGGGCCCCCAGGGGAAATCACGTGGGCCCCCAGGGCAAATCACGTGGGCCCCCAGGGCAAATCACGTGGGCCAGGTGGGGCAATCACGTGGGCCCCCAGGTGAAATCACGTGGGCCCCCAGGGGAAATCACGTGGGCCGCCAGGGGAAGTCACGTGGGCCCCCAGGGGAAATCACGTGGGACCCCAGGGGAAATCACGTGGGCCCCCAGGGCAAATCACGTGGGCCGCCAGGGGAAATCACGTGGGCCCCCAGGGGAAATCACGTGGGCCCCCAGGGGAAATCACGTGGGCCCCCAGGGGAAATCACGTGGGCCCCCAGGGGAAATCACGTGGGCCCCCAGGGGAAATCACGTGGGCCAGGTGGGGCAATCACGTGGGCCCCCAGGGGAAATCACGTGGGCCCCCAGGGGAAATCACGTGGGCCCCCAGGGGAAATCACGTGGTCCCCCAGGGGAAATCACATGGGCCCCCAGGGGAAATCACGTGGGCCCCTACGGGAAATCACGTGGGCCCCCAGGGGAAATCACATGGGCCCCCAGGGGAAATCACGTGGGCCCCCAGGGGAAATCACGTGGGCCCCCAGGGGAAATCACGTGGGCCCCCAGGGGAAATCACGTGGGCCAGGTGGGGCAATCACGTGGGCCAGGTGGGGCAATCACGTGGGCCAGGGGTAGCAATCACGTGGGCCCCCAGGGGAAATCACGTGGGCCCCCAGGGGAAATCACGTGGGCCCCCAGGGGAAATCACGTGGGCCAGGAGGGGCAATCACGTGGGCCCCCAGGGGAAATCACGTGGGCCCCCAGGGGAAATCACGTGGGCCCCCAGGGGAAATCACGTGGGCCAGGTGGGGCAATCACGTGGGCCAGGTGGAGCAATCACGTGGGCCCCCAGGGGAAATCACGTGGGCCCCCAGGGGAAATCACGTGGGCCCCCAGGGGAAATCACGTGGGCCCCCAGGGGAAATCACGTGGGCCCCCAGGGGAAATCACGTGGGCCCCCAGGGGAAATCACGTGGGCCCCCAGGGGAAATCACGTGGGCCAGGTGGGGCAATCACGTGGGCCAGGTGGGGCAATCACGTGGGCCCCCAGGGGAAATCACGTGGGCCCCCAGGGGAAATCACGTGGGCCAGGTGGGGCAATCACGTGGGCCAGGAGGGGCAATCACGTGGGCCCCCAGGGGAAATCACGTGGGCCCCCAGGGGAAATCACGTGGGCCCCCAGGGGAAATCACGTGGGCCCCCAGGGGAAATCACGTGGGCCCCCAGGGGAAATCACGTGGGCCCCCAGGGGAAATCACGTGGGCCCCCAGGGGAAATCACGTGGGCCCCCAGGGGAAATCACGTGGGCCCGGTGGCGAAATCACGTGGGCCCCCAGGGGAAATCACGTGGGCCCCCAGGGGAAATCACGTGGGCCCCCAGGGGAAATCACGTGGGCCCCCAGGGGAAATCACGTGGGCCCCCAGGGGAAATCACGTGGGCCCCCAGGGGAAATCACGTGGGCCAGGTGGGGCAATCACGTGGGCCCCCAGGGCAAATCACGTGGGCCAGGTGGGGCAATCACGTGGGCCCCCAGGTGAAATCACGTGGGCCCCCAGGGGAAATCACGTGGGCCCCCAGGGGAAATCACGTGGGCCCTCAGGGGAAATCACGTGGGCCCCCAGGGGAAATCACGTGGGCCCCCAGGGCAAATCACGTGGGCCGCCAGGGGAAATCACGTGGGCCCCCAGGGGAAATCACGTGGGCCCCCAGGGGAAATCACGTGGGCCCCCAGGGGAAATCACGTGGGCCCCCAGGGGAAATCACGTGGGCCCCCAGGGGAAATCACGTGGGCCCCCAGGGCAAATCACGTGGCCAGGTGGGGCGATCACGTGGGCCTCCAGGTGAAATCACGTGGGCCCCCAGGGGAAATCACGTGGGCCCCCACGGGAAATCACGTGGTCCCCCAGGGGAAATCACATGGGCCCCCAGGGGAAATCACGTGGGCCCCCACGGGAAATCACGTGGGCCCCCAGGGGAAATCACATGGGCCCCCAGGGCCAATCACGTGGGCCCCCAGGGGAAATCACGCGGGCCCCCAGGGGAAATCACGTGGGCCCCCAGGGGAAATCACGTGGGCCAGGTGGGGCAATCACGTGGGCCAGGTGGGGCAATCACGTGGGCCAGGTGGAGAAATCACGTGGGCCCCCAGGGGAAATCACGTGGGCCCCCAGGGGAAATCACGTGGGCCCCCAGGGGAAATCACGTGGGCCCCCAGGGGAAATCACGTGGGCCCCCAGGGGAAATCACGTGGGCCCCCAGGGGAAATCACGTGGGCCCCCAGGGGAAATCACGTGGGCCAGGTGGGGCAATCACGTGGGCCCCCAGGGGCAATCACGTGGGCCCCCAGGGGAAATCACGTGGGCCCCCAGGGGAAATCACGTGGGCCCCCAGGGGAAATCACGTGGGCCAGGTGGGGCAATCACGTGGGCCAGGTGGGGTAATCACGTGGGCCCCCAGGGGAGCAATCACGTGGGCCCCCAGGGGAAATCACGTGGGCCCCCAGGGGAAATCACGTGGGCCAGGTGGGGAAATCACGTGGGCCCCCAGGGGAAATCACGTGGGCCCCCAGGGGAAATCACGTGGGCCCCCAGGGGAAATCACGTGGGCCCCCAGGGGAAATCACGTGGGCCCCCAGGGGAAATCACGTGGGCCCCCAGGGGAAATCACGTGGGCCCCCAGGGGCAATCACGTGGGCCCCCAGGGGAAATCACGTGGGCCAGGTGGGGCAATCACGTGGGCCCCCAGGGGAAATCACGTGGGCCCCCAGGGGAAATCACGTGGGCCCCCAGGGGAAATCACGTGGGCCCCCAGGGGAAATCACGTGGGCCCCCAGGGGAAATCACGTGGGCCCCCAGGGGAAATCACGTGGGCCCCCAGGGGAAATCACGTGGGCCCCCAGGGGAAATCACGTGGGCCCCCAGGGGAAATCACGTGGGCCCCCAGGGGAAATCACGTGGGCCCCCAGGGGAAATCACGTGGGCCCCCAGGGGAAATCACGTGGGCCCCCAGGGGAAATCACGTGGGCCAGGTGGGGCAATCACGTGGGCCAGGTGGGGCAAATCACGTGGGCCCCCAGGGGAAATCACGTGGGCCCCCAGGGGAAATCACGTGGGCCCCCAGGGGAAATCACGTGGGCCCCCAGGGGAAATCACGTGGGCCCCCAGGGGAAATCACGTGGGCCCCCAGGGGAAATCACGTGGGCCAGGAGGGACAATCACGTGGGCCCCCAGTGGAAATCACGTGGGCTCCCAGGGGAAAACACGTGGGCCCCCAGGGGAAATCACGTGGGCCAGGAGGGACAATCACGTGGGCCCCCAGTGGAAATCACGTGGGCTCCCAGGGGAAATCACGTGGGCCCCCAGGGGAAATCACGTGGGCCAGGTGGGGCAATCACGTGGGCCAGGTGGAGCAATCACGTGGGCCCCCAGGGGAAATCACGTGGGCCCCCAGGGGAAATCACGTGGGCCCCCAGGGGAAATCACGTGGGCCAGGTGGGGCAATCACGTGTGCCAGGTGGGGCAATCACGTGGGCCAGGTGGAGCAATCACGTGGGCCCCCAGGGGAAATCATGTGGGCCCCCAGGGGAAATCACGTGGGCCCCCAGGGGCAATCACGTGGGCCCCCAGGGGAAATCACGTGGGCCCCCAGAGGAAATCACGTGGGTCCCCAGGGGAAATCACGTGAGACGCAAGTGGAAATCACGTGGGCCAGGTGGGGCAATCACGTGGGCCAGGTGGAGCAATCACGTGGGCCCCCAGGGAAAATCACGTGGGCCAGGTGGGGCAATCACGTGGGCCAGGAGGGGCAATCTCGTGGGCCCCCAGGGGAAATCACGTGGGCCCCCAGGGGAAATCACGTGGGCCCCCAGGGGAAATCACGTGGGCCCCCAGGGGAAATCACGTGGGCCCCCAGGGGAAATCACGTGGGCCCCCAGGGGAAATCACGTGGGCCCCCAGGGGAAATCACGTGGGCCCCCAGGGGAAATCACGTGGGCCCCCAGGGGAAATCACGTGGGCCCCCAGGGGAAATCACGTGGGCCCCCAGGGGAAATCACGTGGGCCAGGTGGGGCAATCACGTGGGCCCCCAGGGCAAATCACGTGGGCCAGGTGGGGCAATCACGTGGGCCCCCAGGGGAAATCACGTGGGCCCCCAGGGGAAATCACGTGGGCCCCCAGGGGAAATCACGTGGGCCCCCAGGGGAAATCACGTGGGCCCCCAGTGGAAATCACGTGGGCCAGGTGGGGCAATCACGTGGGCCCCCAGGGGAAATCACGTGGGCCCCCAGGGGAAATCACGTGGGCCCCCAGGGGAAATCACGTGGGCCAGGTGGGGCAATCACGTGGGCCAGGTGGAGCAATCACGTGGGCCCCCAGGGGAAATCACGTGGGCCCCCAGGGCAAATCACGTGGGCCCCCAGGGGAAATCACGTGGGCCCCCAGGGGAAATCACGTGGGCCCCCAGGGGAAATCACGTGGGCCCCCAGGGGAAATCACGTGGGCCCCCAGGGGAAATCACGTGGGCCCCCAGGGGAAATCACGTGGGCCCCCAGGGGGAAATCACGTGGGCCCCCAGGGGAAATCACGTGGGCCCCCAGGGGAAATCACGTGGGCCCCCAGGGGAAATCACGTGGGCCCCCAGGGGAAATCACGTGGGCCAGGTGGGGCAATCACGTGGGCCAGGTGGAGCAATCACGTGGGCCCCCAGGGGAAATCACGTGGGCCCCCAGGGGAAATCACGTGGGCCCCCAGGGGAAATCACGTGGGCCCCCAGGGGAAATCACGTGGGCCAGGTGGCGCAATCACGTGGGCCCCCAGGGGAAATCACGTGGGCCCCCAGGGGAAATCACGTGGGCCCCCAGGGGAAATCACGTGGGCCCCCAGGGGAAATCACGTGGGCCCCCAGGGGAAATCACGTGGGCCCCCAGGGGAAATCACGTGGGCCCCCAGGGGAAATCACGTGGGCCAGGTGGGGAAATCACGTGGGCCAGGTGGGGCAATCACGTGGGCCAGGTGGAGCAATCACGTGGGCCCCCAGGGGAAATCACGTGGGCCAGGTGGGGCAATCACGTGGGCCCCCATGGGGAAATCACGTGGGCCCCCAGGGGAAATCACGTGGGCCCCCAGGGGAAATCACGTGGGCCCCCAGGGGAAATCACGTGGGCCCCCAGGGGAAATCACGTGGGCCCCCAGGGGAAATCACGTGGGCCCCCAGGGGAAATCACGTGGGCCCCCAGGGGAAATCACGTGGGCCCCCAGGGCAAATCACGTGGGCCAGGTGGGGCAATCACGTGGGCCTCCAGGTGAAATCACGTGGGCCCCCAGGGGAAATCACGTGGGCCCCCAGGGGAAATCACGTGGGCCCCCAGGGGAAATCACGTGGGCCCCCAGGGGAAATCACGTGGGCCAGGTGGGGAAATCACGTGGGCCCCCAGGGGAAATCACGTGGGCCCCCAGGGGAAATCACGTGGGCCCCCAGGGGAAATCACGTGGGCCCCCAGGGGAAATCACGTGGGCCCCCAGGGGAAATCACGTGGGCCCCCAGGGGAAATCACGTGGGCCCCCAGGGGAAATCACGTGGGCCCCCAGGGGAAATCACGTGGGCCCCTAGGGGAAATCACGTGGGCCCCCAGGGGAAATCACGTGGGCCCCCAGGGGAAATCACGTGGGCCCCCAGGGGAAATCACGTGGGCCCCCAGGGGAAATCACGTGGGCCAGGTGGGGCAATCACGTGTGCCAGGTGGGGCAATCACGTGGGCCAGGTGGAGCAATCACGTGGGCCCCCAGGGGAAATCACGTGGGCCCCCAGGGCAAATCACGTGGGCCCCCAGGGGCAATCACGTGGGCCCCCAGGGGAAATCACGTGGGCCCCCAGGGGAAATCACGTGGGCCCCCAGGGGAAATCACGTGAGACGCAAGTGGAAATCACGTGGGCCAGGTGGGGCAATCACGTGTGCCAGGTGGGGCAATCACGTGGGCCAGGTGGAGCAATCACGTGGGCCCCCAGGGGAAATCACGTGGGCCAGGTGGGGCAATCACGTGGGCCAGGAGGGGCAATCACGTGGGCCCCCAGGGGAAATCACGTGGGCCCCCAGGGGAAATCACGTGGGCCCCCAGGGGAAATCACGTGGGACAGGTGGGGCAATCATGTGGGCCAGGTGGGGTAATCACGTGGGCCAGGTGTAGCAATCACGTGGGCCCCCAGGGGAAATCACGTGGGCCCCCAGGGGAAATCACGTGGGCCCCGAGGGGAAATCACGTGGGCCCCCAGGGGAAATCACGTGGGCCCCCAGGGGAAATCACGTGGGCCCCCAGGGGAAATCACGTGGGCCCCCAGGGGAAATCACGTGGGCCAGGAGGGAAAATCACGTGGGCCCCCAGGGGAAATCACGTGGGCCCCCAGGGGAAATCACGTGGGCCCCCAGGGGAAATCACGTGGGCCAGGTGGGACAATCACGTGGGCCAGGTGGAGCAATCACGTGGGCCCCCAGGGGAAATCACGTGGGCCCCCAGGGCAAATCACGTGGGCCCCCAGGGGAAATCACGTGGGCCCCCAGGGGAAATCACGTGGGCCCCCAGGGGAAATCACGTGGGCCCCCAGGGGAAATCACGTGGGCCCCCAGGGGAAATCACGTGGGCCAGGAGGGACAATCACGTGGGCCAGGTGGGGTAATCACGTGGCCCAGGTGTAGCAATCACGTGGGCCCCCAGGGGAAATCACGTGGGCCCCCAGGGGAAATCACGTGGGCCCCCAGGGGAAATCACGTGGGCCCCCAGGGGAAATCACGTGGGCCCCCAGGGGAAATCACGTGGGACCCCAGGTGGGGCAATCACGTGGGCCAGGTGGGGTAATCACGTGGCCCAGGTGTAGCAATCACGTGGGCCCCCAGGGGAAATCACGTGGGACAGGTGGGGAAATCACGTGGGCCCCCAGGGGAAATCACGTGGGCCCCCAGGGCAAATCACGTGGGCCCCCAAGGGAAATCACGTGGGCCCCCAGGGGAAATCACGTGGGCCCCCAGGGGAAATCACGTGGGCCCCCAGGGGAAATCACGTGGGCCCCCAGGGGAAATCACGTGGGCCCCCAGGGGAAATCACGTGGGCCAGGAGGGAAAATCACGTGGGCCCCCAGGGGAAATCACGTGGGCCCCCAGGGGAAATCACGTGGGCCCCCAGGGGAAATCACGTGGGCCAGGTGGGGCAATCACGTGGGCCAGGTGGAGCAATCACGTGGGCCCCCAGGGGAAATCACGTGGGCCCCCAGGGCAAATCACGTGGGCCCCCAGGGGCAATCACGTGGTCCCCCAGGGGAAATCACGTGGGACGCAAGTGGAAATCACGTGGGCCAGATGGGGCAATCACGTGGGCCCCCAGGGGAAATCACGTGGGCCCCCAGGGGAAATCACGTGGGCCCCCAGGGGAAATCACGTGGGCCAGTTGGGACAATCACGTGGGCCAGGTGGAGCAATCACGTGGGCCCCCAGGGGAAATCACGTGGGCCCCCAGGGCAAATCACGTGGGCCCCCAGGGGCAATCACGTTGCCCCCAAGGGAAATCACGTGGGCCCCCAGGGGAAATCACGTGGGCCCCCAGGGGAAATCACGTGGGCCCCCAGGGGAAATCACGTGGGCTCCTAGGGGAAATCACGTGGGCCCCCAGGGGAAATCACGTGGGCCAGGAGGGAAAATCACGTGGGCCCCCAGGGGAAATCACGTGGGCCCCCAGGGGAAAACACATGGGCCCCCAGGGGAAATCACGTGGGCCAGGTGGGGCAATCACGTGGGCCAGGTGGAGCAATCAAGTGGGCCCCCAGGGGAAATCACGTGGGCCCCCAGGGCAAATCACGTGGGCCCCCAGGGGAAATCACGTGGGCCCCCAGGGGAAATCACGTGGTCCCCCAGGGGAAATCACGTGGGACGCAAGTGGAAATCACGTGGGCCAGATGGGGCAATCACGTGGGCACCCAGGGGAAATCACGTGGGCCCCCAGGGGAAAACACGTGGGCCCCCAGGGGATATCACGTGGGCCAGGTGGGACAATCACGTGGGCCAGGTGGAGCAATCACGTGGGTCCCCAGGGGAAACCACGTGGGCCCCCAGGGCAAATCACGTGGGCCCCCAGGGGCAATCTCGTTGCCCCCAGGGGAAATCACGTGGGCTCCTAGGGGAAATCACATGGGACCCCAGGGGAAATCACGTGGGCCCCCACGGGAAATCACGTGGGCCAGGAGGGACAATCACGTGGGCCAGGTGGGGTAATCACGTGGCACAGGTGTAGCAATCACGTGGGCCCCCCGGGGAAATCACGTGGGCCCCCAGGGGAAATCACGTGGGCTCCTAGGGGAAATCACATGGGACCCCAGGTGAAATCACGTGGGCCCCCAGGGGAAATCACGTGGGACAGGTGGGGCAATCACGTGGGCCAGGTGGGGTAATCACGTGGCCCAGGTGTAGCAATCACGTGGGCCCCCAGGGGAAATCACGTGCGCCCCCAGGGGAAATCACGTGGGCGCCCAGTGGAAATCACGTGGGCCCCCAGGGGAAATCACGTGGGCCAGGAGGGACAATCACGTGGGCCCCCAGGGGAAATCACGTGGGCCCCCAGGGGAAATCACGTGGGCCCCCAGGGGAAATCACGTGGGCCAGGTGGGGCAATCACGTGGGCCAGGTGGAGCAATCACGTGGGCCCCCAGGGGAAATCACGTGGGCCCCCAGGGCAAATCACGTGGGCCCCCAGGGGCAATCACGTGGGCCCCCAGGGGAAATCACGTGGGCCAGGTGGGGAAATCACGTGGGCCCCCAGGGGAAATCAAGTGGGCCCCCAGGGGAAATCACGTGGGCCCCCAGGGGAAATCACGTGGGCCCCCAGAGGAAATCACGTGGGCCCCCAGGGGAAATCACGTGGGCCCCCAGGGGAAATCACGTGGGCCCCCAGGGGAAATCACGTGGGCCCCCAGGGGAAATCACGTGGGCCCCCAGGGGAAATCACGTGGGCCCCCAGGGAAAATCACGTGGGCCAGGTGGGGCAATCACGTGGGCCAGGTTGGGCAATCACGTGGGCCCCCAGGGGAAATCACGTGGGCCCCCAGGGGAAATCACGTGGGTCCCCCAGGGGAAATCACGTGGGACAGGTGGGGCAATCATGTGGGCCAGGTGGGGTAATCACGTGGGCCAGGTGTAGCAATCACGTGGGCCCCCAGGGGAAATCACGTGGGCCCCCAGGGGAAATCACGTGGGCCCCCAGGGGAAATCACGTGGGCCCCCAGGGGAAATCACGTGGGCCCCCAGGGGAAATCACTTGGACCCCCAGGGGAAATCACGTGGGCCCCCAGGGGAAATCACGTGGGCCAGGTGGGGTAATCACGTGGGCCAGGTGGAGCAATCACGTGGGCCCCCAGGGGAAATCACGTGGGCCCCCAGGGCAAATCATGTGGGCCCCCAGGGGCAATCACGAGGGCCCCCAGGGGAAATCACGTGGGCCCCCAGGGGAAATCACGTGGTCCCCCAGGGGAAATCACGTGGGACGCAAGTGGAAATCACGTGGGCCAGATGGGGCAATCACGTGGGCACCCAGGGGAAATCACGTGGGCCCCCAGGGGAAAACACGTGGGCCCCCAGGGGAAATCACGTGGGCCAGGTGGGGCAATCACGTGGGCCAGGTGGAGCAATCACGTGGGCCCCCAGGGGAAATCACGTGGGCCCCCAGGGCAAATCACGTGGGCCCCCAGGCGCAATCACGTGGGCCCCCAGGGGAAATCACGTGGGCTCCTAGGGGATATCACATGGGACCCCAGGGGAAATCACGTGGGCCCCCAGGGGAAATCACGTGGGCCAGGAGGGACAATCACGTGGGCCAGGTGGGGTAATCACGTGGCCCAGGTGTAGCAATCACGTGGGCCCCCAGGGGAAATCACGTGGGCCCCCAGGGGAAATCACGTGGGCTCCTAGGGGAAATCACATGGGACCCCAGGGGAAATCACGTGGGCCCCCAGGGGAAATCACGTGGGACAGGTGGGGCAATCACGTGGGCCAGGTGGGGTAATCACGTGGCGCAGGTGTAGCAATCACGTGGGCCCCCAGGGGAAATCACGTGGGCCCCCAGGGGAAATCACGTGGGCCCCCAGGGGAAATCACGTGGGCCCCCAGGGGAAATCACGTGGGCCAGGAGGGACAATCACGTGGGCCAGGTGGAGCAATCACGAGGGCCCCCAGGGGAAATCACGTGGGCCCCCAGGGCACTCACGTGGGCCCCCAGGGGAAATCACGTGGGCCCCCAGGGGAAATCACGTGGGCCAGGTGGGGAAATCACGTGGGCCCCCAGGGGAAATCACGTGGGCCCCCCGGGCAAATCACGTGGGCCCCCAAGGGAAATCACGTGGGCCCCCAGGGGAAATCACGTGGGCCCCCAGGGGAAATCACGTGGGCCCCCAGGGGAAATCACGTGGGCTCCTAGGGGAAATCACATGGGCCCCCAGGGGAAATCACGTGGGCCCCCAGGGGAAATCACGTGGGCCCCCAGGGGAAATCACGTGGGCTCCCAGGGGAAATCACGTGGGCCAGGTGAGGAAATCACGTGGGCCCCCAGGGGAAATCACGTGGGCCCCCAGGGGAAATCACGTGGGCCCCCAGGGGAAATCACGTGGGCCCCCAGGGGAAATCTCGTGGGCCCCCAGGGGAAATCACGTGGGCCCCCAGGGAAAATCACGTGTGCCAGGTGGGGCAATCACGTGGGCCAGGTTGGGCAATCACGTGGGCCCCCAGGTGAAATCACGTGGGCCCCCAGGGGAAATCACGTGGGTCCCCCAGGGGAAATCACGTGGGACAGGTGGGGCAATCATGTGGGCCAGGTGGGGTAATCACGTGGGCCAGGTGTTGCAATCACGTGGGCCCCCAGGGGAAATCACGTGGGCCCCCAGGGGAAATCACGTGGGCCCCCAGGGGAAATCACGTGGGCCCCCAGGGGAAATCACGTGGGCCCCCAGGGGAAATCACGTGGGCCCCCAGGGGAAAACACGTGGGCCCCCAGGGGAAATCACGTGGGCCAGGTGGGGCAATCACGTGGGCCAGGTGGAGCAATCACGTGGGCCCCCAGGGGAAATCATGTGGGCCCCCAGGGCAAATCACGTGGGCCCCCAGGGGCAATCACGAGGGCCCCCAGGGGAAATCACGTGGGCCCCCAGGGGAAATCACGTGGTCCCCCAGGGGAAATCACGTGGGACGCAAGTGGAAATCACGTGGGCCAGATGGGGCAATCACGTGGGCACCCAGGGGAAATCACGTGGGCCCCCAGGGGAAAACACGTGGGCCCCCAGGGGAAATCCCGTGGGCAAGGTGGGGCAATCACGTGGGCCAGGTGGAGCAATCACGTGGGCCCCCAGGGGCAATCACGTGGGCCCCCAGGGGAAATCACGTGGGCCCCCAGGGGAAATCACGTGGGCCCCCATTGGAAATCACGTGGGCCCCCAGGGGAAATCACGTGGGCCAGGTGGCGCAATCACGTGGGCCCCCATGGGAAATCACGTGGGCCCCCAGGGGAAATCACGTGGGCCCCCAGGGGAAATCACGTGGGCCCCCAGGGGAAATCACGTGGGCCCCCAGGGGAAATCACGTGTGCCCCCAGGGGAAATCACGTGGGCCCCCAGGGGAAATCTCGTGGGCCAGGTGGGGCCATCACGTGGGCCAGGTGGGGCAATCACGTGGGCCAGGTGGAGCAATCACGTGGGCCCCCAGGGAAAATCACGTGGGCCAGTTGGGGCAATCACGTGGGCCCCCATGGGAAATCACGTGGGCCCCCAGGGGAAATCACGTGGGCCCCCAGGGTAAATCACGTGGGCCCCCAGGGGAAATCACGTGTGCCCCCAGGGGAAATCACGTGGGCCCCCAGGGGAAATCACGTGGGCCAGGTGGGGCAATCACGTGGGCCAGGTGGGGCAATCACGTGGGCCAGGTGGAGCAATCACGTGGGCCCCCAGGGGAAATCACGTGGGCCCCCAGGGGAAATCACGTGGGCCCCCAGGGGAAATCACGTGGGCCCCCAGGGCAAATCACGTGGGCCGCCAGGGGAAATCACGTGGGCCAGGTGGGGCAATCACGTGGGCCCCCAGGTGAAATCACGTGGGCCCCCAGGGGAAATCACGTGGGCCCCCACGGGAAATCACGTGGTCCCCCAGGGGAAATCACATGGGCCTCCAGGGGAAATCACGTGGGCCAGGTGGGGCAATCACGTGGGGCCCCAGGGGAAATCACGTGGGCCCCCAGGGGAAATCACGTGGGCCCCATGGGGAAATCACGTGGGCCCCCAGGGGAAATCACGTGGGCCCCCAGGGCAAATCACGTGGGCCCCCAGGGGAAATCACGAGGGCCAGGTGGGGCAATCACGTGGGCCCCCGGGTGAAATCACGTGGGCCCCCAGGGGAAATCACGTGGGCCTCCAGGGGAAATCACGTGGGCCAGGTGGGGCAATCACGTGTGGCCCCAGGGGAAATCAAGTGGGGCCCCAGGGGAAATCACGTGGGCCCCCAGGGGAAATCACGTGGGCCCCCAGGGGAAATCACGTGGGCCCCCAGGGGAAATCACGTGGGCCCCCAGGGGATATCACGTGGGCCCCCAGGGGAAATCACGTGGACCCCCAGGGGAAATCACGTGGGCCCCCAGGGGAAATCACGTGGGCCCCCAGGGGAAATCACGTGGGCCCCCAGGGGAAATCACGTGGGCCCCCAGGGGAAATCACGTGGGCCCCCAGGGCCAATCACGTGGGCCCCAAGGGGAAATCACGTGGGCCCCCAGGGGAAATCACGTAGGCCCCCAGGGGAAATCACGTGGGCCCCCAGGGGAAATCACGTGTGCCCCCAGGGGAAATCACGTGGGCCCCCAGGGGAAATCACGTGGGCCAGGTGGGGCAATCACGTGGATCCCCAGGTGAAATCACGTGGGCCCCCAGGGGAATTCACGTGGGCCCCCACGGGAAATCACGTGGTCCCCCAGGGGAAATCACGTGGGCCTCCAGGGGAAATCACGTGGGCCAGGTGGGGCAATCACGTGGGGCCCCAGGGGAAATCACGTGGGCCCCCAGGGGAAATCACATGGGCCCCCAGGGGAAATCACGTGGGCCCCCAGGGTAAATCACGTGGGCCCCCAGGGGAAATCACGTGGGCCCCCAGGGGAAATCACGTGGGCCCCCAGGGGAAATCACGTGGGCCCCCAGGGGAAATCACGTGGGCCAGGTGGGGCAATCACGTGGGCCAGGTGGGGCAATCACGTGGGCCAGGTGGAGCAATCACGTGGGCCCCCAGGGGAAATCACGTGGGCCCCCAGGGGAAATCACGTGGGCCCCCAGGGCAAATCACGTGGGCCGCCAGGGGAAATCACGTGGGCCCCCAGGGGAAATCACGTGGGCCCCCAGCGGAAATCACGTGGGCCCCCAGGGGAAATCACATGGGCCCCCAGGGGAAATCACGTGGGCCCCCAGGGGAAATCACGTGGGCCCCCAGGGGAAATCACGTGGGCCCCCAGGGGAAATCACGTGGGCCAGGTGGGGCAATCACGTGGGCCAGGTGGGGCAATCACGTGGGCCAGGTGGGGCAATCACGTGGGCCAGGTGGGGCAATCACGTGGGCCAGGTGGAGCAATCACGTGGGCCCCCAGGGGAAATCACGTGGGCCCCCAGGGGAAATCACCTGGGCCCCAGGGCAAATCACGTGGGCCGCCAGGGGAAATCACGTGGGCCCCCAGGGGAAATCACGTGGGCCCCCAGGGTAAATCACGTGGGCCCCCAGGGGAAATCACGTGGGCCCCCAGGGGAAATCACGTGGGCCCCCAGGGGAAATCACGTGGGCCCCCAGGGGAAATCACGTGGGCCCCCAGGGGAAATCACGTGGGCCCCCAGGGGAAATCACGTGGGCCAGGTGGGGCAATCACGTGGGCCAGGTGGGGCAATCACGTGGGCCAGGTGGAGCAATCACGTGGGCCCCCAGGGGAAATCACGTGGGCCCCCAGGGGAAATCACGTGGGCCCCCAGGGGAAATCACGTGGGCCCCTAGGGGAAATCACGTGGGCCAGGTGGGGCAATCACGTGGGCCAGGTGGGGCAATCACGTGGGCCCCCAGGGGAAATCACGTGGGCCAGGAGGGCAATCACGTGGGCCAGGTGGAGCAATCACGTGGGCCCCCATGGGAAATCACGTGGGCCCCCATGGAAAATAACGTGGGCCAGGTGGGGCAATCACGTGGGCCAGGTGGGGCAATGACGTTGGCCCCCAGGGGAAATCACGAGGGCCCCCAGGGCAAATCACGTGGGCCCCCCGGGCAAATCACGTGGGCCCCCAAGGGAAATCACGTGGGCCCCCAGGGGAAATCACGTGGGCCCCCAGGGGAAATCACGTGGGCCCCCAGGGGAAATCACGTGGGCCCCCAGGGGAAATCACGTGGGCTCCTAGGGGAAATCACGTGGGCCCCCAGGGGAAATCACGTGGGCTCCTAGGGGAAATCACATGGGCCCCCAGGGGAAATCACGTGGGCCCCCAGGGGAAATCAAGTGGGCCCCCAGGGGAAATCACGTGGGCCCCCAGGGGAAATCACGTGGGCTCCTAGGGGAAATCACGTGGGCCCCCAGGGGAAATCACGTGGGCCCCCAGTGGAAATCACGTGGGCCCCCAGGGGAAATCACGTGGGCCAGGAGGGACAATCACGTGGGCCAGGTGGAGCAATCACGTGGGCCCCCAGGGGAAATCACGTGGGCCCCCAGGGCACTCACGTGGGCCCCCAGGGGAAATCACGTGGGCCCCCAGGGGAAATCACGTGGGCCAGGTGGGGAAATCACGTGGGCCCCCAGGGGAAATCACGTGGGCCCCCCGGGCAAATCACGTGGGCCCCCAAGGGAAATCACGTGGGCCCCCAGGGGAAATCACGTGGGCCCCCAGGGGAAATCACGTGGGCCCCCAGGGGAAATCACGTGGGCTCCTAGGGGAAATCACATGGGCCCCCAGGGGAAATCACGTGGGCCCCCAGGGGAAATCAAGTGGGCCCCCAGGGGAAATCACGTGGGCTCCCAGGGGAAATCAAGTGGGCCAGGTGAGGAAATCACGTGGGCCCCCAGGGGAAATCACGTGGGCCCCCAGGGGAAATCACGTGGGCCCCCAGGGGAAATCACGTGGGCCCCCAGGGGAAATCTCGTGGGCCCCCAGGGGAAATCACGTGGGCCCCCAGGGAAAATCACGTGGGCCAGGTGGGGCAATCACGTGGGCCAGGTTGGGCAATCACGTGGGCCCCCAGGTGAAATCACGTGGGCCCCCAGGGGAAATCACGTGGGTCCCCCAGGGGAAATCACGTGGGACAGGTGGGGCAATCATGTGGGCCAGGTGGGGTAATCACGTGGGCCAGGTGTAGCAATCACGTGGGCCCCCAGGGGAAATCACGTGGGCCCCCAGGGGAAATCACGTGGGCCCCCAGGGGAAATCACGTGGGCCCCCAGGGGAAATCACGTGGGCCCCCAGGGGAAATCACGTGGGCCCCCAGGGGAAATCACGTGGGCCCCCAGGGGAAATCACGTGGGCCCCCAGGGGAAATCACGTGGGCCCCCAGGGGAAATCACGTGGGCCCCCAGGGGAAAACACGTGGGCCCCCAGGGGAAATCACGTGGGCCAGGTGGGGCAATCACGTGGGCCAGGTGGAGCAATCACGTGGGCCCCCAGGGGAAATCATGTGGGCCCCCAGGGCAAATCACGTGGGCCCCCAGGGGCAATCACGAGGGCCCCCAGGGGAAATCACGTGGGCCCCCAGGGGAAATCACGTGGTCCCCCAGGGGAAATCACGTGGGACGCAAGTGGAAATCACGTGGGCCAGATGGAGCAATCACGTGGGCACCCAGGGGAAATCACGTGGGCCCCCAGGGGAAAACACGTGGGCCCCCAGGGGAAATCCCTTGGGCAAGGTGGGTCAATCACGTGGGCCAGGTGGAGCAATCACGTGGGCCCCCAGGGGCAATCACGTGGGCCCCCAGGGGAAATCACGTGGGCCCCCAGGGGAAATCACGTGGGCCCCCATTGGAAATCACGTGGGCCCCCAGGGGAAATCACGTGGGCCAGGTGGCGCAATCACGTGGGCCCCCATGGGAAATCACGTGGGCCCCCAGGGGAAATCACGTGGGCCCCCAGGGGAAATCACGTGGGCCCCCAGGGGAAATCACGTGGGCCCCCAGGGGAAATCACGTGTGCCCCCAGGGGAAATCACGTGGGCCCCCAGGGGAAATCTCGTGGGCCAGGTGGGGCCATCACGTGGGCCAGGTGGGGCAATCACGTGGGCCAGGTGGAGCAATCACGTGGGCCCCCAGGGAAAATCACGTGGGCCAGTTGGGGCAATCACGTGGGCCCCCATGGGAAATCACGTGGGCCCCCAGGGGAAATCACGTGGGCCCCCAGGGTAAATCACGTGGGCCCCAAGGGGAAATCACGTGTGCCCCCAGGGGAAATCACGTGGGCCCCCAGGGGAAATCACGTGGGCCAGGTGGGGCAATCACGTGGGCCAGGTGGGGCAATCACGTGGGCCAGGTGGAGCAATCACGTGGGCCCCCAGGGGAAATCACGTGGGCCCCCAGGGGAAATCACGTGGGCCCCCAGGGGAAATCACGTGGGCCCCCAGGGCAAATCACGTGGGCCGCCAGGGGAAATCACGTGGGCCAGGTGGGGCAATCACGTGGGCCCCCAGGTGAAATCACGTGGGCCCCCAGGGGAAATCACGTGGGCCCCCACGGGAAATCACGTGGTCCCCCAGGGGAAATCACATGGGCCTCCAGGGGAAATCACGTGGGCCAGGTGGGGCAATCACGTGGGGCCCCAGGGGAAATCACGTGGGCCCCCAGGGGAAATCACGTGGGCCCCAAGGGGAAATCACGTGGGCCCCCAGGGGAAATCACGTGGGCCCCCAGGGCAAATCACGTGGGCCCCCAGGGGAAATCACGAGGGCCAGGTGGGGCAATCACGTGGGCCCCCGGGTGAAATCACGTGGGCCCCCAGGGGAAATCACGTGGGCCTCCAGGGGAAATCACGTGGGCCAGGTGGGGCAATCACGTGTGGCCCCAGGGGAAATCAAGTGGGGCCCCAGGGGAAATCACGTGGGCCCCCAGGGGAAATCACGTGGGCCCCCAGGGGAAATCACGTGGGCCCCCAGGGGAAATCACGTGGGCCCCCAGGGGAAATCACGTGGGCCCCCAGGGGAAATCACGTGGACCCCCAGGGGAAATCACGTGGGCCCCCAGGGGAAATCACGTGGGCCCCCAGGGGAAATCACGTGGGCCCCCAGGGGAAATCACGTGGGCCCCCAGGGGAAATCACGTGGGCCCCCAGGGCCAATCACGTGGGCCCCAAGGGGAAATCACGTGGGCCCCCAGGGGAAATCACGTAGGCCCCCAGGGGAAATCACGTGGGCCCCCAGGGGAAATCACGTGTGCCCCCAGGGGAAATCACGTGGGCCCCCAGGGGAAATCACGTGGGCCAGGTGGGGCAATCACGTGGATCCCCAGGTGAAATCACGTGGGCCCCCAGGGGAATTCACGTGGGCCCCCACGGGAAATCACGTGGTCCCCCAGGGGAAATCACGTGGGCCTCCAGGGGAAATCACGTGGGCCAGGTGGGCCAATCACGTGGGGCCCCAGGGGAAATCACGTGGGCCCCCAGGGGAAATCACATGGGCCCCCAGGGGAAATCACGTGGGCCCCCAGGGGAAATCACGTGGGCCCCCAGGGGAAATCACGTGGGCCCCCAGGGGAAATCACGTGGGCCAGGTGGGGCAATCACGTGGGCCAGGTGGAGCAATCACGTGGGCCCCCAGGTGAAATCACGTGGGCCCCCAGGGGAAATAACGTGGGCCAGGTAGGGCAATCACGTGGGCCAGGTGGGGCAATGACGTTGGCCCCCAGGGGAAATCACGAGGGCCCCCAGGGCAAATCACGTGGGCCCCCAGGGGAAATCACGTGGGCCCCCAGGGGAAATCACGTGGGCCCCCAGGGTAAATCACGTGGGCCCCCAGGGGAAATCACGTGGGCCCCCAGGGGAAATCACGTGGGCCCCCAGGGGAAATCACGTGGGCCCCCAGGGGAAATCACGTGGGCCAGGTGGGGCAATCACGTGGGCCAGGTGGGGCAATCACGTGGGCCAGGTGGAGCAATCACGTGGGCCCCCAGGGGAAATCACGTGGGCCCCCAGGGGAAATCACGTGGGCCCCCAGGGCAAATCACGTGGGCCGCCAGGGGAAATCACGTGGGCCCCCAGGGGAAATCACGTGGGCCCCCAGCGGAAATCACGTGGGCCAGGAGGGACAATCACGTGGGCCAGGTGGAGCAATCACGTGGGCCCCCAGGGGAAATCACGTGGGCCCCCAGGGCACTCACGTGGGCCCCCAGGGGAAATCACGTGGGCCCCCAGGGGAAATCACGTGGGCCAGGTGGGGAAATCACGTGGGCCCCCAGGGGAAATCACGTGGGCCCCCCGGGCAAATCACGTGGGCCCCCAAGGGAAATCACGTGGGCCCCCAGGGGAAATCACGTGGGCCCCCAGGGGAAATCACGTGGGCCCCCAGGGGAAATCACGTGGGCTCCTAGGGGAAATCACATGGGCCCCCAGGGGAAATCACGTGGGCCCCCAGGGGAAATCAAGTGGGCCCCCAGGGGAAATCACGTGGGCCCCCAGGGGAAATCACGTGGGCCAGGTGGGGAAATCACGTGGGCCCCCAGGGGAAATCACGTGGGCCCCCAGGGGAAATCACGTGGGCCCCCAGGGGAAATCACGTGGGCCCCCAGGGGAAATCTCGTGGGCCCCCAGGGGAAATCACGTGGGCCCCCAGGGAAAATCACGTGGGCCAGGTGGGGCAATCACGTGGGCCAGGTTGGGAAATCACGTGGGCCCCCAGGTGAAATCACGTGGGCCCCCAGGGGAAATCACGTGGGTCCCCCAGGGGAAATCACGTGGGACAGGTGGGGCAATCATGTGGGCCAGGTGGGGTAATCACGTGGGCCAGGTGTAGCAATCACGTGGGCCCCCAGGGGAAATCACGTGGGCCCCCAGGGGAAATCACGTGGGCCCCCAGGGGAAATCACGTGGGCCCCCAGGGGAAATCACGTGGGCCCCCAGGGGAAATCACGTGGGCCCCCAGGGGAAATCACGTGGGCCCCCAGGGGAAATCACGTGGGCCCCCAGGGGAAATCACGTGGGCCCCCAGGGGAAATCACGTGGGCCCCCAGGGGAAAACACGTGGGCCCCCAGGGGAAATCACGTGGGCCAGGTGGGGCAATCACGTGGGCCAGGTGGAGCAATCACGTGGGCCCCCAGGGGAAATCATGTGGGCCCCCAGGGCAAATCACGTGGGCCCCCAGGGGCAATCACGAGGGCCCCCAGGGGAAATCACGTGGGCCCCCAGGGGAAATCACGTGGTCCCCCAGGGGAAATCACGTGGGACGCAAGTGGAAATCACGTGGGCCAGATGGGGCAATCACGTGGGCACCCAGGGGAAATCACGTGGGCCCCCAGGGGAAAACACGTGGGCCCCCAGGGGAAATCCCTTGGGCAAGGTGGGGCAATCACGTGGGCCAGGTGGAGCAATCACGTGGGCCCTCAGGGGCAATCACGTGGGCCCCCAGGGGAAATCACTTGGGCCCCCAGGGGAAATCACGTGGGCCCCCATTGGAAATCACGTGGGCCCCCAGGGGAAATCACGTGGGCCAGGTGGCGCAATCACGTGGGCCCCCATGGGAAATCACGTGGGCCCCCAGGGGAAATCACGTGGGCCCCCAGGGGAAATCACGTGGGCCCCCAGGGGAAATCACTTGGGCCCCCAGGGGAAATCACGTGTGCCCCCAGGGGAAATCACGTGGGCCCCCAGGGGAAATCTCGTGGGCCAGGTGGGGCCATCACGTGGGCCAGGTGGGGCAATCACGTGGGCCAGGTGGAGCAATCACGTGGGCCCCCAGGGAAAATCACGTGGGCCAGTTGGGGCAATCACGTGGGCCCCCATGGGAAATCACGTGGGCCCCCAGGGGAAATCACGTGGGCCCCCAGGGTAAATCACGTGGGCCCCCAGGGGAAATCACGTGTGCCCCCAGGGGAAATCACGTGGGCCCCCAGGGGAAATCACGTGGGCCAGGTGGGGCAATCACGTGGGCCAGGTGGGGCAATCACGTGGGCCAGGTGGAGCAATCACGTGGGCCCCCAGGGGAAATCACGTGGGCCCCCAGGGGAAATCACGTGGGCCCCCAGGGGAAATCACGTGGGCCCCCAGGGCAAATCACGTGGGCCGCCAGGGGAAATCACGTGGGCCAGGTGGGGCAATCACGTGGGCCCCCAGGTGAAATCACGTGGGCCCCCAGGGGAAATCACGTGGGCCCCCACGGGAAATCACGTGGTCCCCCAGGGGAAATCACATGGGCCTCCAGGGGAAATCACGTGGGCCAGGTGGGGCAATCACGTGGGTCCCCAGGGGAAATCACGTGGGCCCCCAGGGGAAATCACGTGGGCCCCAAGGGGAAATCACGTGGGCCCCCAGGGGAAATCACGTGGGCCCCCAGGGCAAATCACGTGGGCCCCCAGGGGAAATCACGAGGGCCAGGTGGGGCAATCACGTGGGCCCCCGGGTGAAATCACGTGGGCCCCCAGGGGAAATCACGTGGGCCTCCAGGGGAAATCACGTGGGCCAGGTGGGGCAATCACGTGTGGCCCCAGGGGAAATCAAGTGGGGCCCCAGGGGAAATCACGTGGGCCCCCAGGGGAAATCACGTGGGCCCCCAGGGGAAATCACGTGGGCCCCCAGGGGAAATCACGTGGGCCCCCAGGGGAAATCACGTGGGCCCCCAGGGGAAATCACGTGGACCCCCAGGGGAAATCACGTGGGCCCCCAGGGGAAATCACGTGGACCCCCAGGGGAAATCACGTGGGCCCCCAGGGGAAATCACGTGGGCCCCCAGGGGAAATCACGTGGGCCCCCAGGGCCAATCACGTGGGCCCCCAGGGGAAATCACGTGGGCCAGGTGGGGCAATCACGTGGGCCAGGTGGGGCAATCACGTGGGCCAGGTGGGGCAATCACGTGGGCCAGGTGGGGCAATCACGTGGGCCAGGTGGAGCAATCACGTGGGCCCCCAGGGGAAATCACGTGGGCCCCCAGGTGAAATCACGTGGGCCCCAGGGGAAATCACGTGGGCCGCCAGGGGAAATCACGTGGGCCCCCAGGGGAAATCACGTGGGCCCCCAGGGTAAATCACGTGGGCCCCCAGGGGAAATCACGTGGGCCCCCAGGGGAAATCACGTGGGCCCCCAGGGGAAATCACGTGGGCCCCCAGGGGAAATCACGTGGGCCCCCAGGGGAAATCACATGGGCCAGGTGGGGCAATCACGTGGGCCAGGTGGGGCAATCATGTGGGCCAGGTGGAGCAATCACGTGGGCCCCCAGGGGAAATCACGTGGGCCCCCAGGGGAAATCACGTGGGCCCCCAGGGGAAATCACGTGGGCCCCTAGGGGAAATCACGTGGGCCAGGTGGGGCAATCACGTGGGCCAGGTGGGGCAATCACGTGGGCCCCCAGGGGAAATCACTTGGGCCAGGAGGGCAATCACGTGGGCCAGGTGGAGCAATCACGTGGGCCCCCATGGGAAATCACGTGGGCCCCCAGGGAAAATAACGTGGGCCAGGTGGGGCAATCACGTGGGCCAGGTGGGGCAATGACGTTGGCCCCCAGGGGAAATCACGAGGGCCCCCAGGGCAAATCACGTGGGCCCCCAGGGGAAATCACGTGGGCCCCCAGGGGAAATCACGTGGGCCCCCAGGGTAAATCACGTGGGCCCCCAGGGGAAATCACGTGGGCCCCCAGGGGAAATCACGTGGGCCCCCAGGGGAAATCACGTGGGCCAGGTGGGGCAATCACGTGGGCCAGGTGGGGCAATCACGTGGGCCAGGTGGAGCAATCACGTGGGCCCCCAGGGGAAATCACGTGGGCCCCCAGGGGAAATCACGTGGGCCCCCAGGGCAAATCACGTGGGCCGCCAGGGGAAATCACGTGGGCCCCCAGGGGAAATCACGTGGGCCCCCAGCGGAAATCACGTGGGCCCCCAGGGGAAATCACATGGGCCCCCAGGGGAAATCACGTGGGCCCCCAGGGGAAATCACGTGGGCCCCCAGGGGAAATCACGTGGGCCCCCAGGGGAAATCACGTGGGCCAGGTGGGGCAATCACGTGGGCCAGGTGGGGCAATCACGTGGGCCAGGTGGGGCAATCACGTGGGCCAGGTGGGGCAATCACGTGGGCCAGGTGGAGCAATCACGTGGGCCCCCAGGGGAAATCACGTGGGCCCCCAGGGTAAATCACGTGGGCCCCAGGGCAAATCACGTGGGCCGCCAGGGGAAATCACGTGGGCCCCCAGGGGAAATCACGTGGGCCCCCAGGGTAAATCACGTGGGCCCCCAGGGGAAATCACGTGGGCCCCCAGGGGAAATCACGTGGGCCCCCAGGGGAAATCACGTGGGCCCCCAGGGGAAATCACATGGGCCCCCAGGGGAAATCACGTGGGCCCCCAGGGGAAATCACGTGGGCCAGGTGGGGCAATCACGTGGGCCAGGTGGGGCAATCACGTGGGCCAGGTGGAGCAATCACGTGGGCCCCCAGGGGAAATCACGTGGGCCCCCAGGGGAAATCACGTGGGCCCCCAGGGGAAATCACGTGGGCCCCCAGGGGAAATCACGTGGGCCCCCAGGGGAAATCACGTGGGCCAGGTGGGGCAATCACGTGGGCCAGGTGGGGCAATCACGTGGGCCCCCAGGGGAAATCACGTGGGCCAGGAGGGCAATCACGTGGGCCAGGTGGAGCAATCACGTGGGCCCCCATGGGAAATCACGTGGGCCCCCAGGGGAAATCACGTGGGCCCCCAGGGGAAATCACGTGGTCCCCCAGGGCAAATCACGTGGGCCCCCAGGGGAAATCACGTGGGCCCCAAGGGGAAATCACGTGGGCCCCCAGGGGAAATCATGTGGGCCCCCAGGGGAAATCACGTGGGCCAGGTGGGGCAATCACGTGGGCCAGGTGGAGCAATCACGTGGGCCCCCAGGGGAAATCACGTCGGCGCCCAGGGCAAATCAAGTGAGCCCCCAGGGGAAATCACGTGGGGCCCCAGGGGAAATCACGTGGGCCCCCAGGGGAAATCACGTGGGCCCCAAGGGGAAATCACGTGGGCCCCCAGGGGAAATCACGTGGGCCCCCAGGGGAAATCACGTGGGCCCCCAGGGGAAATCACGTGGGCCAGGTGGGGCAATCACGTGGATCCCCAGGTGAAATCACGTGGGCCCCCAGGGGAAATCACGTGGGCCCCCAGGGGAAATCACGTGGGCCCCCAGGGGAAATGACGTGGGCCAGGTGGGGCAATCACGTGGGCCAGGTGGAGCAATCACGTGGGCCCCCAGGTGAAATCACGTGGGCCCCCAGGGGAAATCACGTGGGCCCCCAGGTGAAATCACGTGGGCCCCCAGGGGAAATCACGTGGGCCCCCAGGGGAAATCACGTGGGCCCCCAGGGGAAATCACGTGGGCCCCCAGGGGAAATCACGTGGGCCCCCAGGGGAAATCACGTGGGCCCCCAGTGGAAATCACGTGGGCCAGGTGGGGCAATCACGTGGGCCAGGTGGAGCAATCACGTGGGCCCCCAGGGGAAATCACGTGGGCCCCCAGGGGAAATCACGTGGGCCAGGGGGACAATCACGTGGGCCAGGTGGGGCAATCACGTGGGCCAGGTGGAGAAATCACGTGGGCCCCCAGGGGAAATCACGTGGGCCCCCAGGGGAAATCACGTGGGCCCCCAGGGGAAATCACGTGGGCCCCCAGGGCAAATCACGTGGGCCGCCAGGGGAAATCACGTGGGCCCCCAGGGGAAATCACGTGGGCCCCCAGCGGAAATCACATGGGCCCCCAGGGGAAATCACGTGGGCCCCCAGGGGAAATCACGTGGGCCCCCAGGGGAAATCACGTGGGCCCCCAGGGGAAATCACGTGGGCCAGGTGGGGCAATCACGTGGGCCAAGTGGGGCAATCACGTGGGCCAGGTGGAGCAATCACGTGGGCCCCCAGGGGAAATCACGTGGGCCCCCAGGGGAAATCACGTGGGCCCCCAGGGGAAATCACGTGGGCCAGGTGGGGCAATCACGTGGGCCCCCAGGGGAAATCACGAGGGCCCCCAGGGCAAATCACGTGGGCCCCCAGGGGAAATCACGTGGGCCCCCAGGGGAAATCACGTGGGCCCACAGGGGAAATCACGTGGGCCAGGTGGGGCAATCACCTGGGTCCCCAGGGGAAATCACGTGGGCCCCCAGGGGAAATCACGTGGGCCCCCAGGGGAAATCACGTGGGCCCCCAGGGGAAATCACGTGGGCCCCCAGGGGAAATCACGTGGGCCCCCAGGGGAAATCACGTGGGCCAGGTGGGGCAATCTTGTGGGCCCCCAGGGGAAATCACGTGGGCCCCAGGGGAAATCACGTGGGCCCCCAGGGGAAATCACGTGGGCCCCCAGGGGAAATCACGTGTGCCCCCAGGGGAAATCACGTGGGCCCCCAGGGGAAATCTCGTGGGCCAGGTGGGGCCATCACGTGGGCCAGGTGGGGCAATCACGTGGGCCAGGTGGAGCAATCACGTGGGCCCCCAGGGAAAATCACGTGGGCCAGTTGGGGCAATCACGTGGGCCCCCATGGGAAATCACGTGGGCCCCCAGGGGAAATCACGTGGGCCCCCAGGGTAAATCACGTGGGCCCCCAGGGGAAATCACGTGTGCCCCCAGGGGAAATCACGTGGGCCCCCAGGGGAAATCACGTGGGCCAGGTGGGGCAATCACGTGGGCCAGGTGGGGCAATCACGTGGGCCAGGTGGAGCAATCACGTGGGCCCCCAGGGGAAATCACGTGGGCCCCCAGGGGAAATCACGTGGGCCCCCAGGGGAAATCACGTGGGCCCCCAGGGCAAATCACGTGGGCCGCCAGGGGAAATCACGTGGGCCAGGTGGGGCAATCACGTGGGCCCCCAGGTGAAATCACGTGGGCCCCCAGGGGAAATCACGTGGGCCCCCACGGGAAATCACGTGGTCCCCCAGGGGAAATCACATGGGCCTCCAGGGGAAATCACGTGGGCCAGGTGGGGCAATCACGTGGGGCCCCAGGGGAAATCACGTGGGCCCCCAGGGGAAATCACGTGGGCCCCAAGGGGAAATCACGTGGGCCCCCAGGGGAAATCACGTGGGCCCCCAGGGCAAATCACGTGGGCCCCCAGGGGAAATCACGAGGGCCAGGTGGGGCAATCACGTGGGCCCCCGGGTGAAATCACGTGGGCCCCCAGGGGAAATCACGTGGGCCTCCAGGGGAAATCACGTGGGCCAGGTGGGGCAATCACGTGTGGCCCCAGGGGAAATCAAGTGGGGCCCCAGGGGAAATCACGTGGGCCCCCAGGGGAAATCACGTGGGCCCCCAGGGGAAATCACGTGGGCCCCCAGGGGAAATCACGTGGGCCCCCAGGGGAAATCACGTGGGCCCCCAGGGGAAATCACGTGGGCCCCCAGGGGAAATCACGTGGGCCCCCAGGGGAAATCACGTGGGCCCCCAGGGGAAATCACGTGGGCCCCCAGGGGAAATCACGTGGGCCCCCAGGGCCAATCACGTGGGCCCCAAGGGGAAATCACGTGGGCCCCCAGGGGAAATCACGTAGGCCCCCAGGGGAAATCACGTGGGCCCCCAGGGGAAATCACGTGTGCCCCCAGGGGAAATCACGTGGGCCCCCAGGGGAAATCACGTGGGCCAGGTGGGGCAATCACGTGGATCCCCAGGTGAAATCACGTGGGCCCCCAGGGGAATTCACGTGGGCCCCCACGGGAAATCACGTGGTCCCCCAGTGGAAATCACGTGGGCCTCCAGGGGAAATCACGTGGGCCAGGTGGGGCAATCACGTGGGGCCCCAGGGGAAATCACGTGGGCCCCCAGGGGAAATCACATGGGCCCCCAGGGGAAATCACGTGGGCCCCCAGGGGAAATCACGTGGGCCCCCAGGGGAAATCACGTGGGCCCCCAGGGGAAATCACGTGGGCCAGGTGGGGCAATCACGTGGGCCAGGTGGAGCAATCACGTGGGCCCCCAGGTGAAATCACGTGGGCCCCCAGGGGAAATAACGTGGGCCAGGTAGGGCAATCACGTGGGCCAGGTGGGGCAATGACGTTGGCCCCCAGGGGAAATCACGAGGGCCCCCAGGGCAAATCACGTGGGCCCCCAGGGGAAATCACGTGGGCCCCCAGGGGAAATCACGTGGGCCCCCAGGGTAAATCACGTGGGCCCCCAGGGGAAATCACGTGGGCCCCCAGGGGAAATCACGTGGGCCCCCAGGGGAAATCACGTGGGCCCCCAGGGGAAATCACGTGGGCCAGGTGGGGCAATCACGTGCGCCAGGTGGGGCAATCACGTGCGCCAGGTGGAGCAATCACGTGGGCCCCCAGGGGAAATCACGTGGGCCCCCAGGGGAAATCACGTGGGCCCCCAGGGCAAATCACGTGGGCCGCCAGGGGAAATCACGTGGGCCCCCAGGGGAAATCACGTGGGCCCCCAGCGGAAATCACGTGGGCCCCCAGGGGAAATCACATGGGCCCCCAGGGGAAATCACGTGGGCCCCCAGGGGAAATCACGTGGGCCCCCAGGGGAAATCACGTGGGCCCCCAGGGGAAATCACGTGGGCCAGGTGGGGCAATCACGTGGGCCAGGTGGGGCAATCACGTGGGCCAGGTGGGGCAATCACGTGGGCCAGGTGGGGCAATCACGTGGGCCAGGTGGAGCAATCACGTGGGCCCCCAGGGGAAATCACGTGGGCCCCCAGGGGAAATCACGTGGGCCCCAGGGCAAATCACGTGGGCCGCCAGGGGAAATCACGTGGGCCCCCAGGGGAAATCACGTGGGCCCCCAGGGTAAATCACGTGGGCCCCCAGGGGAAATCACGTGGGCCCCCAGGGGAAATCACGTGGGCCCCCAGGGGAAATCACGTGGGCCCCCAGGGGAAATCACGTGGGCCCCCAGGGGAAATCACGTGGGCCCCCAGGGGAAATCACGTGGGCCAGGTGGGGCAATCACGTGGGCCAGGTGGGGCAATCACGTGGGCCAGGTGGAGCAATCACGTGGGCCCCCAGGGGAAATCACGTGGGCCCCCAGGGGAAATCACGTGGGCCCCCAGGGGAAATCACGTGGGCCCCTAGGGGAAATCACGTGGGCCAGGTGGGGCAATCACGTGGGCCAGGTGGGGCAATCACGTGGGCCCCCAGGGGAAATCACTTGGGCCAGGAGGGCAATCACGTGGGCCAGGTGGAGCAATCACGTGGGCCCCCATGGGAAATCACGTGGGCCCCCAGGGAAAATAACGTGGGCCAGGTGGGGCAATCACGTGGGCCAGGTGGGGCAATGACGTTGGCCCCCAGGGGAAATCACGAGGGCCCCCAGGGCAAATCACGTGGGCCCCCAGGGGAAATCACGTGGGCCCCCAGGGGAAATCACGTGGGCCCCCAGGGTAAATCACGTGGGCCCCCAGGGGAAATCACGTGGGCCCCCAGGGGAAATCACGTGGGCCCCCAGGGGAAATCACGTGGGCCAGGTGGGGCAATCACGTGGGCCAGGTGGGGCAATCACGTGGGCCAGGTGGAGCAATCACGTGGGCCCCCAGGGGAAATCACGTGGGCCCCCAGGGGAAATCACGTGGGCCCCCAGGGCAAATCACGTGGGCCGCCAGGGGAAATCACGTGGGCCCCCAGGGGAAATCACGTGGGCCCCCAGCGGAAATCACGTGGGCCCCCAGGGGAAATCACATGGGCCCCCAGGGGAAATCACGTGGGCCCCCAGGGGAAATCACGTGGGCCCCCAGGGGAAATCACGTGGGCCCCCAGGGGAAATCACGTGGGCCAGGTGGGGCAATCACGTGGGCCAGGTGGGGCAATCACGTGGGCCAGGTGGGGCAATCACGTGGGCCAGGTGGGGCAATCACGTGGGCCAGGTGGAGCAATCACGTGGGCCCCCAGGGGAAATCACGTGGGCCCCCAGGGTAAATCACGTGGGCCCCAGGGCAAATCACGTGGGCCGCCAGGGGAAATCACGTGGGCCCCCAGGGGAAATCACGTGGGCCCCCAGGGTAAATCACGTGGGCCCCCAGGGGAAATCACGTGGGCCCCCAGGGGAAATCACGTGGGCCCCCAGGGGAAATCACGTGGGCCCCCAGGGGAAATCACATGGGCCCCCAGGGGAAATCACGTGGGCCCCCAGGGGAAATCACGTGGGCCAGGTGGGGCAATCACGTGGGCCAGGTGGGGCAATCACGTGGGCCAGGTGGAGCAATCACGTGGGCCCCCAGGGGAAATCACGTGGGCCCCCAGGGGAAATCACGTGGGCCCCCAGGGGAAATCACGTGGGCCAGGTGGGGCAATCACGTGGGCCAGGTGGGGCAATCACGTGGGCCAGGTGGGGCAATCACGTGGGCCCCCAGGGGAAATCACGTGGGCCAGGAGGGCAATCACGTGGGCCAGGTGGAGCAATCACGTGGGCCCCCATGGGAAATCACGTGGGCCCCCAGGGGAAATCACGTGGGCCCCCAGGGGAAATCACGTGGTCCCCCAGGGCAAATCACGTGGGCCCCCAGGGGAAATCACGTGGGCCCCAAGGGGAAATCACGTGGGCCCCCAGGGGAAATCATGTGGGCCCCCAGGGGAAATCACGTGGGCCAGGTGGGGCAATCACGTGGGCCAGGTGGAGCAATCACGTGGGCCCCCAGGGGAAATCACGTCGGCGCCCAGGGCAAATCAAGTGAGCCCCCAGGGGAAATCACGTGGGGCCCCAGGGGAAATCACGTGGGCCCCCAGGGGAAATCACGTGGGCCCCAAGGGGAAATCACGTGGGCCCCCAGGGGAAATCACGTGGGCCCCCAGGGGAAATCACGTGGGCCCCCAGGGGAAATCACGTGGGCCAGGTGGGGCAATCACGTGGATCCCCAGGTGAAATCACGTGGGCCCCCAGGGGAAATCACGTGGGCCCCCAGGGGAAATCACGTGGGCCCCCAGGGGAAATCACGTGGGCCAGGTGGGGCAATCACGTGGGCCAGGTGGAGCAATCACGTGGGCCCCCAGGTGAAATCACGTGGGCCCCCAGGGGAAATCACGTGGGCCCCCAGGTGAAATCACGTGGGCCCCCAGGGGAAATCACGTGGGCCCCCAGGGGAAATCACGTGGGCCCCCAGGGGAAATCACGTGGGCCCCCAGGGGAAATCACGTGGGCCCCCAGGGGAAATCACGTGGGCCCCCAGTGGAAATCACGTGGGCCAGGTGGGGCAATCACGTGGGCCAGGTGGAGCAATCACGTGGGCCCCCAGGGGAAATCACGTGGGCCCCCAGGGGAAATCACGTGGGCCAGGTGGGGCAATCACGTGGGCCAGGTGGGGCAATCACGTGGGCCCCCAGGGGAAATCACGTGGGCCCCCAGGGGAAATCACGTGGGCCAGGTGGGGCAATCACGTGGGCCAGGTGGAGCAATCACGTGGGCCCCCAGGGGAAATCACGTGGGCCCCCAGGGGAAATCACGTGGGCCAGGTGGGGCAATCACGTGGGCCAGGTGGGGCAATCACGTGGGCCCCCAGGGGAAATCACGAGGGCCCCCAGGGCAAATCACGTGGGCCCCCAGGGGAAATCACGTGGGCCCCCAGGGGAAATCACGTGGGCCCCCAGTGGAAATCACGTGGGCCAGGTGGGGCAATCACGTGGGCCAGGTGGAGCAATCACGTGGGCCCCCAGGGGAAATCACGTGGGCCCCCAGGGGAAATCACGTGGGCCAGGTGGGGCAATCACGTGGGCCAGGTGGGGCAATCACGTGGGCCCCCAGGGGAAATCACGAGGGCCCCCAGGGCAAATCACGTGGGCCCCCAGGGGAAATCACGTGGGCCCCTAGGGTAAATCACGTGGGCCCCCAGGGTAAATCACGTGGGCCCCCAGGGGAAATCACGTGGGCCCCCAGGGGAAATCACGTGGGCCCCCAGGGGAAATCACGTGGGCCCCCAGGGGAAATCAGGTGGGCCAGGTGGGGCAATCACGTGGGCCAGGTGGGGCAATCACGTGGGCCAGGTGGAGCAATCACGTGGGCCCCCAGGGGAAATCACGTGGGCCCCCAGGGGAAATCACGTGGGTCCCCAGGGGAAATCACGTGGGCCAGGTGGGGCAATCACGTGGGCCCCCAGGGGAAATCACGAGGGCCCCCAGGGCAAATCACGTGGGCCCCCAGGGGAAATCACGTGGGCCCCCAGGGGAAATCACGTGGGCCCACAGGGGAAATCACGTGGGCCAGGTGGGGCAATCACCTGGGTCCCCAGGGGAAATCACGTGGGCCCCCAGGGGAAATCACGTGGGCCCCCAGGGGAAATCACGTGGGCCCCCAGGGGAAATCACGTGGGCCCCCAGGGGAAATCACGTGGGCCCCCAGGGGAAATCACGTGGGCCAGGTGGGGCAATCTTGTGGGCCCCCAGGGGAAATCACGTGGGCCCCAGGGGAAATCACGTGGGCCCCCAGGGGAAATCACGTGGGCCCCCAGGGGAAATCACGTGGGCCCCCAGGTGAAATCACGTGGGCCCCCAGGGGAAATCACGTGGTCCCCCAGGGGAAATCATGTGGGCCAGGTGGGGCAATCACGTGGGCCAGGTGGAGCAATCACGTGGGCCCCCAGGTGAAATCACGTGGGCCCCCAGGGGAAATCACGTGGGCCCCCAGGGGAAATCACGTGGGAACCCAGGGGAAATCACGTGGGCCCCCAGGGGAAATCACGTGGGCCCCCAGGGGAAATCACGTGGGCCCCCAGGGGAAATCACGTGCGCCCCCAGGGGAAATCACGTGGGCCAGGTGGGGCAATCACGTGGGCCAGGTGGAGCAATCACGTGGGCCCCCAGGGGAAATCACGTGTGCCCCCAGGGGAAATCACGTGGGCCAGGTGGGGCAATCACGTGGGCCAGGTGGGGCAATCACGTGGGCCCCCAGGGGAAATCACGAGGGCCCCCAGGGCAAATCACGTGGGCCCCCAGGGGAAATCACGTGGGCCCCCAGGGGAAATCACGTGGGCCCCCAGGGGAAATCACGTGGGCCCCCAGGGGAAATCACGTGGGCCCCCAGGGGAAATCACGTGGGCCCCCAGGGGAAATCACGTGGGCCAGGTGGGGCAATCACGTGGGCCAGGTGGGGCAATCACGTGGGCCAGGTGGAGCAATCACGTGGGCCCCCAGGGCAAACCACGTGGGCCCCCAGGGGAAATCACGTGGGCCCCCAGGGGAAATCACGTTGGCCCCCAGGGGAAATCACGTGGGCCAGGTGGGGCAATCACGTGGATCCCCAGGTGAAATCACGTGGGCCCCCAGGGGAAATCACGTGGGCCCCCACGGGAAATCTCGTGGTCCCCCAGGGGAAATCACGTGGGCCTCCAGGGGAAATCACGTGGGCCAGGTGGGGCAATCACGTGGGGCCCCAGGGGAAATCACGTGGGCCCCCAGGGGAAATCACGTGGGCCCCCAGGGGAAATCACGTGGGCCAGGTGGGGCAATCACGTGGGCCAGGTGGGGCAATCACGTGGGCCCCCAGGGGAAATCACGAGGGCCCCCAGGGGAAATCACGTGGGCCCCCAGGGGAAATCACGTGGGCCCCCAGGGGAAATCACGTGGGCCAGGTGGGGCAATCACGTGGGCCAGGTGGGGCAATCACGTGGGCCAGGTGGAGCAATCACGTGGGCCCCCAGGGGAAATCACGTGGGCCCCCAGGGGAAATCACGTGGGTCCCCAGGGGAAATCACGTGGGCCCCCAGGGGAAATCACGTGGGCCAGGTGGGGCAATCACGTGGGCCAGGTGGGGCAATCACGTGGGCCCCCAGGGGAAATCACGTGGGCCAGGAGGGCAATCACGTGGGCCAGGTGGAGCAATCACGTGGGCCCCCATGGGAAATCACGTGGGCCCCCAGGGGAAATCACGTGGGCCCCCAGGGGAAATCACGTGGTCCCCCAGGGCAAATCACGTGGGCCCCCAGGGGAAATCACGTGGGCCCCAAGGGGAAATCACGTGGGCCCCCAGGGGAAATCATGTGGGCCCCCAGGGGAAATCACGTGGGCCAGGTGGGGCAATCACGTGGGCCAGGTGGAGCAATCACGTGGGCCCCCAGGGGAAATCACGTCGGCGCTCAGGGCAAATCAAGTGAGCCCCCAGGGGAAATCACGTGGGGCCCCAGGGGAAATCACGTGGGCCCCCAGGGGAAATCATGTGGGCCCCAAGGGGAAATCACGTGGGCCCCCAGGGGAAATCACGTGGGCCCCCAGGGGAAATCACGTGGGCCCCCAGGGGAAATCACGTGGGCCAGGTGGGGCAATCACGTGGATCCCCAGGTGAAATCACGTGGGCCCCCAGGGGAAATCACGTGGGCCCCCAGGGGAAATCACGTGGGCCCCCAGGGGAAATCACGTGGGCCAGGTGGGGCAATCACGTGGGCCAGGTGGAGCAATCACGTGGGCCCCCAGGTGAAATCACGTGAGCCCCCAGGGGAAATCACGTGGGCCCCCAGGTGAAATCACGTGGGCCCCCAGGGGAAATCACGTGGGCCCCCAGGGGAAATCACGTGGGCCCCCAGGGGAAATCACGTGGGCCCCCAGGGGAAATCACGTGGGCCCCCAGGGGAAATCACGTGGGCCCCCAGTGGAAATCACGTGGGCCAGGTGGGGCAATCACGTGGGCCAGGTGGAGCAATCACGTGGGCCCCCAGGGGAAATCACGTGGGCCCCCAGGGGAAATCACGTGGGCCAGGTGGGGCAATCACGTGGGCCAGGTGGGGCAATCACGTGGGCCCCCAGGGGAAATCACGAGGGCCCCCAGGGCAAATCACGTGGGCCCCCAGGGGAAATCACGTGGGCCCCTAGGGTAAATCACGTGGGCCCCCAGGGTAAATCACGTGGGCCCCCAGGGGAAATCACGTGGGCCCCCAGGGGAAATCACGTGGGCCCCCAGGGGAAATCACGTGGGCCAGTTGGGGCAATCACGTGGGCCAGGTGGGGCAATCACGTGGGCCAGGTGGAGAAATCACGTGGGCCCCCAGGGGAAATCACGTGGGCCCCCAGGGGAAATCACGTGGGCCCCCAGGGGAAATCACGTGGGCCCCCAGGGCAAATCACGTGGGCCGCCAGGGTAAATCACGTGGGCCCCCAGGGGAAATCACGTGGGCCCCCAGCGGAAATCACGTGGGCCCCCAGGGGAAATCACGTGGGCCCCCAGGGGAAATCACGTGGGCCCCCAGGGGAAATCACGTGGGCCCCCAGGGGAAATCACGTGGGCCCCCAGGGGAAATCACGTGGGCCCCCAGGGGAAATCACGTGGGCCAGGTGGGGCAATCACGTGGGCCAGGTGGGGCAATCACGTGGGCCAGGTGGAGCAATCACGTGGGCCCCCAGGGGAAATCACGTGGGCCCCCAGGGGAAATCACGTGGGCCCCCAGGGGAAATCACGTGGGCCAGGTGGGGCAATCACGTGGGCCCCCAGGGGAAATCACGAGGGCCCCCAGGGCAAATCACGTGGGCCCCCAGGGGAAATCACGTGGGCCCCCAGGGGAAATCACGTGGGCCCCCAGGGGAAATCACGTGGGCCCCCAGGGGAAATCACGTGGGCCCCCAGGGGAAATCACGTGGGCCCCCAGGGGAAATCACGTGGGCCAGGTGGGGCAATCTTGTGGGCCCCCAGGGGAAATCACGTGGGCCCCCAGGGGAAATCACGTGGGCCCCCAGGGGAAATCACGTGGGCCCCCACGGGAAATCACGTGGGCCCCCAGGGGAAATCACGTGGGCCCCCAGGGGAAATCACGTGGTCCCCCAGGGGAAATCATGTGGGCCAGGTGGGGCAATCACGTGGGCCAGGTGGAGCAATCACGTGGGCCCCCAGGTGAAATCACGTGGGCCCCCAGGGGAAATCACGTGGGCCCCCAGGGGAAATCACGTGGGAACCCAGGGGAAATCACGTGGGCCCCCAGGGGAAATCACGTGGGCCCCCAGGGGAAATCACGTGGGCCCCCAGGGGAAATCACGTGCGCCCCCAGGGGAAATCACGTGGGCCAGGTGGGGCAATCACGTGGGCCAGGTGGGGCAATCACGTGGGCCAGGTGGAGCAATCACGTGGGCCCCCAGGGGAAATCACGTGTGCCCCCAGGGGAAATCACGTGGGCCAGGTGGGGCAATCACGTGGGCCAGGTGGGGCAATCACGTGGGCCCCCAGGGGAAATCACGAGGGCCCCCAGGGCAAATCACGTGGGCCCCCAGGGGAAATCACGTGGGCCCCCAGGGGAAATCACGTGGGCCCCCAGGGGAAATCACGTGGGCCCCCAGGGGAAATCACGTGGGCCCCCAGGGGAAATCACGTGGGCCCCCAGGGGAAATCACGTGGGCCAGGTGGGGCAATCACGTGGGCAAGGTGGGGCAATCACGTGGGCCAGGTGGAGCAATCACGTGGGCCCCCAGGGCAAATCACGTGGGCCCCCAGGGGAAATCACGTGGGCCCCCAGGGGAAATCACGTGGGCCCCCAGGGGAAATCACGTTGGCCCCCAGGGGAAATCACGTGGGCCAGGTGGGGCAATCACGTGGATCCCCAGGTGAAATCACGTGGGCCCCCAGGGGAAATCACGTGGGCCCCCACCGGAAATCTCGTGGTCCCCCAGGGGAAATCACGTGGGCCTCCAGGGGAAATCACGTGGGCCAGGTGGGGCAATCACGTGGGGCCCCAGGGGAAATCACGTGGGCCCCCAGGGGAAATCACGTGGGCCCCCAGGGGAAATCACGTGGGCCCCCAGGGGAAATCACGTGGGCCCCCAGGGGAAATCACGTGGGCCCCCAGGGGAAATCACGTGGGCCAGGTGGGGCAATCACGTGGGCCAGGTGGAGCAATCACGTGGGCCCCCAGGTGAAATCACGTGGGCCCCCAGGGGAAATCACGTGGGCCCCCAGGGGAAATCACGTGGGCCCCCAGGGGAAATCACGTGGGCCAGGTGGGGCAATCACGTGGGCCAGGTGGAGCAATCACGTGGGCCCCCAGGGGAAATCACGTGGGCCCCCAGGGGAAATCACGTGGGCCCCCAGGGGAAATCACGTGGGCCAGGTGGGGCAATCACGTGGGCCAGGTGGGGCAATCACGTGGGCCCCTAGGGGAAATCACGAGGGCCCCCAGGGCAAATCACGTGGGCCCCAGGGGAAATCACGTGGGCCCCCAGGGGAAATCACGTGGGCCCCCAGGGGAAATCATGTGGGCCCCCAGGGGAAATCACGTGGGCCAGGTGGGGCAATCATGTGGGCCAGGTGGGGCAATCACGTGGGCCAGGTGGAGCAATCACCTGGGCCCCCAGGGGAAATCACGTGGGCCCCCAGGGGAAATCACGTGGGCCCCCAGGGCAAATCACGTGGGCCGCCAGGGGAAATCACGTGGGCCCCCAGGGGAAATCACGTGGGCCCCCAGGGGAAATCACGTGGGCCCCCAGGGGAAATTCCGTGGGCCCCCAGGGGAAATCACGTGGGCCCCCAGTGCCAATCACGTGGGCCCCCAGGGGAAATCACGTGGGCCCCCAGGGGAAATCACGTGGGCCCCCAGGGGAAATCACGTGGGCCCCCAGGGGAAATCACGTGGGCCCCCAGGGGAAATCACGTGGGCCCCCAGGGGAAATCACGTGGGCCAGGTGGGGCAATCACGTGGGCCCCCAGGTGAAATCACCTGGGCCCCCAGGGGAAATCACGTGGGCCCCCACGGGAAATCACGTGGCCCCCAGGGGAAATCACGTGGGCCTCCAGGGGAAATCACGTGGGCCAGGTGGGGCAATCACGTGGGGCCCCAGGGGAAATCACGTGGGCCCCCAGGGGAAATCACGTGGGCCCCCAGGGGAAATCACGTGGGCCCCCAGGGGAAATCACGTGGGCCCCCAGGGGAAATCACGTGGGCCAGGTGGGGCAATCTTGTGGGCCCCCAGGGGAAATCACGTGGGCCCCAGGGGAAATCACGTGGGCCCCCAGGGGAAATCACGTGGGCCCCCAGGGGAAATCACGTGGGCCCCCAGGGGAAATCACGTGGGCCCCAAGGGGAAATCACGTGGGCCAGGTGGGGCAATCACGTGGGCCAGGTGGGGCAATCACGTGGGCCAGGTGGAGCAATCACGTGGGCCCCCAGGGGAAATCACGTGGGCCCCCAGGGAAAATCACGTGGGCCCCCAGGGGAAATCACGTGGGCCAGGTGGGGCAATCACGTGGGCCCCCAGGTGAAATCACCTGGGCCCCCAGGGGAAATCACGTGGGCCCCCACGGGAAATCACGTGGTCCCCCAGGGGAAATCACGTGGGCCTCCAGGGGAAATCACGTGGGCCAGGTGGGGCAATCACGTGGGGCCCCAGGGGAAATCACGTGGGCCCCCAGGGGAAATCACGTGGGCCCCCAGGGGAAATCACGTGGGCCCCCAGGGGAAATCACGTGGGCCCCCAGGGGAAATCACGTGGGCCCCCAGGGGAAATCACGGGGGCCCCCAGGGGAAATCATGTGGGCCAGGTGGGGCAATCACGTGGGCCAGGTGGAGCAATCACGTGGGCCCCCAGGTGAAATCACGTGGGCCCCCAGGTGAAATCACGTGGGCCCCCAGGGGAAATCACGTGGGCCCCCAGGGGAAATCACGTGGGCCCCCAGGGGAAATCACGTGGGCCCCAAGGGGAAATCACGTGGGCCAGGTGGGGCAATCACGTGGGCCAGGTGGGGCAATCACGTGGGCCAGGTGGAGCAATCACGTGGGCCCCCAGGGGAAATCACGTGGGCCCCCAGGGGAAATCACGTGGGCCAGGTGGGGCAATCACGTGGGCCAGGTGGGGCAATCACGTGGGCCCCCAGGGGAAATCACGAGGGCCCCCAGGGCAAATCACGTGGGCCCCCAGGGGAAATCACATGGGCCACCAGGGGAAATCACGTGGGCCCCCAGGGGAAATCCCGTGGGCCCCCATGGGAAATCACGTGGGCCCCCAGGGGAAATCACGTGGGCCCCCAGGGGAAATCACGTGGGCCCCCACGGGAAATCACGTGGGCCCCCACGGGAAATCACGTGGGCCTCCAGCGGAAATCACGTGGGCCAGGTGGGGCAATCACGTGGGGCCCCAGGGGAAATCACGTGGGCCCCCAGTGGAAATCACGTGGGCCCCCAGGGGAAATCACGTGGGCCCCCAGGGGAAATCACGTGGGCCCCCAGGGGAAATAACGTGGGCCCCCAGGGGAAATCACGTGGGCCAGGTGGGGCAATCACGTGGGCCAGGTGGAGCAATCACGTGGGCCCCCAGGTGAAATCACGTGAGCCCCCAGGGGAAATCACGTGGGCCCCCAGGGGAAATCACGTGGGCCCCCAGGGGAAATCACGTGGACCCCCAGGGGAAATCACGTGGGCCCCCAGGGGAAATCACCTGGGCCCCCAGGGGAAATCACGTGGGCCCCCAGGGGAAATCACGTGGGCCCCCAGGGGAAATCACGTGGGCCAGGTGGGGCAATCACGTGGGCCAGGTGGAGCAATCACGTGGGCACCCAGGGGAAATCACGTGGGCCCCCAGGGGAAATCACGTGGGCCAGGTGGGGCAATCACGTGGGCCAGGTGGGGCAATCACGTGGGCCCCCAGGGGAAATCACGAGGGTCCCCAGGGCAAATCACGTGGGCCCCCAGGGGAAATCACGTGGGCCCCCAGGTGAAATCACGTGGGCCCCCAGGGTAAATCACGTGGGCCCCCAGGGGAAATCACGTGGGCCCCCAGGGGAAATCACGTGGGCCCCCAGGGGAAATCACGTGGGCCAGGTGGGGCAATCACGTGGGCCAGGTGGGGCAATCACGTGGGCCAGGTGGAGCAATCACGTGGGCCCCCAGGGGAAATCACGTGGGCCCCCAGGGGAAATCACGTGGGCAAGGTGGGGCAATCACGTGGGCCAGGTGGGGCAATCACGTGGGCCCCCAGGGGAAATCACGAGGGCCCCCAGGGCAAATCACGTGGGCCCCCAGGGGAAATGACGTGGGCCACCAGGGGAAATCACGTGGGCCCCCAGGGGAAATCACGTGGGCCCCCAGGGGAAATCACGTGGGCCCCCAGGGGAAATCACGTGGGCCCCCACGGGAAATCACGTGGGCCCCAACGGGAAATCACGTGGGCCTCCAGCGGAAATCACGTGGGCCAGGTGGGGCAATCACGTGGGGCCCCAGGGGAAATCAAGTGGGCCCCCAGTGGAAATCACGTGGGCCCCCAGGGGAAATCACGTGGGCCCCCAGGGGAAATCACGTGGGCCCCCAGGGGAAATCACGTGGGCCCCCAGGGGAAATCACGTGGGCCAGGTGGGGCAATCACGTGGGCCAGGTGGAGCAATCACGTGGGCCCCCAGGTGAAATCACGTGAACCCCAGGGGAAATCACGTGGGCCCCCAGGGGAAATCACGTGGGCCCCCAGGGGAAATCACGTGGGCCCCCAGGGGAAATCACGTGGGCCCCCAGGGGAAATCACGTGGGCCCCCAGGGGAAATCACGTGGGCCCCCAGGGGAAATCACGTGGGCCCCCAGGGGAAATCACGTGGGCCAGGTGGGGCAATCACGTGGGCCAGGTGGAGCAATCACGTGGGCCCCCAGGGGAAATCACGTGGGCCCCCAGGGGAAATCACGTGGGCCAGGTGGGGCAATCACGTGGGCCAGGTGGGGCAATCACGTGGGCCCCCAGGGGAAATCACGAGGGCCCCCAGGGCAAATCACGTGGGCCCCCAGGGGAAATCACGTGGGCCCCCAGGGGAAATCACGTGGGCCCCCAGGGGAAATCACGTGGGCCCCCAGGGGAAATCACGTGGGCCAGGTGGGGCAATCACGTGGGCCAGGTGGGGCAATCACGTGGGCCAGGTGGAGCAATCACGTGGGCCCCCAGGGGAAATCACGTGGGCCCCCAGGGGAAATCACGTGGGCCCCCAGGGCAAATCACGTGGGCCGCCAGGGGAAATCACGTGGGCCCCCAGGGGAAATCACGTGGGCCCCCAGCGGAAATCACGTGGGCCCCCAGGGGAAATCACGTGGGCCCCCAGGGGAAATCACGTGGGCCCCCAGGGGAAATCACGTGGGCCCCCAGGGGAAATCACGTGTGCCCCCAGGGGAAATCACGTGGGCCAGGTGGGGCAATCACGTGGGCCAGGTGGGGCAATCACGTGGGCCAGGTGGGGCAATCACGTGGGCCAGGTGGGGCAATCACGTGGGCCAGGTAGAGCAATCACGTGGGCCCCCAGGGGAAATCACGTGGGCCCCCAGGGGAAATCACGTGGTCCCCCAGAGGAAATCACGTGGGCCCCCAGGGCAAATCACGTGGGCCCCCAGGGGAAATCACGTGGGCCCCCAGGGGAAATCACGTGGGCCCCCAGGGGAAATCATGTGGGCCCCCAGGGGAAATCACGTGGGCCAGGTGGGGCAATCACGTGGGCCAGGTGGAGCAATCACGTGGGCCCCCAGGGGAAATCACGTCGGCGCCCAGGGTAAATCACGTGGGCCCCCAGGGGATATCACGTGGGGCCCCAGGGGAAATCACGTGGGCCCCCAGGGGAAATCATGTGGGCCCCCAGGGGAAATCACGTGGGCCCCCAGGGGAAATCACGTGGGCCCCCAGGGGAAATCACGTGGGCCCCAAGGGGAAATCACGTGGGCCAGGTGGGGCATCACGTGGGCCAGGTGGAGCAATCACGTGGGCCCCCAGGGGAAATCACGTGGGCCCCCAGGGGAAATCACGTGGGCCAGGTGGGGCAATCACGTGGGCCAGGTGGGGCAATCACGTGGGCCCCCAGGGGAAATCACGAGGGCCCCCAGGGCAAATCACGTGGGCCCCCAGGGGAAATCACGTGGGCCCCCAGGGGAAATCACGTGGGCCCCCAGGGGAAATCATGTGGGCCCCCAGGGGAAATCACGTGGGCCAGGTGGGGCAATCACGTGGGCCAGGTGGGGCAATCACGTGGGCCAGGTGGAGCTATCACGTGGGCCCCCAGGGGAAATCACGTGGGCCCCCAGGGGAAATCACGTGGGCCCCCAGGGGAAATCACGTGGGCCAGGTGGGGCAATCACGTGGGCCAGGTGGGGCAATCACGTGGGCCCCCAGGGGAAATCACGAGGGCCCCCAGGGCAAATCACGTGGGCCCCCAGGGGAAATCACGTGGGCCCCCACGGGAAATCACGTGGTCCCCCAGGGGAAATCACGTGGGCCTCCAGGGGAAATCACGTGGGCCAGGTGGGGCAATCACTTGGGGCCCCAGGGGAAATCACGTGGGCCCCCAGGGGAAATCACGTGGGCCCCCAGGGGAAATCACGTGGGCCCCCAGGGGAAATCACGTGGGCCCCCAGGGGAAATCACGTGGGCCCCCAGGGGAAATCACGTGGGCCTGGTGGGGCAATCACGTGGGCCAGGTGGAGCAATCACGTGGGCCCCCAGGTGAAATCACGTGGGCCCCCAGGGGAAATCACGTGGGCCCCCCGGGGAAATCACGTGGGCCCCCAGGGGAAATCACGTGGGCCCCCAGGGGAAATCACGTGGGCCCCCAGGGGAAATCACGTGGGCCCCCAGGGGAAATCACGTGGGCCCCCAGGGGAAATCACGTGGGCCCCCAGGGGAAATCACGTGGGCCCCCAGGGGAAATCACGTGGGCCCCAGGGGAAATCACGTGGGCCAGGTGGGGCAATCACGTGGGCCAGGTGGAGCAATCACGTGGGCCCCCAGGGGAAATCACGTGGGCCCCCAGGGGAAATCACGTGGGCCCCCAGGGCAAATCACGTGGGCCGCCAGGGGAAATCACGTGGGCCCCCAGGGGAAATCACGTAGGCCCCCAGGGGAAATCACGTGGGCCCCCAGGGTAAATCACGTGGGCCCCCAGGGGAAATCACGTGGGCCCCCAGGGGAAATCACGTGTGCCCCCAGGGGAAATCACGTGGGCCCCCAGGGGAAATCACGTGGGCCAGGTGGGGCAATCACATGGGCCAGGTGGGGCAATCACGTGGGCCAGGTGGAGCAATCACGTGGGCCCCCAGGGGAAATCACGTGGGCCCCTAGGGGAAATCACGTGGGCCCCCAGGGGAAATCACGTGGGCCCCCAGGGGAAATAACGTGGGCCCCCAGGGGAAATCACGTGGGCCCCCAGGGGAAATCACGTGGGCCCCCAGGGGAAATCACGTGGGCCAGGTGGGGCAATCACGTGGGCCAGGTGGAGCAATCACGTGGGCCCCCAGGGGAAATCACGTGGGCCCCCAGGGGAAATCACGTGGGACACAAGGGGAAATCACGTGGGCCCCCAGGGGAAATCACGTGGGCCCCCAGGGGAAATCACGTGGGCCCCCGGGGGAAATCACGTGGGCCCCCAGGGGAAATCACGTGGGCCCCCATGGGAAATCACGTGGGCCCCCAGTGGAAATCACGTGGGCCCGAGGGGAAATCACGTGGGCCAGGTGGGGCAATCACGTGGGCCAGGTGGAACAATCACGTGGGCCCCCAGGGGAAATCACGTGGGCCCCCAGGGGAAATCACGTGGGCCCCCAGGGCAAATCACGTGGGCCGCCAGGGGAAATCACGTGGGCCCCCAGGGGAAATCACGTGGGCCCCCAGGGTAAATCACGTGGGCCCCCAGGGTAAATCACGTGGGCCCCCAGGGGAAATCACGTGGACCCCCAGGGGAAATCACGTGGGCCCCCAGGGGAAATCACGTGGGCCCCCAGGGGAAATCACGTGGGCCCCCAGGGGAAATCACGTGGGCCCCCAGGGGAAATCACGTGGGCCCCCAGGGGAAATCACGTGGGCCCGAGGGGAAATCACGTGGGCCAGGTGGGGCAATCACGTGGGCCAGGTGGAGCAATCACGTGGGCCCCCAGGGGAAATCACGTGGGCCCCCAGGGGAAATCACGTGGGCCCCCAGGGCAAATCACGTGGGCCGCCAGGGGAAATCACGTGGGCCCCCAGGGGAAATCACGTGGGCCCCCAGGGTAAATCACGTGGGCCCCCAGGGTAAATCACGTGGGCCCCCAGGGGAAATCACGTGGGCCCCCAGGGGAAATCACGTGGGCCCCCAGGGGAAATCACGTGGGCCCCCAGGGGAAATCACGTGGGCCCCCAGGGGAAATCATGTGGGCCCCCAGGGGAAATCACGTGGGCCAGGTGGGGCAATCACGTGGGCCAGGTGGAGCAATCACTTGGGCCCCCAGGGGAAATCACGTGGGCCCCAAGGGGAAATCACGTGGGCCCCCAGGGGAAATAACGTGGGCCCCCAGGGGAAATCACGTGGGCCAGGTGGGGCAATCACGTGGGCCAGGTGGAGCAATCACGTGGGCCCCCAGGTGAAATCACGTGAGCCCCCAGGGGAAATCACGTGGGCCCCCAGGGGAAATCACGTGGGCCCCCAGGGGAAATCACGTGGGCCCCCAGGGGAAATCACGTGGGCCCCCAGGGGAAATCACCTGGGCCCCCAGGGAAATCACGTGGGCCCCCAGGGGAAATCACGTGGGCCCCCAGGGGAAATCACGTGGGCCAGGTGGGGCAATCACGTGGGTCAGGTGGAGCAATCACGTGGGCACCCAGGGGAAATCACGTGGGCCCCCAGGGGAAATCACGTGGGCCAGGTGGGGCAATCACGTGGGCCAGGTGGGGCAATCACGTGGGCCCCCAGGGGAAATCACGAGGGTCCCCAGGGCAAATCACGTGGGCCCCCAGGGGAAATCACGTGGGCCCCCAGGTGAAATCACGTGGGCCCCCAGGGTAAATCACGTGGGCCCCCAGGGGAAATCACGTGGGCCCCCAGGGGAAATCACGTGGGCCCCCAGGGGAAATCACGTGGGCCAGGTGGGGCAATCACGTGGGCCAGGTGGGGCAATCACGTGGGCCAGGTGGAGCAATCACGTGGGCCCCCAGGGGAAATCACGTGGGCCCCCAGGGGAAATCACGTGGGCAAGGTGGGGCAATCACGTGGGCCAGGTGGGGCAATCACGTGGGCCCCCAGGGGAAATCACGAGGGCCCCCAGGGCAAATCACGTGGGCCCCAACGGGAAATCACGTGGGCCTCCAGCGGAAATCACGTGGGCCAGGTGGGGCAATCACGTGGGGCCCCAGGGGAAATCAAGTGGGCCCCCAGTGGAAATCACGTGGGCCCCCAGGGGAAATCACGTGGGCCCCCAGGGGAAATCACGTGGGCCCCCAGGGGAAATCACGTGGGCCCCCAGGGGAAATCACGTGGGCCAGGTGGGGCAATCACGTGGGCCAGGTGGAGCAATCACGTGGGCCCCCAGGTGAAATCACGTGAACCCCAGGGGAAATCACGTGGGCCCCCAGGGGAAATCACGTGGGCCCCCAGGGGAAATCACGTGGGCCCCCAGGGGAAATCACGTGGGCCCCCAGGGGAAATCACGTGGGCCCCCAGGGGAAATCACGTGGGCCCCCAGGGGAAATCACGTGGGCCCCCAGGGGAAATCACGTGGGCCAGGTGGGGCAATCACGTGGGCCAGGTGGAGCAATCACGTGGGCACCCAGGGGAAATCACGTGGGCCCCCAGGGGAAATCACGTGGGCCAGGTGGGGCAATCACGTGGGCCAGGTGGGGCAATCACGTGGGCCCCCAGGGGAAATCACGAGGGCCCCCAGGGCAAATCACGTGGGCCCCCAGGGGAAATCACGTGGGCCCCCAGGTGAAATCACGTGGGCCCCCAGGGGAAATCACGTGGGCCCCCAGGGGAAATCACGTGGGCCCCCAGGGGAAATCACGTGGGCCCCCAGGGGAAATCACGTGGGCCAGGTGGGGCAATCACGTGGGCCAGGTGGGGCAATCACGTGGGCCAGGTGGAGCAATCACGTGGGCCCCCAGGGGAAATCACGTGGGCCCCCAGGGGAAATCACGTGGGCCCCCAGGGCAAATCACGTGGGCCGCCAGGGGAAATCACGTGGGCCCCCAGGGGAAATCACGTGGGCCCCCAGCGGAAATCACGTGGGCCCCCAGGGGAAATCACGTGGGCCCCCAGGGGAAATCACGTGGGCCCCCAGGGGAAATCACGTGGGCCCCCAGGGGAAATCACGTGTGCCCCCAGGGGAAATCACGTGGGCCAGGTGGGGCAATCACGTGGGCCAGGTGGGGCAATCACGTGGGCCAGGTGGGGCAATCACGTGGGCCAGGTGGGGCAATCACATGGGCCAGGTAGAGCAATCACGTGGGCCCCCAGGGGAAATCACGTGGGCCCCCAGGGGAAATCACGTGGTCCCCCAGAGGAAATCACGTGGGCCCCCAGGGCAAATCACGTGGGCCCCCAGGGGAAATCACGTGGGCCCCCAGGGGAAATCACGTGGGCCCCCAGGGGAAATCATGTGGGCCCCCAGGGGAAATCACGTGGGCCAGGTGGGGCAATCACGTGGGCCAGGTGGAGCAATCACGTGGGCCCCCAGGGGAAATCACGTCGGCGCCCAGGGTAAATCACGTGGGCCCCCAGGGGATATCACGTGGGGCCCCAGGGGAAATCACGTGGGCCCCCAGGGGAAATCATGTGGGCCCCCAGGGGAAATCACGTGGGCCCCCAGGGGAAATCACGTGGGCCCCCAGGGGAAATCACGTGGGCCCCAAGGGGAAATCACGTGGGCCAGGTGGGGCATCACGTGGGCCAGGTGGAGCAATCACGTGGGCCCCCAGGGGAAATCACGTGGGCCCCCAGGGGAAATCACGTGGGCCAGGTGGGGCAATCACGTGGGCCAGGTGGGGCATTAACGTGGGCCCCCAGGGGAAATCACGAGGGCCCCCAGGGCAAATCACGTGGGCCCCCAGGGGAAATCACGTGGGCCCCCAGGGGAAATCACGAGGGCCCCCAGGGGAAATCATGTGGGCCCCCAGGGGAAATCACGTGGGCCAGGTGGGGCAATCACGTGGGCCAGGTGGGGCAATCACGTGGGCCAGGTGGAGCTATCACGTGGGCCCCCAGGGGAAATCACGTGGGCCCCCAGGGGAAATCACGTGGGCCCCCAGGGGAAATCACGTGGGCCAGGTGGGGCAATCACGTGGGCCAGGTGGGGCAATCACGTGGGCCCCCAGGGGAAATCACGAGGGCCCCCAGGGCAAATCACGTGGGCCCCCAGGGGAAATCACGTGGGCCCCCACGGGAAATCACGTGGTCCCCCAGGGGAAATCACGTGGGCCTCCAGGGGAAATCACGTGGGCCAGGTGGGGCAATCACGTGGGGCCCCAGGGGAAATCACGTGGGCCCCCAGGGGAAATCACGTGGGCCCCCAGGGGAAATCACGTGGGCCCCCAGGGGAAATCACGTGGGCCCCCAGGGGAAATCACGTGGGCCCCCAGGGGAAATCATGTGGGCCTGGTGGGGCAATCACGTGGGCCAGGTGGAGCAATCACGTGGGCCCCCAGGTGAAATCACGTGGGCCCCCAGGGGAAATCACGTGGGCCCCCCGGGGAAATCACGTGGGCCCCCAGGGGAAATCACGTGGGCCCCCAGGGGAAATCAAGTGGGCCCCCAGGGGAAATCACGTGGGCCCCCAGGGGAAATCACGTGGGCCCCCAGGGGAAATCACGTGGGCCCCCAGGGGAAATCACGTGGGCCCCCAGGGGAAATCACGTGGGCCCGAGGGGAAATCACGTGGGCCAGGTGGGGCAATCACGTGGGCCAGGTGGAGCAATCACGTGGGCCCCCAGGGGAAATCACGTGGGCCCCCAGGGGAAATCACGTGGGCCCCCAGGGCAAATCACGTGGGCCGCCAGGGGAAATCACGTGGGCCCCCAGGGGAAATCACGTAGGCCCCCAGGGGAAATCACGTGGGCCCCCAGGGTAAATCACGTGGGCCCCCAGGGGAAATCACGTGGGCCCCCAGGGGAAATCACGTGTGCCCCCAGGGGAAATCACGTGGGCCCCCAGGGGAAATCACGTGGGCCAGGTGGGGCAATCACATGGGCCAGGTGGGGCAATCACGTGGGCCAGGTGGAGCAATCACGTGGGCCCCCAGGGGAAATCACGTGGGCCCCTAGGGGAAATCACGTGGGCCCCCAGGGGAAATCACGTGGGCCCCCAGGGGAAATAACGTGGGCCCCCAGGGGAAATCACGTGGGCCCCCAGGGGATATCACGTGGGCCCCCAGGGGAAATCACGTGGGCCAGGTGGGGCAATCACGTGGGCCAGGTGGAGCAATCACGTGGGCCCCCAGGGGAAATCACGTGGGCCCCCAGGGGAAATCACGTGGGACACAAGGGGAAATCACGTGGGCCCCCAGGGGAAATCACGTGGGCCCCCAGGGGAAATCACGTGGGCCCCCAGGGGAAATCACGTGGGCCCCCAGGGGAAATCACGTGGGCCCCCATGGGAAGTCACGTGGGCCCCCAGTGGAAATCACGTGGGCCCGAGGGGAAATCACGTGGGCCAGGTGGGGCAATCACGTGGGCCAGGTGGAACAATCACGTGGGCCCCCAGGGGAAATCACGTGGGCCCCCAGGGGAAATCACGTGGGCCCCCAGGGCAAATCACGTGGGCCGCCAGGGGAAATCACGTGGGCCCCCAGGGGAAATCACGTGGGCCCCCAGGGTAAATCACGTGGGCCCCCAGGGTAAATCACGTGGGCCCCCAGGGGAAATCACGTGGACCCCCAGGGGAAATCACGTGGGCCCCCAGGGGAAATCACGTGGGCCCCCAGGGGAAATCACGTGGGCCCCCAGGGGAAATCACGTGGGCCCCCAGGGGAAATCACGTGGGCCCCCAGGGGAAATCACGTGGGCCCGAGGGGAAATCACGTGGGCCAGGTGGGGCAATCACGTGGGCCAGGTGGAGCAATCACGTGGGCCCCCAGGGGAAATCACGTGGGCCCCCAGGGGAAATCACGTGGGCCCCCAGGGCAAATCACGTGGGCCGCCAGGGGAAATCACGTGGGCCCCCAGGGGAAATCACGTGGGCCCCCAGGGTAAATCACGTGGGCCCCCAGGGTAAATCACGTGGGCCCCCAGGGGAAATCACGTGGGCCCCCAGGGGAAATCACGTGGGCCCCCAGGGGAAATCACGTGGGCCCCCAGGGGAAATCACGTGGGCCCCCAGGGGAAATCATGTGGGCCCCCAGGGGAAATCACGTGGGCCAGGTGGGGCAATCACGTGGGCCAGGTGGAGCAATCACGTGGGCCCCCAGGGGAAATCACGTGGGCCCCAAGGGGAAATCACGTGGGCCCCCAGGGGAAATCACGTGGGCCAGGTGGGGCAATCACGTGGGCCAGGTGGAGCAATCACGTGGGCCCCCAGGTGAAATCACGTGGGCCCCCAGGGGAAATCACGTGGGCCCCCAGGGGAAATCACGTGGGCCCCCAGGGGAAATCACGTGGGCCCCAGGGGAAATCACGTGGGCCCCCTGGGGAAATCACGTGGGCCCCCAGGGGAAATCACGTGGGCCCCCAGGGGAAATCACGTGGGCCTGGTGGGGCAATCACGTGGGCCAGGTGGAGCAATCACGTGGGACCCCAGGGGAAATCACGTGGGCCCCCAGGGGAAATCACGTGGGCCAGGTGGGGCAATCACGTGGGCCAGGTGGGGCAATCACGTGGGCCCCCAGGGGAAATCACGAGGGCCCCCAGGGCAAATCACGTGGGCCCCCAGGGGAAATCACGTGGGCCCCCAGGGGAAATCACGTGGGCCCCCAGGGTAAATCACGTGGGCCCCCAGGGGAAATAACGTGGGCCCCCAGGGGAAATCACGTGGGCCCCCAGGGGAAATCACGTGGGCCCCCAGGGGAAATCATGTGGGCCCCCAGGGGAAATCACGTGGGCCAGGTGGGGCAATCACGTGGGCCAGGTGGAGCAATCACGTGGGCCCCCAGGGGAAATCACGTCGGCGCCCAGGGTAAATCACGTGGGCCCCCAGGGGAAATCACGTGGGGCCCCAGGGGAAATCACGTGGGCCCCCAGGGGAAATCACGTGGGCCCCCAGGGGAAATCACGTGGGCCCCCAGGGGAAATCACGTGGGCCCCCAGGGGAAATCACGTGGGCCCCCAGGGGAAATCACGTGGGCCCCCAGGGGAAATCACGTGGGCCCCCAGGGGAAATAACGTGGGCCCCCAGGGGAAATCACGTGGGCCAGGTGGGGCAATCACGTGGGCCAGGTGGAGCAATCACGTGGGCCCCCAGGTGAAATCACGTGAGCCCCCAGGGGAAATCACGTGGGCCCCCAGGGGAAATCACGTGGGCCCCCAGGGGAAATCACGTGGGCCCCCAGGGGAAATCACGTGGGCCCCCAGGGGAAATCACCTGGGCCCCCAGGGGAAATCACGTGGGCCCCCAGGGGAAATCACGTGGGCCCCCAGGGGAAATCACGTGGGCCAGGTGGGGCAATCACGTGGGCCAGGTGGAGCAATCACGTGGGCACCCAGGGGAAATCACGTGGGCCCCCAGTGGAAATCACGTGGGCCAGGTGGGGCAATCACGTGGGCCAGGTGGGGCAATCACGTGGGCCCCCAGGGGAAATCACGAGGGTCCCCAGGGCAAATCACGTGGGCCCCCAGGGGAAATCACGTGGGCCCCCAGGTGAAATCACGTGGGCCCCCAGGGTAAATCACGTGGGCCCCCAGGGGAAATCACGTGGGCCCCCAGGGGAAATCACGTGGGCCCCCAGGGGAAATCACGTGGGCCAGGTGGGGCAATCACGTGGGCCAGGTGGGGCAATCACGTGGGCCAGGTGGAGCAATCACGTGGGCCCCCAGGGGAAATCACGTGGGCCCCCAGGGGAAATCACGTGGGCAAGGTGGGGCAATCACGTGGGCCAGGTGGGGCAATCACGTGGGCCCCCAGGGGAAATCACGAGGGCCCCCAGGGCAAATCACGTGGGCCCCCAGGGGAAATGACGTGGGCCACCAGGGGAAATCACGTGGGCCCCCAGGGGAAATCACGTGGGCCCCCAGGGGAAATCACGTGGGCCCCCAGGGGAAATCACGTGGGCCCCCAGAGGAAATCACGTGGGCCCCCACGGGAAATCACGTGGGCCCCCACGGGAAATCACGTGGGCCTCCAGCGGAAATCACGTGGGCCAGGTGGGGCAATCACGTGGGGCCCCAGGGGAAATCAAGTGGGCCCCCAGTGGAAATCACGTGGGCCCCCAGGGGAAATCACGTGGGCCCCCAGGGGAAATCACGTGGGCCCCCAGGGGAAATCACGTGGGCCAGGTGGGGCAATCACGTGGGCCAGGTGGGGCAATCACGTGGGCCAGGTGGAGCAATCACGTGGGCCCCCAGGGGAAATCACGTGGGCCCCCAGGGGAAATCACGTGGGCAAGGTGGGGCAATCACGTGGGCCAGGTGGGGCAATCACGTGGGCCCCCAGGGGAAATCACGAGGGCCCCCAGGGCAAATCACGTGGGCCCCCAGGGGAAATGACGTGGGCCACCAGGGGAAATCACGTGGGCCCCCAGGGGAAATCACGTGGGCCCCCAGGGGAAATCACGTGGGCCCCCAGGGGAAATCACGTGGGCCCCCAGGGGAAATCACGTGGGCCCCCACGGGAAATCACGTGGGCCCCCACGGGAAATCACGTGGGCCTCCAGCGGAAATCACGTGGGCCAGGTGGGGCAATCACGTGGGGCCCCAGGGGAAATCAAGTGGGCCCCCAGTGGAAATCACGTGGGCCCCCAGGGGAAATCACGTGGGCCAGGTGGGGCAATCACGTGGGCCAGGTGGGGCAATCACGTGGGCCCCCAGGGGAAATCACGAGGGCCCCCAGGGCAAATCACGTGGGCCCCCAGGGGAAATCACGTGGGCCCCCAGGGGAAATCACGTGGGCCCCCAGGGTAAATCACGTGGGCCCCCAGGGGAAATAACGTGGGCCCCCAGGGGAAATCACGTGGGCCCCCAGGGGAAATCACGTGGGCCTCCAGGGGAAATCATGTGGGCCCCCAGGGGAAATCACGTGGGCCAGGTGGGGCAATCACGTGGGCCAGGTGGAGCAATCACGTGGGCCCCCAGGGGAAATCACGTCGGCGCCCAGGGTAAATCACGTGGGCCCCCAGGGGAAATCACGTGGGGCCCCAGGGGAAATCACGTGGGCCCCCAGGGGAAATCACGTGGGCCCCCAGGGGAAATCACGTGGGCCCCCAGGGGAAATCACGTGGGCCCCAAGGGGAAATCACGTGGGCCAGGTGGGGCAATCACGTGGGCCAGGTGGAGCAATCTCGTGGGCCCCCAGGGGAAATCACGTGGGCCCCCAGGGGAAATCACGTGGGCCAGGTGGGGCAATCACGTGGGCCAGGTGGGGCAATCACGTGGGCCCCCAGGGGAAATCACGAGGGCCCCCAGGGCAAATCACGTGGGCCCCCAGGGGAAATCACGTGGGCCCCCAGGGGAAATCACGTGGGCCCCCAGGGGAAATCATGTGGGCCCCCAGGGGAAATCACGTGGGCCAGGTGGGGCAATCACGTGGGCCAGGTGGGGGAATCACGTGGGCCAGGTGGAGCAATCACGTGGGCCCCCAGGGGAAATCACGTGGGCCCCCAGGGGAAATCACGTGGGCCCCCAGGGCAAATCACGTGGCCGCCAGGGGAAATCACGTGGGCCCCCAGGGGAAATCACGTGGGCCCCCAGGGGAAATCACGTGGGCCCCCAGGGGAAATCACGTGGGCCCCCAGGGGAAATCACATGGGCCCCCACGGGAAATCACGTGGTCCCCCAGGGGAAATCACGTGGGCCTCCAGGGGAAATCACGTGGGCCAGGTGGGGCAATCACGTGGGGCCCCAGGGGAAATCACGTGGGCCCCCAGGGGAAATCACGTGGGCCCCCAGGGGAAATCACGTGGGCCCCCAGGGGAAATCACGTGGGCCAGGTGGGGCAATCTTGTGGGCCCCCAGGTGAAATCACTTGGGCCCCAAGGGAAATCACGTGGGCCCCCAGGGGAAATCACGTGGGCCCCCAGGGGAAATCACGTGGGCCCCAGGGGAAATCACGTGGGCCCCCAGGGCCAATCACGTGGGCCCCCAGGGGAAATCACGTGGGCCCCCAGGGGAAATCACGTGGGCCCCCAGGGGAAATCACGTGGGCCCCCAGGGGAAATCACGTGGGCCCCCAGGGGAAATCACGTGGGCCCCCAGGTGAAATCACGTGGGCCACCAGGGGAAATCACGTGGGCCCCCACGGGAAATCACGTGGTCCCCCAGGGGAAATCACGTGGCCTCCAGGGGAAATCACGTGGGCCAGGTGGGGCAATCACGTGGGGCCCCAGGGGAAATCACTTGGGCCCCCAGGGGAAATCACGTGGGCCCCCAGGGGAAATCACGTGGGCCCCCAGGGGAAATCACGTGGGCCCCCAGGGGAAATCACGTGGGCCCCCAGTGGAAATCACGTGGGCCAGGTGGGGCAATCTTGTGGGCCCCCAGGTGAAATCACGTGGGCCCCAGGGGAAATCACGTGGGCCCCCAGGGGAAATCACGTGGGCCCCCAGGGGAAATCACGTGGGCCCCCAGGGGAAATCACGTGGGCCCCCAGGGGAAATCACGTGGGCCCCCAGGGGAAATCATGTGGGCCAGGTGGGGAAATCACGTGGGCCAGGTGGAGCAATCACGTGGGCCCCCAGGTGAAATCACGTGGGCCCCCAGGTAAAATCACGTGGGCCCCCAGGGGAAATCATGTGGGCCCCCAGGGGAAATCACGTGGGCCCCCAGGGGAAATCACGTGGGCCCCCAGGGGAAATCACGTGGGCCGCCAGGGGAAATCACGTGGGCCCCCAGGGGAAATCACGTGGGCCCCCAGGGGAAATCACGTGGGCCCCCAGGGGAAATCACGTGGGCCCCCAGGGGAAATCACGTGGGCCCCCAGGGGAAATCACGTGGGCCCCCAGGGGAAATCACGTGGGCCCCCAGGGGAAATCACGTGGGCCAGGTGGGGCAATCACGTGGGCCAGGTGGGGCAATCACGTGGGCCAGGTGGAGCAATCACGTGGGCCCCCAGGGGAAATCACGTGGGCCCCCAGGGGAAATCACGTGGGCCCCCAGGGGAAATCACGTGGGCCCCCAGGGGAAATCACGTGGGCCAGGTGGGGCAATCACGTGGGCCAGGTGGGGCAATCATGTGGGCCAGGTGGGGCAATCACGTGGGCCAGGTGGGGCAATCACGTGGGCCAGGTGGGGCAATCACGTGGGCCAGGTGGAGCAATCACGTGGGCCCCCAGGGGAAATCACGTGGGCCCCCAGGGGAAATCACGTCGGCGCCCAGGGTAAATCACGTGGGCCCCCAGGGGAAATCACGTGGGGCCCCAGGGGAAATCACGTGGGCCCCCAGGTGAAATCACGTGGGCCCCCAGGGGAAATCACGTGGGCCCCCAGGGGAAATCACGTGGGCCCCCAGGGGAAATCACGTGGGCCCCCAGGGGAAATCACGTGGGCCAGGTGGGGCAATCACGTGGGCCAGGTGGAGCAATCACGTGGGCCCCCAGGGGAAATCACGTGGGCCCCCAGGGGAAATCACGTGGGCCCCCAGGGGATATCACGTGGGCCAGGTGGGGCAATCACGTGGGCCAGGTGGGGCAATCACGTGGGCCCCCAGGGGAAATCACGAGGGCCCCCAGGGCAAATCACGTGGGCCCCCAGGGGAAATCACGTGGGCCCCCAGGGGAAATCACGTGGGCCCCCAGGGGAAATCATGCGGGCCCCCAGGGGAAATCACGTGGGCCAGGTGGGGCAATCACGTGGGCCAGGTGGGGCAATCACGTGGGCCAGGTGGAGCAATCACGTGGGCCCCCAGGGGAAATCACGTGGGCCCCCAGGGGAAATCACGTGGGCCCCCAGGGGAAATCACGTGGGCCGCCAGGGGAAATCACGTGGGCCCCCAGGGGAAATCACGTGGGCCCCCATGGGAAATCACGTGGGCCCCCAGGGGAAATCACGTGGGCCCCCAGGGGAAATCACGTGGGCCCCCAGGGGAAATCACGTGGGCCCCCAGGGGAAATCACGTGGGCCCCCAGGGAAAATCACGTGGGCCCCCAGGGGAAATCACGTGGGCCAGGTGGGGCAATCACGTGGGCCCCCAGGTGAAATCACGTGGGCCCCCAGGGGAAATCACATGGGCCCCCACGGGAAATCACGTGGTCCCCCAGGGGAAATCACGTGGGCCTCCAGGGGAAATCACGTGGGCCAGGTGGGGCAATCACGTGGGGCCCCAGGGGAAATCACGTGGGCCCCCAGGGGAAATCACGTGGGCCCCCAGGGGAAATCACGTGGGCCCCCAGGGGAAATCACGTGGGCCCCCAGGGGAAATCACGTGGGCCCCCAGGGCAAATCACGTGGGCCCCCAGGGGAAATCACGTGGGCCAGGTGGGGCAATCACGTGGGCCAGGTGGAGCAATCACGTGGGCCCCCAGGGGAAATCACGTGGGCCCCCAGGGGAAATCATGTGGGCCCCCAGGGGAAATCACGTGGGCCAGGTGGGGCAATCACGTGGGCCCCCAGGGGAAATCACGAGGGCCCCCAGGGCAAATCACGTGGGCCCCCAGGGGAAATCACGTGGGCCACCAGGGGAAATCACGTGGGCGCCCAGGGGAAATCACGTGGGCCCCCAGGGGAAATCACGTGGGCCCCCAGGGGAAATCACGTGGGCCCCCAGGGGAAATCACGTGGGCCCCCAGGGGAAATCACGTGGGCCCCCAGGGGATATCACGTGGGCCCCCAGGGGAAATCACGTGGGCCCCCAGGGTAAATCACGTGGGCCCCCAGGGGAAATCACGTGGGCCCCCAGGGGAAATCACGTGGGCCCCCAGGGGAAATCACGTGGGCCAGGTGGGGCAATCACGTGGGCCAGGTGGGGCAATCACGTGGGCCAGGTGGAGCAATCACGTGGGCCCCCAGGAGAAATCACGTGGGCCCCCAGGGGAAATCACGTGGGCCCCCAGGGGAAATCACGTGGGCCCCCAGGGGAAATCACGTGGGCCCCCAGGGGAAATCACGTGGGCCAGGTGGGGCAATCACGTGGGCCCCCAGGGGAAATCACGAGGGCCCCCAGGGCAAATCACGTGGGCCCCCAGGGGAAATCACGTGGGCCCCCAGGGGAAATCACGTGGGCCCCCAGGGGAAATCACGTGGGCCCCCAGGGGAAATCACGTGGGCCCCCAGGGGAAATCATGTGGGCCAGGTGGGGCAATCACGTGGGCCAGGTGGAGCAATCACGTGGGCCCCCAGGAGAAATCACGTGGGCCCCCAGGGGAAATCACGTGGGCCCCCCGGGGAAATCACGTGGGCCCCCAGGGGAAATCACGTGGGCCCCCAGGGGAAATCACGTGGGCCCCCAGGGGAAATCACGTGGGCCCCCAGGGGAAATCACGTGGGCCCCCAGGGGAAATCACGTGGGCCCCCAGGGGAAATCACGTGGGCCCCCAGGGGAAATCACGTGGGCCCCCAGGGGAAATCACGTGGGCCCGAGGGGAAATCACGTGGGCCAGGTGGGGCAATCACGTGGGCCAGGTGGAGCAATCACGTGGGCCCCCAGGGGAAATCACGTGGGCCCCCAGGGGAAATCACGTGGGCCCCCAGGGCAAATCACGTGGGCCGCCAGGGGAAATCACGTGGGCCCCCAGGGGAAATCACGTGGGCCCCCAGGGGAAATCACGTGGGCCCCCAGGGGAAATCACGTGGGCCCCCAGGGGAAATCACGTGGGCCCCCAGGGGAAATCACGTGTGCCCCCAGGGGAAATCACGTGGGCCCCCAGGGGAAATCACGTGGCCCAGGTGGGGCAATCACGTGGGCCAGGTGGAGCAATCACGTGGGCCCCCAGGGGAAATCACGTCGGCGCCCAGGGCAAATCACGTGGGCCCCCAGGGGAAATCACGTGGGGCCCCAGGGGAAATCACGTGGGCCCCCAGGGGAAATCACGTGGGCCCCCAGGGGAAATCACGTGGGCCAGGTGGGGCAATCTTGTGGGCCCCCAGGTGAAATCACGTGGGCCCCAGGGGAAATCACGTGGGCCCCCAGGGGAAATCACGTGGGCCCCCAGGGGAAATCACGTGGGCCCCCAGGGGAAATCACGTGGGCCCCCAGGGGAAATCATGTGGGCCAGGTGGGGCAATCACGTGGGCCAGGTGGAGCAATCACGTGGGCCCCCAGGTGAAATCACGTGGGCCCCCAGGTAAAATCACGTGGGCCCCCAGGGGAAATCATGTGGGCCCCCAGGGGAAATCACGTGGGCCCCCAGGGGAAATCACGTGGGCCCCCAGGGGAAATCACGTGGGCCGCCAGGGGAAATCACGTGGGCCCCCAGGGGAAATCACGTGGGCCCCCAGGGTAAATCACGTGGGCCCCCAGGGGAAATCACGTGGGCCCCCAGGGGAAATCACGTGGGCCCCCAGGGGAAATCACGTGGGCCCCCAGGGGAAATCACGTGGGCCCCCAGGGGAAATCACGTGGGCCCCCAGGGGAAATCACGTGGGCCAGGTGGGGCAATCACGTGGGCCAGGTGGGGCAATCACGTGGGCCAGGTGGAGCAATCACGTGGGCCCCCAGGGGAAATCACGTGGGCCCCCAGGTGAAATCACGTGGGCCCCCAGGGGAAATCACGTGGGCCAGGTGGGGCAATCACGTGGGCCAGGTGGGGCAATCACGTGGGCCAGGTGGGGCAATCACGTGGGCCAGGTGGGGCAATCACGTGGGCCAGGTGGGGCAATCACGTGGGCCAGGTGGAGCAATCACGTGGGCCCCCAGGGGAAATCACGTGGGCCCCCAGGGGAAATCATGTCGGCGCCCAGGGTAAATCACGTGGGCCCCCAGGGGAAATCACGTGGGGCCCCAGGGGAAATCACGTGGGCCCCCAGGGGAAATCACGTGGGCCCCCAGGGGAAATCACGTGGGCCAGGTGGGGAAATCACGTGGGCCCCCAGGGGAAATCACGTGGGCCCCCAGGGGAAATCACGTGGGCCAGGTGGGGCAATCACGTGGGCCAGGTGGAGCAATCACGTGGGCCCCCAGGGGAAATCACGTGGGCCCCCAGGGGAAATCACGTGGGCCCCCAGGGGAAATCACGTGGGCCAGGTGGGGCAATCACGTGGGCCAGGTGGGGCAATCACGTGGGCCCCCAGGGGAAATCACGAGGGCCCCCAGGGCAAATCACGTGGGCCCCCAGGGGAAATCACGTGGGCCCCCAGGGGAAATCACGTGGGCCCCCAGGGGAAATCATGCGGGCCCCCAGGGGAAATCACGTGGGCCAGGTGGGGCAATCACGTGGGCCAGGTGGGGCAATCACGTGGGCCAGGTGGAGCAATCACGTGGGCCCCCAGGGGAAATCACGTGGGCCCCCAGGGGAAATCAATTGGGCCCCCAGGGGAAATCACGTGGGCCGCCTGGGGAAATCACGTGGGCCCCCAGGGGAAATCACGTGGGCCCCCATGGGAAATCACGTGGGCCAGGTGGGGCAATCACGTGGGCCAGGTGGGGCAATCACGTGGGTCCCCAGGGGAAATCACGAGGGCCCCCAGGGCAAATCACGTGGGCCCCCAGGGGAAATCACGTGGGCCCCCAGGGGAAATCACGTGGGCCCCCAGGGGAAATCACGTGGGCCCCCAGGGGAAATCACGTGGGCCCCCAGGGGAAATCACGTGGGCCAGGTGGGGCAATCACGTGGGCCAGGTGGAGCAATCACGTGGGCCCCCAGGGGAAATCACGTGGGCCCCCAGGGGAAATCACGTGGGCCCCCCGGGGAAATCACGTGGGCCCCCAGGGGAAATCACGTGGGCCCCCAGGGGAAATCACGTGGGCCCCCAGGGGAAATCACGTGGGCCCCCAGGGGAAATCACGTGGGCCCCCAGGGGAAATCACGTGGGCCCCCAGGGGAAATCACGTGGGCCCCCAGGGGAAATCACGTGGGCCCCCAGGGGAAATCACGTGGGCCAGGAGGGGAAATCACGTGGGCCAGGTGGGGCAATCACGTGGGCCAGGTGGAGCAATCACGTGGGCCCCCAGGGGAAATCACGTGGGCCCCCAGGGGAAATCACGTGGGCCCCCAGGGCAAATCACGTGGGCCGCCAGGGGAAATCACGTGGGCCCCCAGGGGAAATCACGTGGGCCCCCAGGGGAAATCACGTGGGCCCCCAGGGGAAATCACGTGGGCCCCCAGGGGAAATCACGTGGGCCCCCAGGGGAAATCACGTGTGCCCCCAGGGGAAATCACGTGGGCCCCCAGGGGAAATCACGTGGCCCAGGTGGGGCAATCACGTGGGCCAGGTGGAGCAATCACGTGGGCCCCCAGGGGAAATCACGTCGGCGCCCAGGGCAAATCACGTGGGCCCCCAGGGGAAATCACGGGGGCCCCAGGGGAAATCACGTGGGCCACCAGGGGAAATCACGTGGGCCCCCAGGGGAAATCACGTGGGCCCCCAGGGGAAATCACGTGGGCCCCCAGGGGAAATCACGTGGGCCAGGTGGGGCAATCACGTGGATCCCCAGGTGAAATCACGTGGGCCCCCAGGGGAAATCACGTGGGCCCCCACGGGAAATCACGTGGGCCCCCACGGGAAATCACGTGGGCCTCCAGGGGAAATCACGTGGGCCAGGTGGGGCAATCACGTGGGGCCCCAGGGGAAATCACGTGGGCCCCCAGGGGAAATCACGTGGGCCCCCAGGGGAAATCACTTGGGCCCCCAGGGGAAATAACGTGGGCCCCCAGGGGAAATCACGTGGGCCCCCAGGGGAAATCACGTGGGCCAGGTGGGGCAATCACGTGGGCCAGGTGGAGCAATCACGTGGGCCCCCAGGTGAAATCACGTGGGCCCCCAGGGGAAATCACGTGGGCCCCCAGGGGAAATCACGTGGGCCCCCAGGGGAAATCACGTGGGCCCCCAGGGGAAATCACGTGGGCCCCCTGGGGAAATCACGTGGGCCCCCAGGGGAAATCACGTGGGCCCCCAGGGGAAATCACGTGGGCCCGGTGGGGCAATCACGTGGGCCAGGTGGAGCAATCACGTGGGACCCCAGGGGAAATCACGTGGGCCCCCAGGGGAAATCACGTGGGCCAGGTGGGGCAATCACGTGGGCCAGGTGGGGCAATCACGTGGGCCCCCAGGGGAAATCACGAGGGCCCCCAGGGCAAATCACGTGGGCCCCCAGGGGAAATCACGTGGGCCCCCAGGGGAAATCACGTGGGCCCCCAGGGGAAATCACGTGGGCCCCCAGGGGAAATCACGTGGGCCAGGTGGGGCAATCACGTGGGCCAGGTGGGGCAATCACGTGGGCCAGGTGGAGCAATCACGTGGGCCCCCAGGGGAAATCACGTGGGCCCCCAGGGGAAATCACGTGGGCCCCCAGGTGAAATCACGTGGGCCCCCAGGGGAAATCACGTGGGCCAGGTGGGGCAATCACGTGGGCCAGGTGGGGCAATCACGTGGGCCAGGTGGGGCAATCACGTGGGCCAGGTGGGGCAATCACGTGGGCCAGGTGGGGCAATCACGTGGGCCAGGTGGAGCAATCACGTGGGCCCCCAGGGGAAATCACGTGGGCCCCCAGGGGAAATCATGTCGGCGCCCAGGGTAAATCACGTGGGCCCCCAGGGGAAATCACGTGGGGCCCCAGGGGAAATCACGTGGGCCCCCAGGGGAAATCACGTGGGCCCCCAGGGGAAATCACGTGGGCCAGGTGGGGAAATCACGTGGGCCCCCAGGGGAAATCACGTGGGCCCCCAGGGGAAATCACGTGGGCCAGGTGGGGCAATCACGTGGGCCAGGTGGAGCAATCACGTGGGCCCCCAGGGGAAATCACGTGGGCCCCCAGGGGAAATCACGTGGGCCCCCAGGGGAAATCACGTGGGCCAGGTGGGGCAATCACGTGGGCCAGGTGGGGCAATCACGTGGGCCCCCAGGGGAAATCACGATTGCCCCCAGGGCAAATCACGTGGGCCCCCAGGGGAAATCACGTGGGCCCCCAGGGGAAATCACGTGGGCCCCCAGGGGAAATCATGCGGGCCCCCAGGGGAAATCACGTGGGCCAGGTGGGGCAATCACGTGGGCCAGGTGGGGCAATCACGTGGGCCAGGTGGAGCAATCACGTGGGCCCCCAGGGGAAATCACGTGGGCCCCCAGGGGAAATCAATTGGGCCCCCAGGGGAAATCACGTGGGCCGCCTGGGGAAATCACGTGGGCCCCCAGGGGAAATCAAGTGGGCCCCCATGGGAAATCACGTGGGCCCCCAGGGCCAATCACGTGGGCCCCCAGGGGAAATCACGTGGGCCCCCAGGGGAAATCACGTGGGCCCCCAGGGGAAATCACGTGGGCCCCCAGGGAAAATCACGTGGGCCCCCAGGGGAAATCACGTGGGCCAGGTGGGGCAATCACGTGGGCCCCCAGGTGAAATCACGTGGGCCCCCAGGGGAAATCACATGGGCCCCCACGGGAAATCACGTGGTCCCCCAGGGGAAATCACGTGGGCCTCCAGGGGAAATCACGTGGGCCAGGTGGGGCAATCACGTGGGGCCCCAGGGGAAATCACGTGGGCCCCCAGGGGAAATCACGTGGGCCCCCAGGGGAAATCACGTGGGCCCCCAGGGGAAATCACGTGGGCCCCCAGGGGAAATCACGTGGGCCCCCAGGGCAAATCACGTGGGCCCCCAGGGGAAATCACGTGGGCCAGGTGGGGCAATCACGTGGGCCAGGTGGAGCAATCACGTGGGCCCCCAGGGGAAATCACGTGGGCCCCCAGGGGAAATCACGTGGGCCCCCAGGGGAAATCACGTGGGCCAGGTGGGGAAATCACGTGGGCCCCCAGGGGAAATCACGAGGGCCCCCAGGGCAAATCACGTGGGCCCCCAGGGGAAATCACGTGGGCCACCAGGGGAAATCACGTGGGCGCCCAGGGGAAATCACGTGGGCCCCCAGGGGAAATCACGTGGGCCCCCAGGGGAAATCACGTGGGCCCCCAGGGGAAATCACGTGGGCCCCCAGGGGAAATCACGTGGGCCCCCAGGGGATATCACGTGGGCCCCCAGGGGAAATCACGTGGGCCCCCAGGGTAAATCACGTGGGCCCCCAGGGGAAATCACGTGGGCCCCCAGGGGAAATCACGTGGGCCCCCAGGGGAAATCACGTGGGCCAGGTGGGGCAATCACGTGGGCCAGGTGGGGCAATCACGTGGGCCAGGTGGAGCAATCACGTGGGCCCCCAGGAGAAATCACGTGGGCCCCCAGGGGAAATCACGTGGGCCCCCAAGGGAAATCACGTGGGCCCCCAGGGGAAATCACGTGGGCCAGGTGGGGCAATCACGTGGGCCAGGTGGGGCAATCACGTGGGTCCCCAGGGGAAATCACGAGGGCCCCCAGGGCAAATCACGTGGGCCCCCAGGGGAAATCACGTGGGCCCCCAGGGGAAATCACGTGGGCCCCCAGGGGAAATCACGTGGGCCCCCAGGGGAAATCACGTGGGCCCCCAGGGGAAATCATGTGGGCCAGGTGGGGCAATCACGTGGGCCAGGTGGAGCAATCACGTGGGCCCCCAGGGGAAATCACGTGGGCCCCCAGGGGAAATCACGTGGGCCCCCCGGGGAAATCACGTGGGCCCCCAGGGGAAATCACGTGGGCCCCCAGGGGAAATCACGTGGGCCCCCAGGGGAAATCACGTGGGCCCCCAGGGGAAATCACGTGGGCCCCCAGGGGAAATCACGTGGGCCCCCAGGGGAAATCACGTGGGCCCCCAGGGGAAATCACGTGGGCCCCCAGGGGAAATCACGTGGGCCAGAGGGGAAATCACGTGGGCCAGGTGGGGCAATCACGTGGGCCAGGTGGAGCAATCACGTGGGCCCCCAGGGGAAATCACGTGGGCCCCCAGGGGAAATCACGTGGGCCCCCAGGGCAAATCACGTGGGCCGCCAGGGGAAATCACGTGGGCCCCCAGGGGAAATCACGTGGGCCCCCAGGGGAAATCACGTGGGCCCCCAGGGGAAATCACGTGGGCCCCCAGGGGAAATCACGTGGGCCCCCAGGGGAAATCACGTGTGCCCCCAGGGGAAATCACGTGGGCCCCCAGGGGAAATCACGTGGCCCAGGTGGGGCAATCACGTGGGCCAGGTGGAGCAATCACGTGGGCCCCCAGGGGAAATCACGTCGGCGCCCAGGGCAAATCACGTGGGCCCCCAGGGGAAATCACGGGGGCCCCAGGGGAAATCACGTGGGCCACCAGGGGAAATCACGTGGGCCCCCAGGGGAAATCACGTGGGCCCCCAGGGGAAATCACGTGGGCCCCCAGGGGAAATCACGTGGGCCAGGTGGGGCAATCACGTGGATCCCCAGGTGAAATCACGTGGGCCCCCAGGGGAAATCACGTGGGCCCCCACGGGAAATCACGTGGGCCCCCACGGGAAATCACGTGGGCCTCCAGGGGAAATCACGTGGGCCAGGTGGGGCAATCACGTGGGGCCCCAGGGGAAATCACGTGGGCCCCCAGGGGAAATCACGTGGGCCCCCAGGGGAAATCACTTGGGCCCCCAGGGGAAATCACGTGGGCCCCCAGGGGAAATCACGTGGGCCCCCAGGGGAAATCACGTGGGCCAGGTGGGGCAATCACGTGGGCCAGGTGGAGCAATCACGTGGGCCCCCAGGTGAAATCACGTGGGCCCCCAGGGGAAATCACGTGGGCCCCCAGGGGAAATCACGTGGGCCCCCAGGGGAAATCACGTGGGCCCCCAGGGGAAATCACGTGGGCCCCCTGGGGAAATCACGTGGGCCCCCAGGGGAAATCACGTGGGCCCCCAGGGGAAATCACGTGGGCCGGGTGGGGCAATCACGTGGGCCAGGTGGAGCAATCACGTGGGACCCCAGGGGAAATCACGTGGGCCCCCAGGGGAAATCACGTGGGCCAGGTGGGGCAATCACGTGGGCCAGGTGGGGCAATCACGTGGGCCCCCAGGGGAAATCACGAGGGCCCCCAGGGCAAATCACGTGGGCCCCCAGGGGAAATCACGTGGGCCCCCAGGGGAAATCACGTGGGCCCCCAGGGTAAATCACGTGGGCCCCCAGGGGAAATAACGTGGGCCCCCAGGGGAAATCACGTGGGCCCCCAGGGGAAATCACGTGGGCCCCCAGGGGAAATCATGTGGGCCCCCAGGGGAAATCACGTGGGCCAGGTGGGGCAATCACGTGGGCCAGGTGGAGCAATCACGTGGGCCCCCAGGGGAAATCACGTCGGAGCCCAGGGTAAATCACGTGGGCACCCAGGGGAAATCACGTGGGGCCCCAGGGGAAATCACGTGGGCCCCCAGGGGAAATCACGTGGGCCCCCAGGGGAAATCACGTGGGCCCCCAGGGGAAATCACGTGGGCCCCAAGGGGAAATCACGTGGGCCAGGTGGGGCAATCACGTGGGCCAGGTGGAGCAATCACTTGGGCCCCCAGGGGAAATCACGTGGGCCCCCAGGGGAAATCACGTGGGCCAGGTGGGGCAATCACGTGGGCCAGGTGGGGCAATCACGTGGGCCAAGTGGAGCAATCACGTGGGCCCCCAGGGGAAATCACGTGGGCCCCCAGGGGAAATCACGTGGACCCCCAGGGCAAATCACGTGGCCGCCAGTGGAAATCACGTGGGCCCCCAGGGGAAATCACGTGGGCCCCCAGGGGAAATCACGTGGGCCCCCAGGGGAAATCACGTGGGCCCCCAGGGGAAATCACATGGGCCCCCACGGGAAATCACGTGGTCCCCCAGGGGAAATCACGTGGGCCTCCAGGGGAAATCACGTGGGCCAGGTGGGGCAATCACGTGGGGCCCCAGGGGAAATCACGTGGGCCCCCAGGGGAAATCACGTGGGCCCCCAGGGGAAATCACGTGGGCCCCCAGGGGAAATCACGTGGGCCCCCAGGGGAAATCACGTGGGCCAGGTGGGGCAATCTTGTGGGCCCCCAGGTGAAATCACGTGGGCCCCAAGGGAAATCACGTGGGCCCCCAGGGGAAATCACGTGGGCCCCCAGGGGAAATCACGTGGGCCCCAAGGGGAAATCACGTGGGCCAGGTGGGGCAATCACGTGGGCCAGGTGGAGCAATCACGTGGGCCCCCAGGGGAAATCACGTGGGCCCCCAGGGGAAATCACGTGGGCCAGGTGGGGCAATCACGTGGGCCAGGTGGGGCAATCACGTGGGCCCCCAGGGGAAATCACGAGGGCCCCCAGGGCAAATCATGTGGGCCCCCAGGGGAAATCACGTGGGCCCCCAGGGGAAATCACGTGGGCCCCCAGGGGAAATCATGTGGGCCCCCAGGGGAAATCACGTGGGCCAGGTGGGGCAATCACGTGGGCCAGGTGGGGCAATCACGTGGGCCAGGTGGAGCAATCACGTGGGCCCCCAGGGGAAATCACGTGGGCCCCCAGGGGAAATCACGTGGGCCCCCAGGGCAAATCACGTGGCCGCCAGGGGAAATCACGTGGGCCCCCAGGGGAAATCACGTGGGCCCCCAGGGGAAATCACGTGGGCCCCCAGGGGAAATCACGTGGGCCCCCAGGGGAAATCACATGGGCCCCCACGGGAAATCACGTGGTCCCCCAGGGGAAATCACGTGGGCCTCCAGGGGAAATCACGTGGGCCAGGAGGGGCAATCACGTGGGGCCCCAGTGGAAATCACGTGGGCCCCCAGGGGAAATCACGTGGGCCCCCAGGGGAAATCACGTGGGCCCCCAGGGGAAATCACGTGGGCCCCCAGGGGAAATCACGTGGGCCAGGTGGGGCAATCTTGTGGGCCCCCAGGTGAAATCACGTGGGCCCCAAGGGAAATCACGTGGGCCCCCAGGGGAAATCACGTGGGCCCCCAGGGGAAATCACGTGGGCCCCAGGGGAAATCACGTGGGCCCCCAGGGCCAATCACGTGGGCCCCCAGGGGAAATCACGTGGGCCCCCAGGGGAAATCACGTGGGCCCCCAGGGGAAATCACGTGGGCCCCCAGGGGAAATCACGTGGGCCAGGTGGGGCAATCACGTGGGCCAGGTGGGGCAATCACGTGGGTCCCCAGGGGAAATCACGAGGGCCCCCAGGGCAAATCACGTGGGCCCCAGGGGAAATCACGTGGGCCCCCAGGGGAAATCACGTGGGCGCCCAGGGGAAATCACGTGGGCCCCCAGGGGAAATCATGTGGGCCCCCAGGGGAAATCACGTGGGCCCCCAGGGGAAATCACGTGGGCCAGGTGGGTCAATCACGTGGGCCAGGTGGGGCAATCACGTGGGCCAGGTGGAGCAATCACGTGGGCCCCCAGGGCAAATCGCGTGGGCCGCCAGGGGAAATCACGTGGGCCCCCAGGGGAAATCACGTGGGCCCCCAGGGGAAATAACGTGGGCCCCCAGGGGAAATAACGTGGGCCCCCAGGAGAAATCACGTGGGCCCCCAGGGGAAATCACGTGGGCCCCCAGGGGAAATCACATTGGCCCCCAGGGAAATCACGTGGGCCAGGTGGGGCAATCACGTGAGCCCCCAGGGCAAATCACGTGGGCCCCCAGTGGAAATCACATGGGCCCCCAGGGGAAATCACGTGGGCCCCCAGGGGAAATCACGTGGGCCAGGTGGGGCAATCACGTGGGCCCCCAGGTGAAATCACGTGGGCCCCCAGGGGAAATCACGTGGGCCCCCACGGGAAATCACGTGGTCCCCCAGGGGAAATCACGTGGGCCTCCAGGGGAAATCACGTGGGCCAGGTGGGGCAATCACGTGGGGCCCCAGGGGAAATCACGTGGGCCCCCAGGGGAAATCACGTGGGCCCTCAGGGGAAATCACGTGGTCCCCCAGGGGATATCACGTGGGCCTCCAGGGGAAATCACGTGGGCCAGGTTGGGCAATCACGTGGGCCCCCAGGGGAAATCACGTGGGCCCTCAGGGGAAATCACGTGGGCCCCCAGGGGAAATCACGTGGGCCCCCAGGGGAAATCACGTGGGCCAGGTGGGGCAATCACGTGGGCCAGGTGGAGCAATCACGTGGGCCCCCAGGGGAAATCACGTGGGCCCCCAGGTGAAATCACGTGGGCCCCCAGGGGAAATCACGTGGGCCCCCAGGGGAAATCACGTGGGCCCCCAGGGGAAATCACGTGGGCCCCCAGGGGAAATCACGTGGCCCCCAGGGCAAATCACGTGGGCCCCCTGGGGAAATCACGTGGGCCCCCAGGGGAAATCACGTGGGCCAGGTGGAGCAATCACGTGGGCCCCCAGGGGAAATCACGTCGGCCCCCAGGGGAAATCACGTGGGCCCCCAGGGGAAATCACGTGGGCCAGGTGGGGCAATCACGTGGGCCAGGTGGGGCAATCACGTGGGCCCCTAGGGGAAATCAGGAGCGCCCCCAGGGCAAATCACGTGGGCCCCCAGGGGAAATCACGTGGGCCCCCAGGGGAAATCACGTGGGCCCCCAGGGGAAATCACGTGGGCCCCCAGGGGAAATCACGTGGGCCCCCAGGGGAAATCACGTGGGCCCCCAGGGGAAATCACGTGGGCCAGGTGGAGCAATCACGTGGGCCCCCAGGGGAAATCACGTGGGCCCCCAGGGGAAATCACGTGGGCCCCCAGGGGAAATCACGTGGGCCAGGTGGGGCAATCACGTGGGCCAGGTGGGGCAATCACGTGGGCCCCCAGGGGAAATCACGAGGGCCCCCAGGGCAAATCACGTGGGCCCCCAGGGGAAATCACGTGGGCCCCCAGGGGAAATCACGTGGGCCCCCAGTGGAAATCACGTGGGCCCCCAGGGGAAATCAGGTGGGCCCCCAGGGGAAATCACGTGGGCCTCCAGGGGAAATCACGGGGGCCCCCAGGGGAAATCACGTGGGCCAGGTGGTGCAATCATGTGGGCCAGGTGGGGCAATCACGTGGGCCAGGTGGAGCAATCACGTGGGCCCCCAGGGGAAATCACGTGGGCCCCCAGGTGAAATCACGTGTGCCCCCAGGGGAAATCACGTGGGCCCCCAGGGGAAATCACGTGGGCCCCCAGGGGAAATCACGTGGGCCCCCAGGGGAAATCACGTGGGCCCCCAGGGGAAATCACGTGGGCCCCCAGGGGCAATCACGTGGGCCAGGTGGGGCAATCACGTGGGCCAGGTGGAGCAATCACGTGGGCCCCCAGGGGAAATCACGTGGGCCCCCAGGGGAAATCACGTTGGCCCCCAGGGGAAATCACGTGGGCCCCCAGGGGAAATCACGTGGGCCCCCAGGGGAAATCACGTTGGCCCCCAGGGGAAATCACGTGGGCCCCCAGTGGAAATCACGTGGGCCCCCAGGGGAAATCACGTGGGCCCCCAGGGGAAATCACGTGGGCCCCCAGGGGAAATCACGTGGGCCCCCAGGGGAAATCACTTGGCCCCCAGGGGAAATCACGTGGGCCAGGTGGTGCAATCACGTGGGCCAGGTGGGGCAATCACGTGGGCCAGGTGGAGCAATCACGTGGGCCCCCAGGGGAAATCACGTGGGCCCCCAGGGAAATCACGTGGGCCCCCAGGGGAAATCACGTGGGCCGCCAGGGGAAATCACGTGGGCCCCCAGGGGAAATCACGTGGGCCCCCAGGGGAAATCACGTGGGCCCCCAGGGGAAATCACGTGGGCCCCCAGGGGAAATCACGTGGGCCCCCAGGGGAAATCACGTGGGCCCCCAGGGGAAATCACGTGGGCCCCCAGGGGAAATCACGTGGGCCCCCAGGGGAAATCACGTGGGCCAGGTGGTGCAATCACGTGGGCCAGGTGGGGCAATCACGTGGGCCAGGTGGGGCAATCACGTGGGCCAGGTGGAGCAATCACGTGGGCCCCCAGGGGAAATCACGTGGGCCCCCAGGGGAAATCACGTGGGCCCCCAGGGGAAATCACGTGGGCCCCCAGGGGAAATCACGTGGGCCCCCAGGGGAAATCACGTGGGCACCCAGGGAAAATCACGTGGGCCCCCAGGGGAAATCACGTGGGCCCCCAGGGGAAATCACGTGGGCCCCCAGGGAAAATCACGTGGGCCCCCAGGCGAAATCACGTGGGCCCCCAGGGGAAATCACGTGGGCCCCCAGGGGAAATCACGTGGGCCCCCAGGGGAAATCACGTGGGCCCCCAGGGGAAATCACGTGGGCCAGGTGGAGCAATCACGTGTGCCCCCAGGGGAAATCACGTGGGCCCCCAGGGGAAATCACGTGGGCCCCCAGGGGAAATCACGTGTGCCAGGTGGGGCAATCACGTGGGCCAGGTGGGGCAATCACGTGGGCCCCCAGGGGAAATCACGAGGGCCCCCAGGGCAAATCACGTGGGCCCCCAGGGGAAATCAGGTGGGCCCCCAGGGGAAATCACGTTGGCCTCCAGTGGAAATCACGGGGGCCCCCAGGGGAAATCACGTGGGCCCCCAGGGGAAATCACGTGGGCCCAAAGGGGAAATCACGTGGGCCCCCAGGGGAAATCACGTGGGCCCCCAGGGGAAATCACGTGGGCCAGGTGGGGCAATCACGTGGGCCAGGTGGGGCAATCACGTGGGCCAGGTGGAGCAATCACGTGGGCCCCCAGGGGAAATCACGTGGGCCCCCAGGTGAAATCATGTGGGCCCCCAGGGGAAATCACGTGGGCCGCCAGGGGAAATCACGTGGGCCCCCAGGGGAAATCACGTGGGCCAGGTGGGGAAATCACGTGGGCCAGGTGGGGCAATCACGAGGGCCAGGTGGAGCAATCACGTGGGCCCCCAGGGGAAATCACGTCGGCCCCCAGGTGAAATCACGTGGGCCCCCAGGGGAAATCACGTGGGCCCCCAGGGGAAATCACGTGGGCCCCCAGGGGAAATCACGTGGGCCCCCAGGGGAAATCACGTGGGCCCCCAGGGGAAATCACGTGGGCCCCCAGGGGAAATCACGTGGGCCAGGTGGGGCAATCACGTGGGCCAGGTGGAGCAATCACGTGGGCCCCCAGGGGAAATCACGTGGGCCCCCAGGGGAAATCACGTGGGCCCCCAGGGGAAATCACGTGGGCCCCCAGGGGAAATCACGTGGGCCCCCAGGGGAAATCACGTGGGCCCCCAGGGGAAATCACGTGGGCCCCCAGGGGAAATCACGTGGGCCCCCAGGGGAAATCACGTGGGCCAGGTGGGGCAATCACGTGGGCCAGGTGGAGTAATCACGTGGGCCCCCAGGGGAAATCACGTGGGCCCCCAGGGGAAATCACGTGGGCCCCCAGGGGAAATCACGTGGGCCAGGTGGGGCAATCACGTGGGACCCCAGGGGAAATCACGAGGGCCCCCAGGGCAAATCACGTGGGCCCCCAGGGGAAATCACGTGGGCCCCCAGGGGAAATCACGTGGGCCCCCAGGGGAAATCACGTGGGCCCCCAGGGAAAATCACGTGGGCCCCCAGGGGAAATCACGTGGGCCCCCAGGGGAAATCACGTGGGCCCCCAGGGGAAATCACGTGGGCCCCCAGGGGAAATCACGTGGGCCAGGTGGGGCAATCACGTGGGCCAGGTGGAGCAATCACGTGGGCCCCCAGGGGAAATCACGTGGGCCCTCAGGGGAAATCACGTGGGCCCCCAGGGGAAATCACGTGGGCCAGGTGGGGCAATCACGTGGGCCAGGTGGGGCAATCACGTGGGCCCCCAGGGGAAATCACGTGGGCCAGGTGGGGCAATCACGTGGGCCAGGTGGAGCAATCACGTGGGCCCCCAGGGGAAATCACGTGGGCCCCCAGGGGAAATCACGTGGGCCCCCAGGGGAAATCACGTGGGCCCCCAGGGGAAATCACGTGGGCCCCCAGGGGAAATCACGTGGGCCCCCAGGGGAAATCACGTGGGCCAGGTGGGGCAATCACGTGGGCCAGGTGGAGCAATCACGTGGGCCCCCATTGGAAATCACGTGGGCCCCCAGGGGAAATCACGTGGGCCCCCAGGGGAAATCACGTGGGCCATGTGGGGCAATCACGTGGGCCATGTGGAGCAATCACGTGGGCCCCCAGGGGAAATCACGTTGGCCCCCAGGGGAAATCACGTGGGCCCCCAGGGGAAATCACGTCGGCCAGGTGGGGCAATCACGTGGGCCAGGTGGGGCAATCACATGGGCCCCCAGGGGAAATCACGTGGGCCAGGTGGGGCAATCACGTGGGCCATGTGGAGCAATCACGTGGGCCCCCAGGGGAAATCACGTTGGCCCCCAGGGGAAATCACGTGGGCCCCCAGGGGAAATCACGTGGGCCCCCAGGGGAAATCACGTGGGCCCCCAGGTGAAATCACGTGGGCCCCCAGGGGAAATCACGTGGGCCCCCAGGGGAAATCACGTGGGCCCCCAGGGGAAATCACGTGGGCCCCCAGGGGAAATCACGTGGGCCCCCAGGGCAAATCACGTGGGCCCCCTGGGGAAATCACGTGGGCCCCCAGGGGAAATCACGTGGGCCCCCAGGGGAAATCACGTGGGCCCCCAGGGGAAATCACGTGGGCCCCCAGGTGAAATCACGTGGGCCCCCAGGGGAAATCACGTGGGCCCCCAGGGGAAATCACGTGGGCCCCCAGGGGAAATCACGTGGGCCCCCAGGGGAAATCACGTGGGCCCCCAGGGCAAATCACGTGGGCCCCCTGGGGAAATCACGTGGGCCCCCAGGGGAAATCACGTGGGCCAGGTGGAGCAATCACGTGGGCCCCCAGGGGAAATCACGTCGGCCCCCAGGGGAAATCACGTGGGCCCCCAGGGGAAATCACGTGGGCCAGGTGGGGCAATCACGTGGGCCAGGTGGGGCAATCACGTGGGCCCCCAGGGGAAATCAGGAGCGCCCCCAGGGCAAATCACGTGGGCCCCCAGGGGAAATCACGTGGGCCCCCAGGGGAAATCACGTGGGCCCCCAGGGGAAATCACGTGGGCCCCCAGGGGAAATCACGTGGGCCCCCAGGGGAAATCACGTGGGCCCCCAGGGGAAATCACGTGGGCCAGGTGGAGCAATCACGTGGGCCCCCAGGGGAAATCACGTGGGCCCCCAGGGGAAATCATGTGGGCCCCCATGGGAAATCACGTGGGCCCCCAGGGGAAATCACGTGGGCCAGGTGGGGCAATCACGTGGGCCAGGTGGGGCAATCACGTGGGCCCCCAGGGGAAATCACGAGGGCCCCCAGGGCAAATCACGTGGGCCCCCAGGGGAAATCACGTGGGCCCCCAGGGGAAATCACGTGGGCCCCCAGTGGAAATCACGTGGGCCCCCAGGGGAAATCAGGTGGGCCCCCAGGGGAAATCACGTGGGCCTCCAGGGGAAATCACGGGGGCCCCCAGGGGAAATCACGTGGGCCAGGTGGTGCAATCACGTGGGCCAGGTGGGGCAATCACGTGGGCCAGGTGGAGCAATCACGTGGGCCCCCAGGGGAAATCACGTGGGCCCCCAGGTGAAATCACGTGGGCCCCCAGGGGAAATCACGTGGGCCCCCAGGGGAAATCACGTGGGCCCCCAGGGGAAATCACGTGGGCCCCCAGGGGAAATCACGTGGGCCCCCAGGGGAAATCACGTGGGCCCCCAGGGGCAATCACGTGGGCCAGGTGGGGCAATCACGTGGGCCAGGTGGAGCAATCACGTGGGCCCCCAGGGGAAATCACGTGGGCCCCCAGGGGAAATCACGTGGGCCCCCAGGGGAAATCACGTGGGCCCCCAGGGGAAATCACGTGGGCCCCCAGGGGAAATCACGTTGGCCCCCAGGGGAAATCACGTGGGCCCCCAGTGGAAATCACGTGGGCCCCCAGGGGAAATCACGTGGGCCCCCAGGGGAAATCACGTGGGCCCCCAGGGGAAATCACGTGGGCCCCCTGGGGAAATCACTTGGCCCCCAGGGGAAATCACGTGGGCCAGGTGGTGCAATCACGTGGGCCAGGTGGGGCAATCACGTGGGCCAGGTGGAGCAATCACGTGGGCCCCCAGGGGAAATCACGTGGGCCCCCAGGGGAAATCACGTGGGCCCCCAGGGGAAATCACGTGGGCCGCCAGGGGAAATCACGTGGGCCCCCAGGGGAAATCACGTGGGCCCCCAGGGGAAATCACGTGGGCCCCCAGGGGAAATCACGTGGGCCCCCAGGGGAAATCACGTGGGCCCCCAGGGGAAATCACGTGGGCCCCCAGGGGAAATCACGTGGGCCCCCAGGGGAAATCACGTGGGCCCCCAGGGGAAATCACGTGGGCCCCCAGGGGAAATCACGTGGGCCCCCAGGGGAAATCACGTGGGCCCCCAGTGGAAATCACGTGGGCCCCCAGGGGAAATCACGTGGGCCCCCAGGGGAAATCACGTGGGCCCCCAGGGGAAATCACGTGGGCCCCCTGGGGAAATCACTTGGGCCCCCAGGGGAAATCACGTGGGCCAGGTGGTGCAATCACGTGGGCCAGGTGGGGCAATCACGTGGGCCAGGTGGAGCAATCACGTGGGCCCCCAGGGGAAATCACGTGGGCCCCCAGGGGAAATCACGTGGGCCCCCAGGGGAAATCACGTGGGCCCCCAGGGGAAATCACGTGGGCCCCCAGGGGAAATCACGTGGGCCCCCAGGGGAAATCACGTGGGCCCCCAGGGGAAATCACGTGGGCCCCCAGGGGAAATCACGTGGGCCCCCAGGGGAAATCACGTGGGCCCCCAGGGGAAATCACGTGGGCCCCCAGGGGAAATCACGTGGGCCCCCAGGGGAAATCACGTGGGCCCCCAGGGGAAATCACGTGGGCCCCCAGGGGAAATCACGTGGGCCCCCAGTGGAAATCACGTGGGCCCCCAGGGGAAATCACGTGGGCCCCCAGGGGAAATCACGTGGGCCCCCAGGGGAAATCACGTGGGCCCCCTGGGGAAATCACTTGGGCCCCCAGGGGAAATCACGTGGGCCAGGTGGTGCAATCACGTGGGCCAGGTGGGGCAATCACGTGGGCCAGGTGGAGCAATCACGTGGGCCCCCAGGGGAAATCACGTGGGCCCCCAGGGGAAATCACGTGGGCCCCCAGGGGAAATCACGTGGGCCGCCAGGGGAAATCACGTGGGCCCCCAGGGGAAATCACGTGGGCCCCCAGGGGAAATCACGTGGGCCCCCAGGGGAAATCACGTGGGCCCCCAGGGGAAATCACGTGGGCCCCCAGGGGAAATCACGTGGGCCCCCAGGGGAAATCACGTGGGCCCCCAGGGGAAATCACGTGGGCCCCCAGGGGAAATCACGTGGGCCAGGTGGTGCAATCACGTGGGCCAGGTGGGGCAATCACGTGGGCCAGGTGGGGCAATCACGTGGGCCAGGTGGAGCAATCACGTGGGCCCCCAGGGGAAATCACGTGGGCCCCCAGGGGAAATCACGTGGGCCCCCAGGGGAAATCACGTGGGCCCCCAGGGGAAATCACGTGGGCCCCCAGGGGAAATCACGTGGGCCCCCAGGGAAAATCACGTGGGCCCCCAGGGGAAATCACGTGGGCCCCCAGGGGAAATCACGTGGGCCCCCAGGGAAAATCACGTGGGCCCCCAGGCGAAATCACGTGGGCCCCCAGGGGAAATCACGTGGGCCCCCAGGGGAAATCACGTGGGCCCCCAGGGGAAATCACGTGGGCCCCCAGGGGAAATCACGTGGGCCAGGTGGAGCAATCACGTGTGCCCCCAGGGGAAATCACGTGGGCCCCCAGGGGAAATCACGTGGGCCCCCAGGGGAAATCACGTGGGCCAGGTGGGGCAATCACGTGGGCCAGGTGGGGCAATCACGTGGGCCCCCAGGGGAAATCACGAGGGCCCCCAGGGCAAATCACGTGGGCCCCCAGGGGAAATCAGGTGGGCCCCCAGGGGAAATCACGTTGGCCTCCAGTGGAAATCACGGGGGCCCCCAGGGGAAATCACGTGGGCCCCCAGGGGAAATCACGTGGGCCCAAAGGGGAAATCACGTGGGCCCCCAGGGGAAATCACGTGGGCCCCCAGGGGAAATCACGTGGGCCAGGTGGGGCAATCACGTGGGCCAGGTGGGGCAATCACGTGGGCCCCCAGGAGCAATCACGTGGGCCCCCAGGGGAAATCACGTGGGCCCCCAGGTGAAATCATGTGGGCCCCCAGGGGAAATCACGTGGGCCGCCAGGGGAAATCACGTGGGCCCCCAGGGGAAATCACGTGGGCCAGGTGGGGAAATCACGTGGGCCAGGTGGGGCAATCACGTGGGCCAGGTGGAGCAATCACGTGGGCCCCCAGGGGAAATCACGTCGGCCCCCAGGTGAAATCACGTGGGCCCCCAGGGGAAATCACGTGGGCCCCCAGGGGAAATCACGTGGGCCCCCAGGGGAAATCACGTGGGCCCCCAGGGGAAATCACGTGGGCCCCCAGGGGAAATCACGTGGGCCCCCAGGGGAAATCACGTGGGCCCCCAGGGGAAATCACGTGGGCCCCCAGGGGAAATCACGTGGGCCCCCAGGGGAAATCACGTGGGCCCCCAGGGGAAATCACGTGGGCCCCCAGGGGAAATCACGTGGGCCAGGTGGGGCAATCACGTGGGCCAGGTGGAGTAATCACGTGGGCCCCCAGGGGAAATCACGTGGGCCCCCAGGGGAAATCACGTGGGCCCCCAGGGGAAATCACGTGGGCCAGGTGGGGCAATCACGTGGGCCCCAGGGGAAATCACGTGGGCCCCCAGGGGAAATCACGTGGGCCCCCAGGGGAAATCACGTGGGCCCCCAGGGGAAATCACGTGGGCCCCCAGGGGAAATCACGTGGGCCCCCAGGGGAAATCACGTGGGCCCCCAGGGGGAATCACGTGGGCCCCCAGGGGAAATCACGTGGGCCCCCAGGGGAAATCACGTGGGCCCCCAGGGGAAATCACGTGGGCCAGGTGGGCCAGGTGGAGCAATCACGTGGGCCCGTGGGCCCCCAGGGGAAATCACGTGGGCCCCCAGGGGAAATCACGTGGGCCCCCAGGGGAAATCACGTGGGCCAGGTGGGGCAATCACGTGGGCCAGGTGGGGCAATCACGTGGGCCCCCAGGGGAAATCACGTGGGCCAGGTGGGGCAATCACGTGGGCCAGGTGGAGCAATCACGTGGGCCCCCAGGGGAAATCACGTGGGCCCCCAGGGGAAATCACGTGGGCCCCCAGGGGAAATCACGTGGGCCCCCAGGGGAAATCACGTGGGCCCCCAGGGGAAATCACGTGGGCCCCCAGGGGAAATCACGTGGGCCCCCAGGGGAAATCACGTGGGCCCCCAGGGGAAATCACGTGGGCCCCCAGGGGAAATCACGTGGGCCAGGTGGGGCAATCACGTGGGCCAGGTGGAGTAATCACGTGGGCCCCCAGGGGAAATCACGTGGGCCCCCAGGGGAAATCACGTGGGCCAGGTGGGGCAATCACGTGGGACCCCAGGGGAAATCACGAGGGCCCCCAGGGCAAATCACGTGGGCCCCCAGGGGAAATCACGTGGGCCCCCAGGGGAAATCACGTGGGCCCCCAGGGGAAATCACGTGGGCCCCCAGGGAAAATCACGTGGGCCCCCAGGGGAAATCACGTGGGCCCCCAGGGGAAATCACGTGGGCCCCCAGGGGAAATCACGTGGGCCCCCAGGGGAAATCACGTGGGCCAGGTGGTGCAATCACGTGGGCCAGGTGGAGCAATCACGTGGGCCCCCAGGGGAAATCACGTGGGCCCTCAGGGGAAATCACGTGGGCCCCCAGGGGAAATCACGTGGGGCAGGTGGGCAATCACGTGGGCCAGGTGGGGCAATCACGTGGGCCCCCAGGGGAAATCACGAGGGCACCCAGGGCAAATCACGTGGGCCCCCAGGGGAAATCACGAGGGCACCCAGGGCAAATCACGTGGGCCCCCAGGGGAAATCACGTGGGCCCCCAGGGGAAATCACGTGGGCCCCCAGGGGAAATCACGTGGGCCCCCAGGGGAAATCACGTGGGCCCCCAGGGGAAATCACGTGGGCCCACAGGGGAAATCACGTGGGCCCCCAGGGGAAATCACGTGGGCCCCCAGGGGAAATCACGTGGGCCCTCAGGGGAAATCACGTGGGCCCCCAGGGGAAATCACGTGGGCCCCCAGGGGAAATCACGTGGGCCCTCAGGGGAAATCACGTGGGCCAGGTGGGGCAATCACGTGGGCCAGGTGGAGCAATCACGTGGGCCCCCAGGGGAAATCACGTGGGCCCTCAGGGGAAATCACGTGGGCCCCCAGGGGAAATCACGTGGGCCAGGTGGGCAATCACGTGGGCCAGGTGGGGCAATCACGTGGGCCCCCAGGGGAAATCACGAGGGCACCCAGGGCAAATCACGTGGGCCCCCAGGGGAAATCACGAGGGCACCCAGGGCAAATCACGTGGGCCCCCAGGGGAAATCACGTGGGCCCCCAGGGGAAATCACGTGGGCCCCCAGGGGAAATCACGTGGGCCCCCAGGGGAAATCACGTGGGCCCCCAGGGGAAATCACGTGGGCCCCCAGGGGAAATCACGTGGGCCCCCAGGGGAAATCACGTGGGCCAGGTGGGGCAATCACGTGGGCCAGGTGGAGTAATCACGTGGGCCCCCAGGGGAAATCACGTGGGCCCCCAGGGGAAATCACGTGGGCCAGGTGGGGCAATCACGTGGGACCCCAGGGGAAATCACGTGGGCCCCCAGGGGAAATCACGTGGGCCCCCAGGGGAAATCACGTGGGCCAGGTGGGGCAATCACGTGGGCCAGGTGGGGCAATCACGTGGGCCAGGTGGGGCAATCACGTGGGCCAGGTGGAGCAATCACGTGGGCCCCCAGGGGAAATCACGTGGGCCCCCAGGGGAAATCACGTGGGCCCCCAGGGGAAATCACGTGGGCCCCCAGGGGAAATCACGTGGGCCAGGTGGGGCAATCACGTGGGCCAGGTGGGGCAATCACGTGGGCCAGGTGGGGCAATCACGTGGGCCAGGTGGAGCAATCACGTGGGCCCCCAGGGGAAATCACGTGGGCCCCCAGGGGAAATCACGTGGGCCCCCAGGGGAAATCACGTGGGCCCCCAGGGGAAATCACGTGGGCCCTCAGGGGAAATCACGTGGGCCCCCAGGGGAAATCACGTGGGCCCCCAGGGGAAATCACGTGGGCCCCCAGGGGAAATCACGTGGGCCCTCAGGGGAAATCACGTGGGCCCCCAGGGGAAATCACGTGGGCCCCCAGGGGAAATCACGTGGGCCCTCAGGGGAAATCACGTGGGCCCCCAGGGGAAATCACGTGGGCCCCCAGGGGAAATCACGTGGGCCAGGTGGGGCAATCACGTGGGCCAGGTGGAGCAATCACGTGGGCCCCCAGGGGAAATCACGTGGGCCCCCAGGTGAAATCACGTGGGCCCCCAGGGGAAATCACGTGGGCCCCCAGGGGAAATCACGTGGGCCCCCAGGGGAAATCACGTGGGCCCCCAGGGGAAATCACGTGGGCCCCCAGGGCAAATCACGTGGGCCCCCAGGGGAAATCACGTGGGCCCCCAGGGGAAATCACGTGGGCCAGGTGGAGCAATCACGTGGGCCCCCAGGGGAAATCACGTCGGCCCCCAGGGGAAATCACGTGGGCCCCCAGGGGAAATCACGTGGGCCAGGTGGGGCAATCACGTGGGCCAGGTGGGGCAATCACGTGGGCCCCCAGGGGAAATCACGAGCGCCCCCAGGGCAAATCACGTGGGCCCCCAGGGGAAATCACGTGGGCCCCCAGGGGAAATCACGTGGGCCCCCAGGGGAAATCACGTGGGCCCCCAGGGGAAATCACGTGGGCCCCCAGGGGAAATCACGTGGGCCCCCAGGGGAAATCACGTGGGCCAGGTGGAGCAATCACGTGGGCCCCCAGGGGAAATCACGTGGGCCCCCAGGGGAAATCACGTGGGCCCCCAGGGGAAATCACGTGGGCCCCCAGGGGAAATCACGTGGGCCAGGTGGGGCAATCACGTGGGCCAGGTGGGGCAATCACGTGGGCCCCCAGGGGAAATCACGAGGGCCCCCAGGGCAAATCACGTGGGCCCCCAGGGGAAATCACGTTGGCCCCCAGGGGAAATCACGTGGGCCCCCAGTGGAAATCACGTGGGCCCCCAGGGGAAATCACGTGGGCCCCCAGGGGAAATCACGTGGGCCCCCAGGGGAAATCACGTGGGCCCCCAGGGGAAATCACTTGGGCCCCCAGGGGAAATCACGTGGGCCAGGTGGTGCAATCACGTGGGCCAGGTGGGGCAATCACGTGGGCCAGGTGGAGCAATCACGTGGGCCCCCAGGGGAAATCACGTGGGCCCCCAGGGAAATCACGTGGGCCCCCAGGGCAAATCACGTGGGCCGCCAGGGGAAATCACGTGGGCCCCCAGGGGAAATCACGTGGGCCCCCAGGGGAAATCACGTGGGCCCCCAGGGGAAATCACGTGGGCCCCCAGGGGAAATCACGTGGGCCCCCAGGGGAAATCACGTGGGCCCCCAGGGGAAATCACGTGGGCCCCCAGGGGAAATCACGTGGGCCAGGTGGTGCAATCACGTGGGCCAGGTGGGGCAATCACGTGGGCCAGGTGGGGCAATCACGTGGGCCCCCAGGTGGAGCAATCACGTGGGCCCCCAGGGGAAATCACGTGGGCCCCCAGGGGAAATCACGTGGGCCCCCAGGGGAAATCACGTGGGCCAGGTGGTGCAATCACGTGGGCCAGGTGGGGCAATCACGTGGGCCAGGTGGGGCAATCACGTGGGCCAGGTGGGGCAATCACGTGGGCCCCCAGGGGAAATCACGTGGGCCCCCAGGGAAAATCACGTGGGCCCCCAGGCGAAATCACGTGGGCCCCCAGGGGAAATCACGTGGGCCCCCAGGGGAAATCACGTGGGCCCCCAGGGGAAATCACGTGGGCCCCCAGGGGAAATCACGTGGGCCAGGTGGAGCAATCACGTGTGCCCCCAGGGGAAATCACGTGGGCCCCCAGGGGAAATCACGTGGGCCCCCAGGGGAAATCACGTGTGCCAGGTGGGGCAATCACGTGGGCCAGGTGGGGCAATCACGTGGGCCCCCAGGGGAAATCACGAGGGCCCCCAGGGCAAATCACGTGGGCCCCCAGGGGAAATCACGTGGGCCCCCAGGGGAAATCACGTGGGCCCCCAGGGGAAATCACGTGGGCCCCCAGGGGAAATCACGTGGGCCCCCAGGGGAAATCACGTGGGCCCAAAGGGGAAATCACGTGGGCCCCCAGGGGAAATCACGTGGGCCCCCAGGGGAAATCACGTGGGCCAGGTGGGGCAATCACATGGGCCAGGTGGGGCAATCACGTGGGCCAGGTGGAGCAATCACGTGGGCCCCCAGGGGAAATCACGTGGGCCCCCAGGTGAAATCATGTGGGCCCCCAGGGGAAATCACGTGGGCCGCCAGGGGAAATCACGTGGGCCCCCAGGGGAAATCACGTGGGCCCCCAGGGGAAATCACGTGGGAGAAGGGGGGAAATCACGTGGGCCAGGTGGGGCCCCCAGGGGAAATCACGTGGGCCAGGTGGAGCAATCACGTGGGCCCCCAGGGGAAATCACGTCGGCCCCCAGGTGAAATCACGTGGGCCCCCAGGGGAAATCACGTGGGCCCCCAGGGGAAATCACGTGGGCCCCCAGGGGAAATCACGTGGGCCCCCAGGGGAAATCACGTGGGCCCCCAGGGGAAATCACGTGGGCCCCCAGGGGAAATCACGTGGGCCCCCAGGGGAAATCACGTGGGCCAGGTGGGGCAATCACGTGGGCCAGGTGGAGCAATCACGTGGGCCCCCAGGGGAAATCACGTGGGCCCCCAGGGGAAATCACGTGGGCCCCCAGGGGAAATCACGTGGGCCCCCAGGGGAAATCACGTGGGCCCCCAGGGGAAATCACGTGGGCCCCCAGGGGAAATCACGTGGGCCCCCAGGGGAAATCACGTGGGCCCCCAGGGGAAATCACGTGGGCCAGGTGGGGCAATCACGTGGGCCAGGTGGGGAAATCACGTGGGCCCCCAGGGGAAATCACGTGGGCCCCCAGGGGAAATCACGTGGGCCCCCAGGGGAAATCACGTGGGCCAGGTGGGCAATCACGTGGGCCCCCAGGGGAAATCACGTGGGCCCCCAGGGGAAATCACGTGGGCCCCCAGGGGAAATCACGTGGGCCCCCAGGGGAAATCACGTGGGCCCCCAGGGGAAATCACGTGGGCCCCCAGGGGAAATCACGTGGGCCCCCAGGGGAAATCACGTGGGCCCCCAGGGGAAATCACGTGGGCCCCCAGGGGAAATCACGTGGGCCCCCAGGGGAAATCACGTGGGCCAGGTGGGGAAATCACGTGGGCCCCCAGGGGAGCAATCACGTGGGCCCCCAGGGGAAATCACGTGGGCCCCCAGGGGAAATCACGTGGGCCCCCAGGGGAAATCACGTGGGCCCCCAGGTGGGGCAATCACGTGGGCCCCCAGGGGAAATCACGTGGGCCCCCAGGGGAAATCACGTGGGCCCCCAGGGGAAATCACGTGGGCCCCCAGGGGAAATCACGTGGGCCCCCAGGGGAAATCACGTGGGCCCCCAGGGGAAATCACGTGGGCCCCCAGGGGAAATCACGTGGGCCCCCAGGGGAAATCACGTGGGCCCCCAGGGGAAATCACGTGGGCCCCCAGGGGAAATCACGTGGGCCCCCAGGGGAAATCACGTGGGCCCCCAGGGGAAATCACGTGGGCCCCCAGGGGAAATCACGTGGGCCAGGTGGGGCAATCACGTGGGCCAGGTGGAGTAATCACGTGGGCCCCCAGGGGAAATCACGTGGGCCCCCAGGGGAAATCACGTGGGCCAGGTGGGCAATCACGTGGGCCCCCAGGGGAAATCACGTGGGCCCCCAGGGGAAATCACGTGGGCCCCCAGGGGAAATCACGTGGGCCCCCAGGGGAAATCACGTGGGCCCCCAGGGGAAATCACGTGGGCCCCCAGGGGAAATCACGTGGGCCCCCAGGGGAAATCACGTGGGCCCCCAGGGGAAATCACGTGGGCCCCCAGGGGAAATCACGTGGGCCCCCAGGGGAAATCACGTGGGCCCCCAGGGGAAATCACGTGGGCCAGGTGGAAATCACGTGGGCCCCCAGGGGAAATCACGTGGGCCCCCAGGGGAAATCACGTGGGCCCCCAGGGGAAATCACGTGGGCCAGGGGCAATCACGTGGGCCAGGTGGGGCAATCACGTGGGCCCCCAGGGGAAATCACGTGGGCCCCCAGGGGAAATCACGTGGGCCCCCAGGGGAAATCACGGGGCCCCCAGGGGAAATCACGTGGGCCCCCAGGGGAAATCACGTGGGCCCCCAGGGGAAATCACGTGGGCCCCCAGGGGAAATCACGTGGGCCCCCAGGGGAAATCACGTGGGCCCCCAGGGGAAATCACGTGGGCCCACAGGGGAAATCACGTGGGCCCCCAGGGGAAATCACGTGGGCCCCCAGGGGAAATCACGTGGGCCAGGTGGGGCAATCACGTGGGCCAGGTGGGGCAATCACGTGGGCCAGGTGGAGCAATCACGTGGGCCCCCAGGGGAAATCACGTGGGCCCCCAGGTGAAATCATGTGGGCCCCCAGGGGAAATCACGTGGGCCGCCAGGGGAAATCACGTGGGCCAGGTGGGGCAATCACGTGGGCCAGGTGGAGCAATCACGTGGGCCCCCAGGGGAAATCACGTGGGCCCCCAGGGGAAATCACGTGGGCCCCCAGGGGAAATCACGTGGGCCCCCAGGGGAAATCACGTGGGCCCCCAGGGGAAATCACGTGGGCCCCCAGGGGAAATCACGTGGGCCCCCAGGGAAAATCACGTGGGCCCCCAGGGGAAATCACGTGGGCCCCCAGGGGAAATCACGTGGGCCCCCAGGGGAAATCACGTGGGCCAGGTGGAGCAATCACGTGTGCCCCCAGGGGAAATCACGTGGGCCCCCAGGGGAAATCACGTGGGCCCCCAGGGGAAATCACGTGTGCCAGGTGGGGCAATCACGTGGGCCAGGTGGGGCAATCACGTGGGCCCCCAGGGGAAATCACGAGGGCCCCCAGGGCAAATCACGTGGGCCCCCAGGGGAAATCACGTGGGCCCCCAGGGGAAATCACGTGGGCCCCCAGGGGAAATCACGTGGGCCCCCAGGGGAAATCACGTGGGCCCCCAGGGGAAATCACGTGGGCCCCCAGGGGAAATCACGTGGGCCCCCAGGGGAAATCACGTGGGCCCCCAGGGGAAATCACGTGGGCCAGGTGGGGCAATCACGTGGGCCAGGTGGGGCAATCACGTGGGCCAGGTGGAAATCACGTGGGCCCCCAGGGGAAATCACGTGGGCCCCCAGGGGAAATCACGTGGGCCCCCAGGGGAAATCACGTGGGCCCCAGGGGAAATCACGTGGGCCCCCAGGGGAAATCACGTGGGCCCCCAGGGGAAATCACGTGGGCCCCCAGGGGAAATCACGTGGGCCCCCAGGGGAAATCACGTGGGCCCCCAGGGGAAATCACGTGGGCCCCCAGGGGAAATCACGTGGGCCCCCAGGGGAAATCACGTGGGCCCCCAGGGGAAATCACGTGGGCCCCCAGGGGAAATCACGTGGGCCCCCAGGGGAAATCACGTGGGCCCCCAGGGGAAATCACGTGGGCCCCCAGGGGAAATCACGTGGGCCCCCAGGGAAAATCACGTGGGCCCCCAGGGGAAATCACGTGGGCCCCCAGGGGAAATCACGTGGGCCCCCAGGGGAAATCACGTGGGCCCTCAGGGGAAATCACGTGGGCCCCCAGGGGAAATCACGTGGGCCCCCAGGGGAAATCACGTGGGCCAGGTGGGGCAATCACGTGGGCCAGGTGGAGCAATCACGTGGGCCCCCAGGGGAAATCACGTGGGCCCCCAGGGGAAATCACGTGGGCCCCCAGGGGAAATCACCTGGGCCCCCAGGGGAAATCACGTGGGCCCCCAGGGGAAATCACGTGGGCCCCCAGGGCAAATCACGTGGGCCCCCAGGGGAAATCACGTGGGCCCCCAGGGGAAATCACGTGGGCCAGGTGGAGCAATCACGTGGGCCCCCAGGGGAAATCACGTGGGCCCCCAGGGGAAATCACGTGGGCCCCCAGGGGAAATCACGTGGGCCCCCAGGGCAAATCACGTGGGCCCCCAGGGGAAATCACGTGGGCCCCCAGGGGAAATCACGTGGGCCAGGTGGAGCAATCACGTGGGCCCCCAGGGGAAATCACGTCGGCCCCCAGGGGAAATCACGTGGGCCCCCAGGGGAAATCACGTGGGCCAGGTGGGGCAATCACGTGGGCCAGGTGGGGCAATCACGTGGGCCCCCAGGGGAAATCACGAGCGCCCCCAGGGCAAATCACGTGGGCCCCCAGGGGAAATCACGTGGGCCCCCAGGGGAAATCACGTGGGCCCCCAGGGGAAATCACGTGGGCCCCCAGGGGAAATCACGTGGGCCCCCAGGGGAAATCACGTGGGCCCCCAGGGGAAATCACGTGGGCCCCCAGGTGGAGCAATCACGTGGGCCCCCAGGGGAAATCACGTGGGCCCCCAGGGGAAATCACGTGGGCCCCCAGGGGAAATCACGTGGGCCCCCAGGGGAAATCACGTGGGCCCCCAGGGGAAATCACGTGGGCCAGGTGGGGCAATCACGTGGGCCAGGTGGGGCAATCACGTGGGCCCCCAGGGGAAATCACGAGGGCCCCCAGGGCAAATCACGTGGGCCCCCAGGGGAAATCACGTTGGCCCCCAGGGGAAATCACGTGGGCCCCCAGTGGAAATCACGTGGGCCCCCAGGGGAAATCACGTGGGCCCCCAGGGGAAATCACGTGGGCCCCCAGGGGAAATCACGTGGGCCCCCAGGGGAAATCACTTGGGCCCCCAGGGGAAATCACGTGGGCCAGGTGGTGCAATCACGTGGGCCAGGTGGGGCAATCACGTGGGCCAGGTGGAGCAATCACGTGGGCCCCCAGGGGAAATCACGTGGGCCCCCAGGGAAATCACGTGGGCCCCCAGGGGAAATCACGTGGGCCGCCAGGGGAAATCACGTGGGCCCCCAGGGGAAATCACGTGGGCCCCCAGGGGAAATCACGTGGGCCCCCAGGGGAAATCACGTGGGCCCCCAGGGGAAATCACGTGGGCCCCCAGGGGAAATCACGTGGGCCCCCAGGGGAAATCACGTGGGCCCCCAGGGGAAATCACGTGGGCCCCCAGGGGAAATCACGTGGGCCAGGTGGTGCAATCACGTGGGCCAGGTGGGGCAATCACGTGGGCCAGGTGGGGCAATCACGTGGGCCCCCTGGAGCAATCACGTGGGCCCCCAGGGTAAATCACGTGGGCCCCCAGGGGAAATCACGTGGGCCCCCAGGGGAAATCACGTGGGCCCCCAGGGGAAATCACGTGGGCCCCCAGGGGAAATCACGTGGGCCCCCAGGGAAAATCACGTGGGCCCCCAGGGGAAATCACGTGGGCCCCCAGGGGAAATCACGTGGGCCCCCAGGGAAAATCACGTGGGCCCCCAGGCGAAATCACGTGGGCCCCCAGGGGAAATCACGTGGGCCCCCAGGGGAAATCACGTGGGCCCCCAGGGGAAATCACGTGGGCCCCCAGGGGAAATCACGTGGGCCAGGTGGAGCAATCACGTGGGCCCCCAGGGGAAATCACGTGGGCCCCCAGGGGAAATCACGTGGGCCCCCAGGGGAAATCACGTGGGCCAGGTGGGGCAATCACGTGGGCCAGGTGGGGCAATCACGTGGGCCCCCAGGGGAAATCACGAGGGCCCCCAGGGCAAATCACGTGGGCCCCCAGGGGAAATCACGTGGGCCCCCAGGGGAAATCACGTGGGCCCCAGGGGAAATCACGTGGGCCCCCAGGGGAAATCACGTGGGCCCCCAGGGGAAATCACGTGGGCCCAAAGGGGAAATCACGTGGGCCCCCAGGGGAAATCACGTGGGCCCCCAGGGGAAATCACGTGGGCCAGGTGGGGCAATCACATGGGCCAGGTGGGGCAATCACGTGGGCCAGGTGGAGCAATCACGTGGGCCCCCAGGGGAAATCACGTGGGCCCCCAGGTGAAATCATGTGGGCCCCCAGGGGAAATCACGTGGGCCGCCAGGGGAAATCACGTGGGCCCCCAGGGGAAATCACGTGGGCCAGGTGGGGAAATCACGTGGGCCAGGTGGGGCAATCACGTGGGCCAGGTGGAGCAATCACGTGGGCCCCCAGGGGAAATCACGTCGGCCCCCAGGTGAAATCACGTGGGCCCCCAGGGGAAATCACGTGGGCCCCCAGGGGAAATCACGTGGGCCCCCAGGGGAAATCACGTGGGCCCCCAGGGGAAATCACGTGGGCCCCCAGGGGAAATCACGTGGGCCCCCAGGGGAAATCACGTGGGCCCCCAGGGGAAATCACGTGGGCCAGGTGGGGCAATCACGTGGGCCAGGTGGAGCAATCACGTGGGCCCCCAGGGGAAATCACGTGGGCCCCCAGGGGAAATCACGTGGGCCCCCAGGGGAAATCACGTGGGCCCCCAGGGGAAATCACGTGGGCCCCCAGGGGAAATCACGTGGGCCCCCAGGGGAAATCACGTGGGCCCCCAGGGGAAATCACGTGGGCCCCCAGGGGAAATCACGTGGGCCAGGTGGGGCAATCACGTGGGCCCCCAGGTGGAGTAATCACGTGGGCCCCCAGGGGAAATCACGTGGGCCCCCAGGGGAAATCACGTGGGCCCCCAGGGGAAATCACGTGGGCCAGGTGGGGCAATCACGTGGGACCCCAGGGGAAATCACGTGGGCCCCCAGGGGAAATCACGTGGGCCCCCAGGGGAAATCACGTGGGCCCCCAGGGGAAATCACGTGGGCCCCCAGGGGAAATCACGTGGGCCCCCAGGGGAAATCACGTGGGCCCCCAGGGGAAATCACGTGGGCCCCCAGGGGAAATCACGTGGGCCCCCAGGGGAAATCACGTGGGCCCCCAGGGGAAATCACGTGGGCCAGGTGGGGCAATCACGTGGGCCAGGTGGAGCAATCACGTGGGCCCCCAGGGGAAATCACGTGGGCCCCCAGGGGAAATCACGTGGGCCCCCAGGGGAAATCACGTGGGCCAGGTGGGGAAATCACGTGGGCCAGGTGGAAATCACGTGGGCCCCCAGGGGAAATCACGTGGGCCCCCAGGGGAAATCACGTGGGCCCCCAGGGGAAATCACGTGGGCCCCCAGGGGAAATCACGTGGGCCCCCAGGGGAAATCACGTGGGCCCCCAGGGGAAATCACGTGGGCCCCCAGGGGAAATCACGTGGGCCCCCAGGGGAAATCACGTGGGCCCCCAGGGGAAATCACGTGGGCCCCCAGGGGAAATCACGTGGGCCCCCAGGGGAAATCACGTGGGCCCCCAGGGGAAATCACGTGGGCCAGGGGGGCAATCACGTGGGCCCCCAGGGGAAATCACGTGGGCCCCCAGGGGAAATCACGTGGGCCCCCAGGGGAAATCACGTGGGCCAGGTGGGGCAATCACGTGGGACCCCAGGGGAAATCACGAGGGCCCCCAGGGCAAATCACGTGGGCCCCCAGGGGAAATCACGTGGGCCCCCAGGGGAAATCACGTGGGCCCCCAGGGGAAATCACGTGGGCCCCCAGGGAAAATCACGTGGGCCCCCAGGGGAAATCACGTGGGCCCCCAGGGGAAATCACGTGGGCCCCCAGGGGAAATCACGTGGGCCCCCAGGGGAAATCACGTGGGCCAGGTGGGGCAATCACGTGGGCCAGGTGGAGCAATCACGTGGGCCCCCAGGGGAAATCACGTGGGCCCTCAGGGGAAATCACGTGGGCCCCAGGGGAAATCACGTGGGGCAGGTGGGCAATCACGTGGGCCAGGTGGGGCAATCACGTGGGCCCCCAGGGGAAATCACGAGGGCACCCAGGGCAAATCACGTGGGCCCCCAGGGGAAATCACGTGGGCCCCCAGGGGAAATCACGTGGGCCCCCAGGGGAAATCACGTGGGCCCCCAGGGAAAATCACGTGGGCCCCCAGGGGAAATCACGTGGGCCCCCAGGGGAAATCACGTGGGCCCCCAGGGGAAATCACGTGGGCCAGGTGGAGCAATCACGTGTGCCCCCAGGGGAAATCACGTGGGCCCCCAGGGGAAATCACGTGGGCCCCCAGGGGAAATCACGTGTGCCAGGTGGGGCAATCACGTGGGCCAGGTGGGGCAATCACGTGGGCCCCCAGGGGAAATCACGAGGGCCCCCAGGGCAAATCACGTGGGCCCCCAGGGGAAATCACGTGGGCCCCCAGGGGAAATCACGTGGGCCCCCAGGGGAAATCACGTGGGCCCCCAGGGGAAATCACGTGGGCCCCCAGGGGAAATCACGTGGGCCCACAGGGGAAATCACGTGGGCCCCCAGGGGAAATCACGTGGGCCCCCAGGGGAAATCACGTGGGCCAGGTGGGGCAATCACGTGGGCCAGGTGGGGCAATCACGTGGGCCAGGGGAAATCACGTGGGCCCCCAGGGAAATCACGTGGGCCCCCAGGGGAAATCACGTGGGCCCCCAGGGGAAATCACGTGGGCCCCCAGGGGAAATCACGTGGGCCCCCAGGGGAAATCACGTGGGCCCCCAGGGGAAATCACGTGGGCCCCCAGGGGAAATCACGTGGGCCCCCAGGGGAAATCACGTGGGCCCCCAGGGGAAATCACGTGGGCCCCCAGGGGAAATCACGTGGGCCCCCAGGGGAAATCACGTGGGCCCCCAGGGGAAATCACGTGGGCCCCCAGGGGAAATCACGTGGGCCCCCAGGGGAAATCACGTGGGCCAGGGAATCACGTGGGCCCAGGGGAAATCACGTGGGCCCCCAGGGGAAATCACGTGGGCCCCCAGGGGAAATCACGTGGGCCCCCAGGGAAAATCACGTGGGCCCCCAGGGGAAATCACGTGGGCCCCCAGGGGAAATCACGTGGGCCCCCAGGGGAAATCACGTGGGCCCTCAGGGGAAATCACGTGGGCCCCCAGGGGAAATCACGTGGGCCCCCAGGGGAAATCACGTGGGCCAGGTGGGGCAATCACGTGGGCCAGGTGGAGCAATCACGTGGGCCCCCAGGGGAAATCACGTGGGCCCCCAGGTGAAATCACGTGGGCCCCCAGGGGAAATCACGTGGGCCCCCAGGGGAAATCACCTGGGCCCCCAGGGGAAATCACGTGGGCCCCCAGGGGAAATCACGTGGGCCCCCAGGGCAAATCACGTGGGCCCCCAGGGGAAATCACGTGGGCCCCCAGGGGAAATCACGTGGGCCCCCAGGGGAAATCACGTGGGCCCCCAGGGGAAATCACGTGGGCCCCCAGGGGAAATCACGTGGGCCCCCAGGGGAAATCACGTGGGCCCCCAGGGGAAATCACGTGGGCCCCCAGGGAAAATCACGTGGGCCCCCAGGGGAAATCACGTGGGCCCCCAGGGGAAATCACGTGGGCCCCCAGGGGAAATCACGTGGGCCAGGTGGAGCAATCACGTGTGCCCCCAGGGGAAATCACGTGGGCCCCCAGGGGAAATCACGTGGGCCCCCAGGGGAAATCACGTGTGCCAGGTGGGGCAATCACGTGGGCCAGGTGGGGCAATCACGTGGGCCCCCAGGGGAAATCACGAGGGCCCCCAGGGCAAATCACGTGGGCCCCCAGGGGAAATCACGTGGGCCCCCAGGGGAAATCACGTGGGCCCCCAGGGGAAATCACGTGGGCCCCCAGGGGAAATCACGTGGGCCCCCAGGGGAAATCACGTGGGCCCACAGGGGAAATCACGTGGGCCCCCAGGGGAAATCACCTGGGCCCCCAGGGGAAATCACGTGGGCCAGGTGGGGCAATCACGTGGGCCAGGTGGGGCAATCACGTGGGACAGGTGGAGCAATCACGTGGGCCCCCAGGGGAAATCACGTGGGCCCCCAGGTGAAATCATGTGGGCCCCCAGGGGAAATCACGTGGGCCGCCAGGGGAAATCACGTGGGCCCCCAGGGGAAATCACGTGGGCCCTCAGGGGAAATCACGTGGGCCCCCAGGGGAAATCACGTGGGCCCCCAGGGGAAATCACGTGGGCCCCCAGGGGAAATCACGTGGGCCCCCAGGGGAAATCACGTGGGCCCCCAGGGAAAATCACGTGGGCCCCCAGGGTAAATCACGTGGGCCCCCAGGGGAAATCACGTGGGCCCCCAGGGGAAATCACGTGGGCCCCCAGGGGAAATCACGTGGGCCCCCAGGGGAAATCACGTGGGCCCCCAGGGAAAATCACGTGGGCCCCCAGGGGAAATCACGTGGGCCCCCAGGGGAAATCACGTGGGCCCCCAGGGGAAATCACGTGGGCCCTCAGGGGAAATCACGTGGGCCCCCAGGGGAAATCACGTGGGCCCCCAGGGGAAATCACGTGGGCCAGGTGGGGCAATCACGTGGGCCAGGTGGAGCAATCACGTGGGCCCCCAGGGGAAATCACGTGGGCCCCCAGGTGAAATCACGTGGGCCCCCAGGGGAAATCACGTGGGCCCCCAGGGGAAATCACGTGGGCCCCCAGGGGAAATCACGTGGGCCCCCAGGGGAAATCACGTGGGCCCCCAGGGCAAATCACGTGGGCCCCCAGGGGAAATCACGTGGGCCCCCAGGGGAAATCACGTGGGCCCCCAGGTGGAGCAATCACGTGGGCCCCCAGGGGAAATCACGTCGGCCCCCAGGGGAAATCACCTGGGCCCCCAGGGGAAATCACGTGGGCCAGGTGGGGCAATCACGTGGGCCAGGTGGGGCAATCACGTGGGCCCCCAGGGGAAATCACGAGCGCCCCCAGGGCAAATCACGTGGGCCCCCAGGGGAAATCACGTGGGCCCCCAGGGGAAATCACGTGGGCCCCCAGGGGAAATCACGTGGGCCCCCAGGGGAAATCACGTGGGCCCCCAGGGGAAATCACGTGGGCCCCCAGGGGAAATCACGTGGGCCCCCAGGGGAAATCACGTGGGCCAGGTGGAGCAATCACGTGGGCCCCCAGGGGAAATCACGTGGGCCCCCAGGGGAAATCACGTGGGCCCCCAGGGGAAATCACGTGGGCCCCCAGGGGAAATCACATGGGGCAGGTGGGGCAATCACGTGGGCCAGGTGGGGCAATCACGTGGGCCCCCAGGGGAAATCACGAGGGCCCCCAGGGCAAATCACGTGGGCCCCCAGGTGAAATCACGTTGGCCCCCAGGGGAAATCACGTGGGCCCCCAGTGGAAATCACGTGGGCCCCCAGGGGAAATCACGTGGGCCCCCAGGGGAAATCACGTGGGCCCCCAGGGGAAATCACGTGGGCCCCCAGGGGAAATCACGTGGGCCCCCAGGGCAAATCACGTGGGCCAGGTGGTGCAATCACGTGGGCCAGGTGGGGCAATCACGTGGGCCAGGTGGAGCAATCACGTGGGCCCCCAGGGGAAATCACGTGGGCCCCCAGGTGAAATCACGTGGGCCCCCAGGGGAAATCACGTGGGCCACCAGGGGAAATCACGTGGGCCCCCAGGGGAAATCACGTGGGCCCCCAGGGGAAATCACGTGGGCCCCCAGGGGAAATCACGTGGGCCCCCAGGGGAAATCACGTGGGCCCCCAGGGGAAATCACGTGGGCCCCCAGGGGAAATCACGTGGGCCCCCTGGGGAAATCACGTGGGCCAGGTGGGGCAATCACGTGGGCCAGGTGGAGCAATCACGTGGGCCCCCAGGGGAAATCACGTGGGCCAGGTGGTGCAATCACGTGGGCCAGGTGGGGCAATCACGTGGGCCATGTGGGGCAATCACGTGGGCCCCCAGGAGCAATCACGTGGGCCCCCAGGGGAAATCACGTGGGCCCCCAGGGGAAATCACGTGGGCCAGGTGGTGCAATCACGTGGGCCAGGTGGGGCAATCACGTGGGCCAGGTGGGGCAATCACGTGGGCCAGGTGGAGCAATCACGTGTGCCCCCAGGGGAAATCACGTGGGCCCCCAGGGGAAATCACGTGGGCCCCCAGGGGAAATCACGTGGGCCCCCAGGGGAAATCACGTGGGCCCCCAGGGGAAATCACGTGGGCCCCCAGGGGAAATCACGTGGGCCCCCAGGGGAAATCACGTGGGCCAGGTGGTGCAATCACGTGGGCCAGGTGGGGCAATCACGTGGGCCAGGTGGGGCAATCACGTGGGCCAGGTGGAGCAATCACGTGGGCCCCCAGGGGAAATCACGTGGGCCCCCAGGGGAAATCACGTGGGCCCCCAGGGGAAATCACGTGGGCCCCCAGGGGAAATCACGTGGGCACCCAGGGGAAATCACGTGGGCCCCCAGGGGAAATCACGTGGGCCCCCAGGGGAAATCACGTGGGCCCCCAGGGGAAATCACGTGGGCCCCCAGGGGAAATCACGTGGGCCAGGTGGGGCAATCACGTGGGCCAGGTGGGGCAATCACGTGGGCCAGGTGGAGCAATCACGTGGGCCCCCAGGGGAAATCACGTGGGCCCCCAGGTGAAATCATGTGGGCCCCCAGGGGAAATCACGTGGGCCGCCAGGGGAAATCACGTGGGCCAGGTGGGGCAATCACGTGGGCCAGGTGGAGCAATCACGTGGGCCCCCAGGGGAAATCACGTGGGCCCCCAGGGGAAATCACGTGGGCCCCCAGGGGAAATCACGTGGGCCCCCAGGGGAAATCACGTGGGCCCCCAGGGGAAATCACGTGGGCCCCCAGGGGAAATCACGTGGGCCCCCAGGGAAAATCACGTGGGCCCCCAGGGGAAATCACGTGGGCCCCCAGGGGAAATCACGTGGGCCCCCAGGGGAAATCACGTGGGCCAGGTGGAGCAATCACGTGTGCCCCCAGGGGAAATCACGTGGGCCCCCAGGGGAAATCACGTGGGCCCCCAGGGGAAATCACGTGTGCCAGGTGGGGCAATCACGTGGGCCAGGTGGGGCAATCACGTGGGCCCCCAGGGGAAATCACGAGGGCCCCCAGGGCAAATCACGTGGGCCACCAGGGGAAATCACGTGGGCCCCGAGGGGAAATCATGTGGGCCCCCAGGGGAAATCACGTGGGCTCCCAGGGGAAATCACGTGGGCCCACAGGGGAAATCACGTGGGCCCCCAGGGGAAATCACGTGGGCCCCCAGGGGAAATCACGTGGGCCCCCAGGGGAAATCACGTGGGCCCCCAGGGGAAATCACGTGGGCCCCCAGGGGAAATCACGTGGGCCCCCAGGGGAAATCACGTGGGCCCCCAGGGGAAATCACGTGGGCCCCCAGGGGAAATCACGTGGGCCCCCAGGGGAAATCACGTGGGCCCCCAGGGGAAATCACGTGGGCCCCCAGGGGAAATCACGTGGGCCCCCAGGAGCAATCACGTGGGCCCCCAGGGGAAATCACGTCGGCCCCCAGGGGAAATCACGTGGGCCCCCAGGGGAAATCACGTGGGCCAGGTGGGGCAATCACGTGGGCCAGGTGGGGCAATCACGTGGGCCCCCAGGGGAAATCACGAGCGCCCCCAGGGCAAATCACGTGGGCCACCAGGGGAAATCACGTGGGCTCCCAGGGGAAATCACGTGGGCCCCCAGGGGAAATCACGTGGGCCCCCAGGGGAAATCACGTGGGCCAGGTGGGGCAATCACGTGGGCCAGGTGGGGCAATCACGTGGGCCCCCAGGGGAAATCACGAGGGCCCCCAGGGCAAATCACGTGGGCCCCCAGGGGAAATCACGTTGGCCCCCAGGGGAAATCACGTGGGCCCCCAGTGGAAATCACGTGGGCCCCCAGGGGAAATCACGTGGGCCAGGTGGGGCAATCACGTTGGCCAGGTGGAGCAATCACGTGGGCCCCCAGGGGAAATCACGTGGGCCCCCAGGTGAAATCACGTGGGCCCCCAGGGGAAATCACGTGGGCCCCCAGGGGAAATCACGTGGGCCCCCAGGGGAAATCACGTGGGCCCCCAGGGGAAATCACGTGGGCCCCCAGGGGAAATCACGTGGGCCCCCAGGGGAAATCACGTGGGCCAGGTGGGGCAATCACGTGGGCCAGGTGGAGTAATCACGTAGGCCACCAGGGGAAATCACGTGGGCCCCCAGGGGAAATCACATGGGCCCCCAGGGGAAATCACGTGGGCCAGGTGGGGCAATCACGTGGGCCAGGTGGGGCAATCACGTGGGACCCCAGGGGAAATCACGAGGGCCCCCTGGGCAAATCACGTGGGCCCCCAGGGGAAATCACGTGGGCCCCCAGGGGAAATCACGTGGGCCCCCAGGGGAAATCACGTGGGCCCCCAGGGGAAATCACGTGGGCCCCCAGGGGAAATCACGTGGGCCCCCAGGGGAAATCACGTGGGCCCCCAGGGGAAATCACGTGGGCCCCCAGGGGAAATCACTTGGGCCAGGTGGGGCAATCACGTGGGCCAGGTGGAGCAATCACGTGGGCCCCCAATGGAAATCACGTGGGCCCCCAGGGGAAATCACGTGGGCCCCCAGGGGAAATCACGTGGGCCCCCAGGGGAAATCACGTGGGCCCCCAGGGGAAATCACGTGGGCCCCCAGGGGAAATCACGTGGGCCCCCAGGGGAAATCACGTGGGCCCCCAGGGGAAATCACGTGGGCCCCCAGGGGAAATCACGTGGGCCAGGTGGAGCAATCACGTGGGCCCCCAGGGGAAATCACGTGGGCCCCCAGGGGAAATCACGTGGGCCCCCAGGGGAAATCACATGTGCCAGGTGGGGCAATCACGTGGGCCAGGTGGGGCAATCACGTGGGCCCCCAGGGGAAATCACGAGGGCCCCCAGGGCAAATCACGTGGGCCCCCAGGGGAAATCACGTGGGCCCCCAGGGGAAATCACGTGGGCCCCCAGGGGAAATCACGTGGGCCCCCAGGGCAAATCACGTGGGCCCCCAGGGGAAATCACGTGGGCCCCCAGGGGAAATCACGTGGGCCCCCAGGGGAAATCACGTGGGCCCCCAGGGGAAATCACGTGGGCCCACAGGGGAAATCACGTGGGCCCCCAGTGGAAATCACGTGGGCCAGGTGGGGCAATCACGTGGGCCAGGTGGGGCAATCACGTGGGCCAGGTGGGGCAATCACGTGGGCCAGGTGGAGCAATCACGTGGGCCCCCAGGGGAAATCACGTCGGCCCCCAGGTGAAATCACGTGGGCCCCCAGGGGAAATCACGTGGGCCCCCAGGGGAAATCACGTGGGCCCCCAGGGGAAATCACGTGGGCCCCCAGGGGAAATCACGTGGGCCCCCAGGGGAAATCACGTGGGCCCCTAGGGGAAATCACGTGGGCCCCCAGGGGAAATCACGTGGGCCCCCAGGGGAAATCACGTGGGCCAGGTGGGGCAATCACGTGGGCCAGGTGGAGCAATCACGTGGGCCCCCAGGGGAAATCACGTGGGCCCCCAGGGGAAATCACGTGGGCCCCCAGGGGAAATCACGTGGGCCCCCAGGGAAAATCACGTGGGCCCCCAGGGGAAATCACGTGGGCCCCCAGGGGAAATCACGTGGGCCCCCAGGGGAAATCACGTGGGCCCCCAGGGGAAATCACGTGGGCCCCCAGGGGAAATCACGTGGGCCCCCAGGGGAAATCACGTGGGCCCCCAGGGGAAATCACGTGGGCCAGGTGGGGCAATCACGTTGGCCAGGTGGAGCAATCACGTGGGCCCCCAGGGGAAATCACGTGGGCCCCCAGGTGAAATCACGTGGGCCCCCAGGGGAAATCACGTGGGCCCCCAGGGGAAATCACGTGGGCCCCCAGGGGAAATCACGTGGGCCCCCAGGGGAAATCACGTGGGCCCCCAGGGGAAATCACGTGGGCCCCCAGGGGAAATCACGTGGGCCAGGTGGGGCAATCACGTGGGCCAGGTGGAGTAATCACGTGGGCCACCAGGGGAAATCACGTGGGCCCCCAGGGGAAATCACATGGGCCCCCAGGGGAAATCACGTGGGCCAGGTGGGGCAATCACGTGGGCCAGGTGGGGCAATCACGTGGGACCCCAGGGGAAATCACGAGGGCCCCCAGGGCAAATCACGTGGGCCCCCAGGGGAAATCACGTGGGCCCCCAGGGGAAATCACGTGGGCCCCCAGGGGAAATCACGTGGGCCCCCAGGGGAAATCACGTGGGCCCCCAGGGGAAATCACGTGGGCCCCCAGGGGAAATCACGTGGGCCCCCAGGGGAAATCACGTGGGCCCCCAGGGGAAATCACGTTGGCCAGGTGGGGCAATCACGTGGGCCAGGTGGAGCAATCACGTGGGCCCCCAATGGAAATCACGTGGGCCCCCAGGGGAAATCACGTGGGCCCCCAGGGGAAATCACGTGGGCCCCCAGGGGAAATCACGTGGGCCCCCAGGGGAAATCACGTGGGCCCCCAGGGGAAATCACGTGGGCCCCCAGGGGAAATCACGTGGGCCCCCAGGGGAAATCACGTGGGCCCCCAGGGGAAATCACGTGGGCCCCCAGGGGAAATCACGTGGGCCAGGTGGAGCAATCACGTGGGCCCCCAGGGGAAATCACGTGGGCCCCCAGGGGAAATCACGTGGGCCCCCAGGGGAAATCACGTGTGCCAGGTGGGGCAATCACGTGGGCCAGGTGGGGCAATCACGTGGGCCCCCAGGGGAAATCACGAGGGCCCCCAGGGCAAATCACGTGGGCCCCCAGGGGAAATCACGTGGGCCCCCAGGGGAAATCACGTGGGCCCCCAGGGGAAATCACGTGGGCCCCCAGGGGAAATCACGTGGGCCCCCAGGGGAAATCACGTGGGCCCCCAGGGGAAATCACGTGGGCCCAAAGGGGAAATCACGTGGGCCCCCAGGGGAAATCACGTGGGCCCCCAGGGGAAATCACGTGGGCCAGGTGGGGCAATCACGTGGGCCAGGTGGGGCAATCACGTGGGCCCCCAGGGGAAATCACGTGGGCCAGGTGGGGCAATCACGTGGGCCAGGTGGGGCAATCACGTGGGCCAGGTGGAGCAATCACGTGGGCCCCCAGGGGAAATCACGTGGGCCCCCAGGTGAAATCATGTGGGCCCCCAGGGGAAATCACGTGGGCCGCCAGGGGAAATCACGTGGGCGAGGTTTGGCAATCACGTGGGCCAGGTGGAGCAATCACGTGGGCCCCCAGGGGAAATCACGTGGGCCCCCAGGGGAAATCACGTGGGCCCCCAGGGGAAATCACGTGGGCCCCCAGGGGAAATCACGTGGGCCCCCAGGGGAAATCACGTGGGCCCCCAGGGGAAATCACGTGGGCCCCCAGGGAAAATCACGTGGGCCCCCAGGGGAAATCACGTGGGCCAGGTGGAGCAATCACGTGGGCCCCCAGGGGAAATCACGTGGGCCCCCAGGGCAAATCACGTGGGCCCCCAGGGGAAATCACGTGGGCCCCCAGGGGAAATCACGTGGGCCAGGTGGGGCAATCACGTGGGCCAGGTGGGGCAATCACGTGGGCCCCCAGGGGAAATCACGAGCGCCCCCAGGGCAAATCACGTGGGCCACCAGGGGAAATCACGTGGGCTCCCAGGGGAAATCACGTGGGCCCCCAGGGGAAATCACGTGGGCCCCCAGGGGAAATCACGTGGGCCAGGTGGGGCAATCACGTGGGCCAGGTGGGGCAATCACGTGGGCCCCCAGGGGAAATCACGAGGGCCCCCAGGGCAAATCACGTGGGCCCCCAGGGGAAATCACGTGGGCCCCCAGGGGAAATCACGTGGGCCCCCAGGGGAAATCACGTGGGCCCCCAGGGGAAATCACGTGGGCCCCCAGGGGAAATCACGTGGGCCCCCAGGGGAAATCACGTGGGCCCCCAGGGGAAATCACGTGGGCCCCCAGGGGAAATCACGTGGGCCAGGTGGTGCAATCACGTGGGCCAGGTGGGGCAATCACGTGGGCCAGGTGGAGCAATCACGTGGGCCCCCAGGGGAAATCACGTGGGCCCCCAGGGGAAATCACGTGGGCCAGGTGGGGCAATCACGTGGGCCAGGTGGAGCAATCACGTGGGCCCCCAGGGGAAATCACCTGGGCCCCCAGGTGAAATCACGTGGGCCCCCAGGGGAAATCACGTGGGCCCCCAGGGGAAATCACGTGGGCCCCCAGGGGAAATCACGTGGGCCCCCAGGGGAAATCACGTGGGCCCCCAGGGGAAATCACGTGGGCCCCCAGGGGAAATCACGTGGGCCCCCAGGGGAAATCACGTGGGCCAGGTGGAGCAATCACGTGGGCCCCCAGGGGAAATCACGTGGGCCCCCAGGGAAATCACGTGGGCCCCCAGGGGAAATCACGTGGGCCCCCAGGGGAAATCACGTGGGCCCCCAGGGGAAATCACGTGGGCCCCCAGGGGAAATCACGTGGGCCCCCAGGGGAAATCACGTGGGCCCCCAGGGGAAATCACGTGGGCCCCCAGGGGAAATCACGTGGGCCCCCAGGGGCAATCACGTGGGCCCCCAGGGGAAATCACGTGGGCCCCCAGGGGAAATCACGTGGGCCCCCAGGGGAAATCACGTGGGCCCCCAGGGGAAATCACGTGGGCCCCCAGGGGAAATCACGTGGGCCCCCAGGGGAAATCACGTGGGCCCCAGGGGAAATCACGTGGGCCCCCAGGGGAAATCACGTGGGCCCCCAGGGGAAATCACGTGGGCCCCCAGGGGAAATCACGTGGGCCCCCAGGGGAAATCACGTGGGCCAGGTGGAGCAATCACGTGGGCCCCCAGGGGAAATCACGTGGGCCCCCAGGGGAAATCACGTGGGCCCCCAGGGGAAATCACGTGTGCCAGGTGGGGCAATCACGTGGGCCAGGTGGGGCAATCACGTGGGCCCCCAGGGGAAATCACGAGGGCCCCCAGGGCAAATCACGTGGGCCCCCAGGGGAAATCACGTGGGCCCCCAGGGGAAATCACGTGGGCCCCCAGGGGAAATCACGTGGGCCCCCAGGGGAAATCACGTGGGCCCACAGGGGAAATCACGTGGGCCCCCAGGGGAAATCACGTGGGCCCCCAGGGGAAATCACGTGGGCCAGGTGGGGCAATCACGTGGGCCAGGTGGGGCAATCACGTGGGCCAGGTGGAGCAATCACGTGGGCCCCCAGGGGAAATCACGTGGGCCCCCAGGGGAAATCACGTGGGCCCCCAGGGGAAATCACGTGGGCCCCCAGTGGAAATCACGTGAGCCCCCAGGGGAAATCACGTGGGCCCCCAGGGGAAATCACGTGGGCCCCCAGGGGAAATCACGTGGGCCCCCAGGGGAAATCACGTGGGCCCCCAGGGGAAATCACGTGGGCCCCCAGGGGAAATCACGTGGGCCCCCAGGGGAAATCACGTGGGCCCCCAGGGGAAATCACGTGGGCCCCCAGGGGAAATCACGTGGGCCCCCAGGGGAAATCACGTGGGCCCCCAGGGAAAATCACGTGGGCCCCCAGGGGAAATCACGTGGGCCCCCAGGTGGAGCAATCACGTGGGCCCCCAGGGGAAATCACGTGGGCCCCCAGGGCAAATCACGTGGGCCCCCAGGGGAAATCACGTGGGCCCCCAGGGGAAATCACGTGGGCCAGGTGGGGCAATCACGTGGGCCAGGTGGGGCAATCACGTGGGCCCCCAGGGGAAATCACGAGCGCCCCCAGGGCAAATCACGTGGGCCACCAGGGGAAATCACGTGGGCTCCCAGGGGAAATCACGTGGGCCCCCAGGGGAAATCACGTGGGCCCCCAGGGGAAATCACGTGGGCCAGGTGGGGCAATCACGTGGGCCAGGTGGGGCAATCACGTGGGCCCCCAGGGGAAATCAGGAGGGCCCCCAGGGCAAATCACGTGGGCCCCCAGGGGAAATCACGTTGGCCCCCAGGGGAAATAACGTGGGCCCCCAGTGGAAATCACGTGGGCCCCCAGGGGAAATCACGTGGGCCCCCAGGGGAAATCACGTGGGCCCCCAGGGGAAATCACGTGGGCCCCCAGGGGAAATCACGTGGGCCCCCAGGGGAAATCACGTGGGCCAGGTGGTGCAATCACGTGGGCCAGGTGGGGCAATCACGTGGGCCAGGTGGAGCAATCACGTGGGCCCCCAGGGGAAATCACGTGGGCCCCCAGGGGAAATCACGTGGGCCAGGTTGGGCAATCACGTGGGCCAGGTGGAGCAATCACGTGGGCCCCCAGGGGAAATCACCTGGGCCCCCAGGTGAAATCACGTGGGCCCCCAGGGGAAATCACGTGGGCCCCCAGGGGAAATCACGTGGGCCCCCAGGGGAAATCACGTGGGCCCCCAGGGGAAATCACGTGGGCCCCCAGGGGAAATCACGTGGGCCCCCAGGGGAAATCACGTGGGCCCCCAGGGGAAATCACGTGGGCCAGGTGGAGCAATCACGTGGGCCCCCAGGGGAAATCACGTGGGCCCCCAGGTGAAATCACGTGGGCCCCCAGGGGAAATCACGTGGGCCCCCAGGGGAAATCACGTGGGCCCCCAGGGGAAATCACGTGGGCCCCCAGGGGAAATCACGTGGGCCCCCAGGGGAAATCACGTGGGCCCCCAGGGGAAATCACGTGGGCCCCCAGGGGAAATCACGTGGGCCCCCAGGGGAATCACGTGGGCCCCAGGGGAAATCACGTGGGCCCCCAGGGGAAATCACGTGGGCCCCCAGGGGAAATCACGTGGGCCCCCAGGGGAAATCACGTGGGCCCCCAGGGGAAATCACGTGGGCCCCCAGGGGCAATCACGTGGGCTCCCAGGGGAAATCACGTGGGCCCCCAGGGGAAATCACGTGGGCCCCCAGGGGAAATCACGTGGGCCCCCAGGGGAAATCACGTGGGCCCCCAGGGGAAATCACGTGGGCCAGGTGGAGCAATCACGTGGGCCCCCAGGGGAAATCACGTGGGCCCCCAGGGGAAATCACGTGGGCCCCCAGGGGAAATCACGTGTGCCAGGTGGGGCAATCACGTGGGCCAGGTGGGGCAATCACGTGGTCCCCTAGGGGAAATCACGAGGGCCCCCAGGGCAAATCACGTGGGCCCCCAGGGGAAATCACGTGGGCCCCCAGGGGAAATCACGTGGGCCCCCAGGGGAAATCACGTGGGCCCCCAGGGGAAATCACGTGGGCCCACAGGGGAAATCACGTGGGCCCCCAGGGGAAATCACGTGGGCCCCCAGGGGAAATCACGTGGGCCAGGTGGGGCAATCACGTGGGCCAGGTGGGGCAATCACGTGGGCCAGGTGGAGCAATCACGTGGGCCCCCAGGGGAAATCACGTGGGCCCCCAGGGGAAATCACGTGGGCCCCCAGGGGAAATCACGTGGGCCCCCAGTGGAAATCACGTGAGCCCCCAGGGGAAATCACGTGGGCCCCCAGGGGAAATCACGTGGGCCCCCAGGGGAAATCACGTGGGCCCCCAGGGGAAATCACGTGGGCCCCCAGGGGAAATCACGTGGGCCCCCAGGGGAAATCACGTGGGCCCCCAGGGGAAATCACGTGGGCCCCCAGGGGAAATCACGTGGGCCCCCAGGGGAAATCACATGGGCCCCCAGGGGAAATCACGTGGGCCAGGTGGGGCAATCACGTGGGCCAGGTGGAGCAATCACGTGGGCCCCCAGGGGAAATCACGTGGGCCCCCAGGGGAAATCACGTGGACCCCCAGGGGAAATCACGTGGGCCCCCAGGGGAAATCACGTGGGCCCCCAGGGGAAATCACGTGGGCCCCCAGGGGAAATCACGTGGGCCCCCAGGGGAAATCACGTGGGCCCCCAGGGGAAATCACGTGGGCCAGGTGGGGCAATCACGTGGGCCACGTGGAGCAATCACGTGGGCCCCCAGGGGAAATCACGTGGGCCCCCAGTGGAAATCACGTGGGCCCCCAGGGGAAATCACGTGGGCCCCCAGGGAAAATCATGTGGGCCCCAAGGGGAAATCACGTGGGCCCCCAGGGGAAATCACGTGGGCCCCCAGGGGAAATCACGTGGGCCCCCAGGGGAAATCACGTGGGCCAGGTGGGGCAATCACGTGGGCCCCCAGGGGAAATCACGTGGGCCCCCAGGGGAAATCACGTGGGCCCCCAGGGGAAATCACGTGGGCCAGGTGGGGCAATCACGTCGGCCAGGTGGGGCAATCACGTGGGCCCCCAGGGGAAATCACGTGGGCCCCCAGGGGAAATCACGTGGGCCCCCAGGGGAAATCACATGGGCCCCCAGGGGAAATCACGTGGTCACCCAGGGGAAATCACGTGGGCCCCCAGGGGAAATCACGTGGGCCCCCAGGGGAAATCACGTGGGCCCCCAGGGGAAATCACGTGGGCCAGGTGGGGCAATCACGTGGGCCAGGTGGGGCAATCACGTGGGCCCCAAGGGGAAATCACGTGGGCCCCCAGGTGAAATCACGTGGGCCCCCAGGGGAAATCACGTGGGCCCCCAGGGGAAATCACGTGGGCCCCCAGGGGAAATCACGTGGGCCAGGTGGGGCAATCACGTGGGCCAGGTGGAGCAATCACGTGGGCCCCCAGGGGAAATCACGTGGGCCCTCAGGGGAAATCACGTGGGCCCCCAGGGTAAATCACGTGGGCCAGGTGGGGCAATCACGTGGGCCAGGTGGGGCAATCACGTGGGCCCCCAGGGGAAATCACGAGGGCCCCCAGGGCAAATCACGTGGGCCCCCAGGGGAAATCACGTGGGCCCCCAGGGGAAATCACGTGGGCCCCCAGGGGAAATCACGTGGGCCCCCAGGGGAAATCACGTGGGCCCCCAGGGGAAATCACGTAGGCCCCCAGGGGAAATCACGTGGGCCCCCAGGGGAAATCCCGTGGGCCCCCAGGGGAAATCACGTGGGCCCCCAGGGGAAATCACGTGGGCCCCCAGGGTAAATCACGTGGGCCCCCAGGGGAAATCACGTGGGCCAGGTGGGGCAATCACGTGGGCCAGGTGGAGCAATCACGTGGGCCCCCAGGGGAAATCACGTGGGCCCCCAGGGGAAATCACGTGGGCCAGGTGGGGCAATCACGTGGGCCAGGTGGAGCAATCACGTGGGCCCCCAGGGGAAATCACGTGGGCCCCCAGGGGAAATCACGTGGGCCCCCAGGGGAAATCACGTGGGCCCCCAGGGGAAATCACGTGTGCCAGGTGGGGCAATCACGTGGGCCAGGTGGGGCAATTACGTGGGCCCCCAGGGGAAATCACGAGGGCCCCCAGGGCAAATCACGTGGGCCCCCAGGGGAAATCACGTGGGCCCCCAGGGGAAATCACTTGGGCCCCCAGGGGGAAACACGTGGGCCCCCAGGGGAAATCACGTGGGCCCCCAGGGGAAATCACGTGGGCCCACAGGGGAAATCACGTGGGCCCCCAGGGGAAATCACGTGGGCCCCCAGGGGAAATCACGTGGGCCAGGTGGGGCAATCACGTGGGCCAGGTGGGGCAATCACGTGGGCCAGGTGGAGCAATCACGTGGGCCCCCAGGGGAAATCACGTGGGCCCCCAGGTGAAATCATGTGGGCCCCCAGGGGAAATCACGTGGGCCGCCAGGGGAAATCACGTGGGCCCCCAGGGGAAATCACGTGGGCCCCGAGGGGAAATCACGTGGGCCCCCAGGGGAAATCACGTGGGCCCCCAGGGGAAATCACGTGGGCCCCCAGGGGAAATCACGTGGGCCCCCAGGGGAAATCACGTGGGCCCCCAGGGGAAATCACGTGGGCCCCGAGGGGAAATCACGTGGGCCCCGAGGGGAAATCACGTGGGCCCCCAGGGGAAATCACGTGGGCCCCCAGGGGAAATCACGTGGGCCCCCAGGGGAAATCACGTGGGCCCCCAGGGGAAATCACGTGGGCCCCCAGGGAAAATCACGTGGGCCCCCAGGGGAAATCACGTGGGCCCCCAGGGGAAATCACGTGGGCCCCCAGGGGAAATAACGTGGGCCCCCAGGGGAAATCAGGTGGGCCCCCAGGGGAAATCACGTGGGCCAGGTTGGGCAATCACGTGGGCCAGGTGGAGCAATCACGTGGGCCCCCAGGGGAAATCACCTGGGCCCCCAGGTGAAATCACGTGGGCCCCCAGGGGAAATCACGTGGGCCCCCAGGGGAAATCACGTGGGCCCCCAGGGGAAATCACGTGGGCCCCCAGGGGAAATCACGTGGGCCCCCAGGGGAAATCAAGTGGGCCCCCAGGGGAAATCACGTGGGCCCCCAGGGGAAATCACGTGGGCCAGGTGGGGCAATCACGTGGGCCAGGTGGAGCAATCACGTGGGCCCCCAGGGGAAATCACGTGGGCCCCCAGGTGAAATCACGGGGGCCCCCAGGGGAAATCACGTGGGCCCCCAGGGGAAATCACGTGGGCCCCCAGGGGAAATCACGTGGGCCCCCAGGGGAAATCACGTGGGCCCCCAGGGGAAATCACGTGGGCCCCCAGGGGAAATCACGTGGGCCCCCAGGGGAAATCACGTGGGCCCCCAGGGGAAATCACGTGGGCCCCCAGGGGAAATCACGTGGGCCCCCAGGGGAAATCACGTGGGCCCCCAGGGGAAATCACGTGGGCCCCCAGGGGAAATCACGTGGGCCAGGTGGAGCAATCACGTGGGCCCCCAGGGGAAATCACGTGGGCCCCCAGGGGAAATCACGTGGGCCCCCAGGGGAAATCACGTGTGCCATATGGGGCAATCACGTGGGCCAGGTGGGGCAATCACGTGGGCCCCCAGGGGAAATCACGAGGGCCCCCAGGGCAAATCACGTGGGGCCCAGGGGAAATCACGTGGGCCCCCAGGGGAAATCACGTGGGCCCCCAGGGGAAATCACGTGGGCCCCCAGGGGAAATCACGTGGGCCCCCAGGGGAAATCACGTGGGCCCACAGGGGAAATCACGTGGGCCCCCAGGGGAAATCACGTGGGCCCCCAGGGGAAATCACGTGGGCCAGGTGGGGCAATCACGTGGGCCAGGTGGGGCAATCACGTGGGCCAGGTGGAGCAATCACGTGGGCCCCCAGGGGAAATCACGTGGGCCCCCAGGGGAAATCACGTGGGCCCCCAGGGGAAATCACGTGGGCCCCCAGGGGAAATCACGTGGGCCCCCAGGGGATATCACGTGGGCCCCGAGGGGAAATCACGTGGGCCCCCAGGGGAAATCACGTGAGCCCCCAGGGGAAATCACGTGGGCCCCCAGGGGAAATCACGTGGGCCCCCAGGGGAAATCACGTGGGCCCCCAGGGGAAATCACGGGGGCCCCCAGGGGAAATCACGTGGGACCCCAGGGGAAATCACGTGGGCCCCCAGGGGAAATCACGTGGGCCCCCAGGGGAAATCACGTGGGCCCCCAGGGGAAATCACGTGGGCCCCCAGGGGAAATCACGTGGGCCAGGTGGGGCAATCACGTGGGCCAGGTGGAGCAATCACGTGGGCCCCCAGGGGAAATCACGTGGGCCCCCAGGGGAAATCACGTGGGCCCCCAGGGGAAATCACGTGGGCCCCCAGGGGAAATCACGTGGGCCCCCAGGGGAAATCACGTGGGCCCCCAGGGGAAATCACGTGGGCCCCCAGGGGAAATCACGTGGGCCCCCAGGGGAAATCACGTGGGCCAGGTGGGGCAATCACGTGGGCCAGGTGGAGCAATCACGTGGGCCCCCAGGGGAAATCACGTGGGCCCCCAGGGGAAATCACGTGGGCCCCCAGGGGAAATCACGTGGGCCCCCAGGGAAAATCACGTGGGCCCCCAGGGGAAATCACGTGGGCCCCCAGGGGAAATCACGTGGGCCCCCAGGGGAAATCACGTGGGCCCCCAGGGGAAATCACGTGGGCCAGGTGGGGCAATCACGTGGGCCCCCAGGGGAAATCACGTGGGCCCCCAGGGGAAATCACGTGGGCCCCCAGGGGAAATCACGTGGGCCAGGTGGGGCAATCACGTGGGCCAGGTGGGGCAATCACGTGGGCCCCCAGGGGAAATCACGTGGGCCCCCAGGGGAAATCACGTGGGCCCCCAGGGGAAATCACGTGGGCCCCCAGGGGAAATCACGTGGTCCCCCAGGGGAAATCACGTGGGCCCCCAGGGGAAATCACGTGGGCCCCCAGGGGAAATCACGTGGGCCCCCAGGGGAAATCACGTGGGCCAGGTGGGGCAATCACGTGGGCCAGGTGGGGCAATCACGTGGGCCCCCAGGGGAAATCACGTGGGCCCCCAGGTGAAATCACGTGGGCCCCCAGGGGAAATCACGTGGGCCCCCAGGGGAAATCACGTGGGCCCCCAGGGGAAATCACGTGGGCCAGGTGGGGCAATCACGTGGGCCAGGTGGAGCAATCACGTGGGCCCCCAGGGGAAATCACGTGGGCCCTCAGGGGAAATCACGTGGGCCCCCAGGGTAAATCACGTGGGCCAGGTGGGGCAATCACGTGGGCCAGGTGGGGCAATCACGTGGGCCCCCAGGGGAAATCACGAGGGCCCCCAGGGCAAATCACGTGGGCCCCCAGGGGAAATCACGTGGGCCCCCAGGGGAAATCACGTGGGCCCCCAGGGGAAATCACGTGGGCCCCAAGGGGAAATCACGTGGGCCAGGGGGGGCAATCACGTGGGCCAGGTGGGGCAATCACGTGGGCCCCCAGGGGAAATCACGTGGGCCCCCAGGTGAAATCACGTGGGCCCCCAGGGGAAATCACGTGGGCCCCCAGGGGAAATCACGTGGGCCCCCAGGGGAAATCACGTGGGCCAGGTGGGGCAATCACGTGGGCCAGGTGGAGCAATCACGTGGGCCCCCAGGGGAAATCACGTGGGCCCTCAGGGGAAATCACGTGGGCCCCCAGGGGAAATCACGTGGGCCAGGTGGGGCAATCACGTGGGCCAGGTGGGGCAATCACGTGGGCCCCCAGGGGCAATCACGTGGGCCCCCAGGGGAAATCACGAGGGCCCCCAGGGCAAATCACGTGGGCCCCCAGGGGAAATCACGTGGGCCCCCAGGGGAAATCACGAGGGCCCCCAGGGCAAATCACGTGGGCCCCCAGGGGAAATCACGTGGGCCCCCAGGGGAAATCACGTGGGCCCCCAGGGGAAATCACGTGGGCCCCCAGGGGAAATCACGTGGGCCCCCAGGGGAAATCACGTGGGCCCCCAGGGGAAATCACGTGGGCCCCCAGGGGAAATCACGTGGGCCCCAGGGGAAATCACGTGGGCCCCCAGGGGAAATCACGTGGGCCAGGTGGGGCAATCACGTGGGCCAGGTGGAGCAATCACGTGGGCCCCCAATGGAAATCACGTGGGCCCCCAGTGGAAATCACGTGGGCCCCCAGGGGAAATCACGTGGGCCCCCGGGGGAAATCACGTGGGCCCCCGGGGGAAATCACGTGGGCCCCCGGGGGAAATCACGTGGGCCCCCGGGGGAAATCACGTGGGCCCCCGGGGAAATCACGTGGGCCCCCCGGGGAAATCACTTGGGCCCCCAGGGGAAACACGTGGGCCCCCAGGGGAAATCACGTGGGCCCCCAGGGGAAATCACGTGGGCCCACAGGGGAAATCACGTGGGCCCCCAGGGGAAATCACGTGGGCCCCCAGGGGAAATCACGTGGGCCAGGTGGGGCAATCACGTGGGCCAGGTGGGGCAATCACGTGGGCCAGGTGGAGCAATCACGTGGGCCCCCAGGGGAAATCACGTGGGCCCCCAGGTGAAATCATGTGGGCCCCCAGGGGAAATCACGTGGGCCGCCAGGGGAAATCACGTGGGCCCCCAGGGGAAATCACGTGGGCCCCGAGGGGAAATCACGTGGGCCCCCAGGGGAAATCACGTGGGCCCCCAGGGGAAATCACGTGGGCCCCCAGGGGAAATCACGTGGGCCCCCAGGGGAAATCACGTGGGCCCCCAGGGGAAATCACGTGGGCCCCCAGGGGAAATCACGTGGGCCCCCAGGGGAAATCACGTGGGCCCCCAGGGGAAATCACGTGGGCCCCCAGGGGAAATCACGTGGGCCCCCAGGGGAAATCACGTGGGCCCCCAGGGGAAATCACGTGGGCCCCCAGGGGAAATCACGTGGGCCCCCAGGGAAAATCACGTGGGCCCCCAGGGGAAATCACGTGGGCCCCCAGGGGAAATCACGTGGGCCAGGTGGGGCAATCACGTGGGCCAGGTGGAGCAATCACGTGGGCCCCCAGGGGAAATCACGTGGGCCCCCAGGGGAAATCACGTGGGCCCCCAGGGGAAATCACGTGGGCCCCCAGGGGAAATCACGTGGGCCAGGTGGGGCAATCACGTGGGCCCCCAGGGGAAATCACGTGGGCCCCCAGGGGAAATCACGTGGGCCCCCAGGGGAAATCACGTGGGCCAGGTGGGGCAATCACGTGGGCCAGGTGGGGCAATCACGTGGGCCCCCAGGGGAAATCACGTGGGCCCCCAGGGGAAATCACGTGGGCCCCCAGGGGAAATCACGTGGGCCCCCAGGGGAAATCACGTGGGCCCCCAGGGGAAATCACGTGGGCCCCCAGGGGAAATCACGTGGGCCCCCAGGGGAAATCACGTGGGCCCCCAGGGGAAATCACGTGGGCCAGGTGGGGCAATCACGTGGGCCAGGTGGGGCAATCACGTGGGCCCCCAGGGGAAATCACGTGGGCCCCCAGGTGAAATCACGTGGGCCCCCAGGGGAAATCACGTGGGCCCCCAGGGGAAATCACGTGGGCCCCCAGGGGAAATCACGTGGGCCAGGTGGGAATCACGTGGGCCAGGTGGAAATCACGTGGGCCCCCAGGGGAAATCACGTGGGCCCCCAGGGGAAATCACGTGGGCCCCCAGGGGAAATCACGTGGGCCAGGTGGGGCAATCACGTGGGCCAGGGGAAATCACGTGGGCCCCCAGGGGAAATCACGAGGGCCCCCAGGGCAAATCACGTGGGCCCCCAGGGGAAATCACGTGGGCCCCCAGGGGAAATCACGTGGGCCCCCAGGGGAAATCACGTGGGCCCCAAGGGGAAATCACGTGGGCCAGGTGGGGCAATCACGTGGGCCAGGTGGGGCAATCACGTGGGCCCCCAGGGGAAATCACGTGGGCCCCCAGGTGAAATCACGTGGGCCCCCAGGGGAAATCACGTGGGCCCCCAGGGGAAATCACGTGGGCCCCCAGGGGAAATCACGTGGGCCAGGTGGGGCAATCACGTGGGCCAGGTGGAGCAATCACGTGGGCCCCCAGGGGAAATCACGTGGGCCCTCAGGTGAAATCACGTGGGCCCCCAGGGTAAATCACGCGGGCCAGGTGGGGCAATCACGTGGGCCAGGTGGGGCAATCACGTGGGCCCCCAGGGGCAATCACGTGGGCCCCCAGGGGAAATCACGAGGGCCCCCAGGGCAAATCACGTGGGCCCCCAGGGGAAATCACGTGGGCCCCCAGGGGAAATCACGAGGGCCCCCAGGGCAAATCACGTGGGCCCCCAGGGGAAATCACGTGGGCCCCCAGGGGAAATCACGTGGGCCCCCAGGGGAAATCACGTGGGCCCCCAGGGGAAATCACGTGGGCCCCCAGGGGAAATCACGTGGGCCCCCAGGGGAAATCACGTGGGCCCCCAGGGGAAATCACGTGGGCCCCCAGGGGAAATCACGTGGGCCCCCAGGGGAAATCACGTGGGCCAGGTGGAAATCACGTGCCAGGTGGAGCAATCACGTGGGCCCCCAATGGAAATCACGTGGGCCCCCAGGGGAAATCACGTGGGCCCCCAGGGGAAATCACGTGGGCCCCCAGGGGAAATCACGTGGGCCCCCGGGGGAAATCACGTGGGCCCCCAGGGGAAATCACGTGGGCCCCCAGGGGAAATCACGTGGGCCCCCAGGGGAAATCACGTGGGCCCCCAGGGGAAATCACGTGGGCCCCCAGGGGGAAATCACGTGGGCCCCCAGGGGAAATCACGTGGGCCCCCAGGGGAAATCACGTGGGCCCACAGGGGAAATCACGTGGGCCCCCAGGGGAAATCACGTGGGCCCCCAGGGGAAATCACGTGGGCCAGGTGGGGCAATCACGTGGGCCAGGTGGGGCAATCACGTGGGCCAGGTGGAGCAATCACGTGGGCCCCCAGGGGAAATCACGTGGGCCCCCAGGGGAAATCACGTGGGCCCCCAGGGGAAATCACGTGGGCCCCCAGGGGAAATCACGTGGGCCCCCAGGGGAAATCACGTGGGCCCCGAGGGGAAATCACGTGGGCCCCCAGGGGAAATCACGTGGGCCCCCAGGGGAAATCACGTGGGCCCCCAGGGGAAATCACGTGGGCCCCCAGGGGAAATCACGTGGGCCCCCAGGGGAAATCACGTGGGCCCCCAGGGGAAATCACGTGGGCCCCAGGTGGAAATCACGTGGGCCCCCAGGGGAAATCACGTGGGCCCCCAGGGGAAATCACGTGGGCCCCCAGGGGAAATCACGTGGGCCCCCAGGGGAAATCACGTGGGCCCCCAGGGGAAATCACGTGGGCCCCCAGGGAAAATCACGTGGGCCCCCAGGGGAAATCACGTGGGCCCCCAGGGGAAATCACGTGGGCCAGGTGGGGCAATCACGTGGGCCAGGTGGAGCAATCACGTGGGCCCCCAGGGGAAATCACGTGGGCCCCCAGGGGAAATCACGTGGGCCCCCAGGGGAAATCACGTGGGCCCCCAGGGGAAATCACGTGGGCCAGGTGGGGCAATCACGTGGGCCCCCAGGGGAAATCACGTGGGCCCCCAGGGGAAATCACGTGGGCCCCCAGGGGAAATCACGTGGGCCAGGTGGGGCAATCACGTGGGCCAGGTGGGGCAATCACGTGGGCCCCCAGGGGAAATCACGTGGGCCCCCAGGGGAAATCACGTGGGCCCCCAGGGGAAATCACATGGGCCCCCAGGGGAAATCACGTGGTCCCCCAGGGGATATCACGTGGGCCCCCAGGGGAAATCACGTGGGCCCCCAGGGGAAATCACGTGGGCCCCCAGGGGAAATCACGTGGGCCAGGTGGGGCAATCACGTGGGCCAGGTGGGGCAATCACGTGGGCCCCCAGGGGAAATCACGTGGGCCCCCAGGTGAAATCACGTGGGCCCCCAGGGGAAATCACGTGGGCCCCCAGGGGAAATCACGTGGGCCCCCAGGGGAAATCACGTGGGCCAGGTGGGGCAATCACGTGGGCCAGGTGGAGCAATCACGTGGGCCCCCAGGGGAAATCACGTGGGCCCTCAGGGGAAATCACGTGGGCCCCCAGGGTAAATCACGTGGGCCAGGTGGGGCAATCACGTGGGCCAGGTGGGGCAATCACGTGGGCCCCCAGGGGAAATCACGAGGGCCCCCAGGGCAAATCACGTGGGCCCCCAGGGGAAATCACGTGGGCCCCCAGGGGAAATCACGTGGGCCCCCAGGGGAAATCACGTGGGCCCCAAGGGGAAATCACGTGGGCCAGGTGGGGCAATCACGTGGGCCAGGTGGGGCAATCACGTGGGCCCCCAGGGGAAATCACGTGGGCCCCCAGGTGAAATCACGTGGGCCCCCAGGGGAAATCACGTGGGCCCCCAGGGGAAATCACGTGGGCCCCCAGGGGAAATCACGTGGGCCAGGTGGGGCAATCACGTGGGCCAGGTGGAGCAATCACGTGGGCCCCCAGGGGAAATCACGTGGGCCCTCAGGGGAAATCACGTGGGCCCCCAGGGGAAATCACGTGGGCCAGGTGGGGCAATCACGTGGGCCAGGTGGGGCAATCACGTGGGCCCCCAGGGGCAATCACGTGGGCCCCCAGGGGAAATCACGAGGGCCCCCAGGGCAAATCACGTGGGCCCCCAGGGGAAATCACGTGGGCCCCCAGGGGAAATCACGAGGGCCCCCAGGGCAAATCACGTGGGCCCCCAGGGGAAATCACGTGGGCCCCCAGGGGAAATCACGTGGGCCCCCAGGGGAAATCACGTGGGCCCCCAGGGGAAATCACGTGGGCCCCCAGGGGAAATCACGTGGGCCCCCAGGGGAAATCACGTGGGCCCCCAGGGGAAATCACGTGGGCCCCAGGGGAAATCACGTGGGCCCCCAGGGGAAATCACGTGGGCCAGGTGGGGCAATCACGTGGGCCAGGTGGAGCAATCACGTGGGCCCCCAATGGAAATCACGTGGGCCCCCAGTGGAAATCACGTGGGCCCCCAGGGGAAATCACGTGGGCCCCCGGGGGAAATCACGTGGGCCCCCGGGGGAAATCACGTGGGCCCCCGGGGGAAATCACGTGGGCCCCCGGGGGAAATCACGTGGGCCCCCGGGGGAAATCACGTGGGCCCCCCGGGGAAATCACTTGGGCCCCCAGGGGGAAACACGTGGGCCCCCAGGGGAAATCACGTGGGCCCCCAGGGGAAATCACGTGGGCCCACAGGGGAAATCACGTGGGCCCCCAGGGGAAATCACGTGGGCCCCCAGGGGAAATCACGTGGGCCAGGTGGGGCAATCACGTGGGCCAGGTGGGGCAATCACGTGGGCCAGGTGGAGCAATCACGTGGGCCCCCAGGGGAAATCACGTGGGCCCCCAGGTGAAATCATGTGGGCCCCCAGGGGAAATCACGTGGGCCGCCAGGGGAAATCACGTGGGCCCCCAGGGGAAATCACGTGGGCCCCGAGGGGAAATCACGTGGGCCCCCAGGGGAAATCACGTGGGCCCCCAGGGGAAATCACGTGGGCCCCCAGGGGAAATCACGTGGCCCCCCAGGGGAAATCACGTGGGCCCCCAGGGGAAATCACGTGGGCCAGGTGGGGCAATCACGTGGGCCAGGTGGAGCAATCACGTGGGCCCCCAGGGGAAATCACGTGGGCCCCCAGGTGAAATCACGTGGGCCCCCAGGGGAAATCACGTGGGCCCCCAGGGGAAATCACGTGGGCCCCCAGGGGAAATCACGTGGGCCCCCAGGGGAAATCACGTGGGCCCCCAGGGGAAATCACGTGGGCCCCCAGGGGAAATCACGTGGGCCCCCAGGGGAAATCACGTGGGCCCCCAGGGGAAATCACGTGGGCCCCCAGGGGAAATCACGTGGGCCCCCAGGGGAAATCACGTGGGCCCCCAGGGGAAATCACGTGGGCCCCCAGGGGAAATCACGTGGGCCCCCAGGGGAAATCAAGTGGGCCCCGAGTGGAAATCACGTGGGCCCCGAGGGGAAATCACGTGGGCCCCCAGGGAAAATCACGTGGGCCCCCAGGGGAAATCACGTGGGCCCCCAGGGGAAATCACGTGGGCCCCCAGGGGAAATCACGTGGGCCCCCAGGGAAAATCACGTGGGCCCCCAGGGGAAATCACGTGGGCCCCCAGGGGAAATCACGTGGGCCCCCAGGGGAAATAACGTGGGCCCCCAGGGGAAATCACGTGGGCCCCCAGGGGAAATCACGTGGGCCAGGTTGGGCAATCACGTGGGCCAGGTGGAGCAATCACGTGGGCCCCCAGGGGAAATCACCTGGGCCCCCAGGTGAAATCACGTGGGCCCCCAGGGGAAATCACGTGGGCCCCCAGGGGAAATCACGTGGGCCCCCAGGGGAAATCACGTGGGCCCCCAGGGGAAATCACGTGGGCCCCCAGGGGAAATCAAGTGGGCCCCCAGGGGAAATCACGTGGGCCCCCAGGGGAAATCACGTGGGCCAGGTGGGGCAATCACGTGGGCCAGGTGGAGCAATCACGTGGGCCCCCAGGGGAAATCACGTGGGCCCCCAGGTGAAATCACGTGGGCCCCCAGGGGAAATCACGTGGGCCCCCAGGGGAAATCACGTGGGCCCCCAGGGGAAATCACGTGGGCCCCCAGGGGAAATCACGTGGGCCCCCAGGGGAAATCACGTGGGCCCCCAGGGGAAATCACGTGGGCCCCCAGGGGAAATCACGTGGGCCCCCAGGGGAAATCACGTGGGCCCCCAGGGGAAATCACGTGGGCCCCCAGGGGAAATCACGTGGGCCCCCAGGGGGAATCACGTGGGCCCCCAGGGGAAATCACGTGGGCCCCCAGGGGAAATCACGTGGGCCCACAGGGGAAATCACGTGGGCCCCCAGGGGAAATCACGTGGGCCCCCAGGGGAAATCACGTGGGCCAGGTGGGGCAATCACGTGGGCCAGGTGGGGCAATCACGTGGGCCAGGTGGAGCAATCACGTGGGCCCCCAGGGGAAATCACGTGGGCCCCCAGGGGAAATCACGTGGGCCTCCAGGGGAAATCACGTGGGCCCCCAGGGGAAATCACGTGGGCCCCCAGGGGATATCACGGGGGCCCCGAGGGGAAATCACGTGGGCCCCCAGGGGAAATCACGTGAGCCCCCAGGGGAAATCACGTGGGCCCCCAGGGGAAATCACGTGGGCCCCCAGGGGAAATCACGTGGGCCCCCAGGGGAAATCACGTGGGCCCCCAGGGGAAATCACGTGGGCCCCCAGGGGAAATCACGTGGGCCCCCAGGGGAAATCACGTGGGCCCCCAGGGGAAATCACGTGGGCCCCCAGGGGAAATCACGTGGGCCCCCAGGGGAAATCACGTGGGCCAGGTGGGGCAATCACGTGGGCCAGGTGGAGCAATCACGTGGGCCCCCAGGGGAAATCACGTGGGCCCCCAGGGGAAATCACGTGGGCCCCCAGGGGAAATCACGTGGGCCCCCAGGGGAAATCACGTGGGCCCCCAGGGGAAATCACGTGGGCCCCCAGGGGAAATCACGTGGGCCCCCAGGGGAAATCACGTGGGCCCCCAGGGGAAATCACGTGGGCCAGGTGGGGCAATCACGTGGGCCAGGTGGAGCAATCACGTGGGCCCCCAGGGGAAATCACGTGGGCCCCCAGGGGAAATCACGTGGGCCCCCAGGGGAAATCACGTGGGCCCCCAGGGAAAATCACGTGGGCCCCCAGGGGAAATCACGTGGGCCCCCAGGGGAAATCACGTGGGCCCCCAGGGGAAATCACGTGGGCCCCCAGGGGAAATCACGTGGGCCAGGTGGGGCAATCACGTGGGCCCCCAGGGGAAATCACGTGGGCCCCCAGGGGAAATCACGTGGGCCCCCAGGGGAAATCACGTGGGCCAGGTGGGGCAATCACGTGGGCCAGGTGGGGCAATCACGTGGGCCCCCAGGGGAAATCACGTGGGCCCCCAGGGGAAATCACGTGGGCCCCCAGGGGAAATCACATGGGCCCCCAGGGGAAATCACGTGGTCCCCCAGGGGAAATCACGTGGGCCCCCAGGGGAAATCACGTGGGCCCCCAGGGGAAATCACGTGGGCCCCCAGGGGAAATCACGTGGGCCAGGTGGGGCAATCACGTGGGCCAGGTGGGGCAATCACGTGGGCCCCCAGGGGAAATCACGTGGGCCCCCAGGTGAAATCACGTGGGCCCCCAGGGGAAATCACGTGGGCCCCCAGGGGAAATCACGTGGGCCCCCAGGGGAAATCACGTGGGCCAGGTGGGGCAATCACGTGGGCCAGGTGGAGCAATCACGTGGGCCCCCAGGGGAAATCACGTGGGCCCTCAGGGGAAATCACGTGGGCCCCCAGGGTAAATCACGTGGGCCAGGTGGGGCAATCACGTGGGCCAGGTGGGGCAATCACGTGGGCCCCCAGGGGAAATCACGAGGGCCCCCAGGGCAAATCACGTGGGCCCCCAGGGGAAATCACGTGGGCCCCCAGGGGAAATCACGTGGGCCCCCAGGGGAAATCACGTGGGCCCCCAGGGGAAATCACGTGGGCCAGGTGGGGCAATCACGTGGGCCAGGTGGGGCAATCACGTGGGCCCCCAGGGGAAATCACGTGGGCCCCCAGGTGAAATCACGTGGGCCCCCAGGGGAAATCACGTGGGCCCCCAGGGGAAATCACGTGGGCCCCCAGGGGAAATCACGTGGGCCAGGTGGGGCAATCACGTGGGCCAGGTGGAGCAATCACGTGGGCCCCCAGGGGAAATCACGTGGGCCCTCAGGGGAAATCACGTGGGCCCCCAGGGGAAATCACGTGGGCCAGGTGGGGCAATCACGTGGGCCAGGTGGGGCAATCACGTGGGCCCCCAGGGGCAATCACGTGGGCCCCCAGGGGAAATCACGAGGGCCCCCAGGGCAAATCACGTGGGCCCCCAGGGGAAATCACGTGGGCCCCCAGGGGAAATCACGAGGGCCCCCAGGGCAAATCACGTGGGCCCCCAGGGGAAATCACGTGGGCCCCCAGGGGAAATCACGTGGGCCCCCAGGGGAAATCACGTAGGCCCCCAGGGGAAATCACGTGGGCCCCCAGGGGAAATCACGTGGGCCCCCAGGGGAAATCACGTGGGCCCCCAGGGGAAATCACGTGGGCCCCCAGGGGAAATCACGTGGGCCCCCAGGGGAAATCACGTGGGCCAGGTGGGGCAATCACGTGGGCCAGGTGGAGCAATCACGTGGGCCCCCAATTGAAATCACGTGGGCCCCCAGGGGAAATCACGTGGGCCCCCGGGGGAAATCACGTGGGCCCCCGGGGGAAATCACGTGGGCCCCCGGGGGAAATCACGTGGGCCCCCGGGGGAAATCACGTGGGCCCCCGGGGGAAATCACGTGGGCCCCCGGGGGAAATCACGTGGGCCCCCCGGGGAAATCACTTGGGCCCCCAGTGGGAAACACGTGGGCCCCCAGGGGAAATCACGTGGGCCCCCAGGGGAAATCACGTGGGCCCACAGGGGAAATCACGTGGGCCCCCAGGGGAAATCACGTGGGCCCCCAGGGGAAATCACGTGGGCCAGGTGGGGCAATCACGTGGGCCAGGTGGGGCAATCACGTGGGCCAGGTGGAGCAATCACGTGGGCCCCCAGGGGAAATCACGTGGGCCCCCAGGTGAAATCATGTGGGCCCCCAGGGGAAATCACGTGGGCCGCCAGGGGAAATCACGTGGGCCCCCAGGGGAAATCACGTGGGCCCCGAGGGGAAATCACGTGGGCCCCCAGGGGAAATCACGTGGGCCCCCAGGGGAAATCACGTGGGCCCCCAGGGGAAATCACGTGGGCCCCCAGGGGAAATCACGTGGGCCCCCAGGGGAAATCACGTGGGCCCCCAGGGGAAATCACGTGGGCCCCGAGTGGAAATCACGTGGGCCCCGAGGGGAAATCACGTGGGCCCCCAGGGAAAATCACGTGGGCCCCCAGGGGAAATCACGTGGGCCCCCAGGGGAAATCACGTGGGCCCCCAGGGGAAATCACGTGGGCCCCCAGGGAAAATCACGTGGGCCCCCAGGGGAAATCACGTGGGCCCCCAGGGGAAATCACGTGGGCCCCCAGGGGAAATAACGTGGGCCCCCAGGGGAAATCACGTGGGCCCCCAGGGGAAATCACCTGGGCCAGGTTGGGCAATCACGTGGGCCAGGTGGAGCAATCACGTGGGCCCCCAGGGGAAATCACCTGGGCCCCCAGGTGAAATCACGTGGGCCCCCAGGGGAAATCACGTGGGCCCCCAGGGGAAATCACGTGGGCCCCCAGGGGAAATCACGTGGGCCCCCAGGGGAAATCACGTGGGCCCCCAGGGGAAATCAAGTGGGCCCCCAGGGGAAATCACGTGGGCCCCCAGGGGAAATCACGTGGGCCAGGTGGGGCAATCACGTGGGCCAGGTGGAGCAATCACGTGGGCCCCCAGGGGAAATCACGTGGGCCCCCAGGTGAAATCACGTGGGCCCCCAGGGGAAATCACGTGGGCCCCCAGGGGAAATCACGTGGGCCCCCAGGGGAAATCACGTGGGCCCCCAGGGGAAATCACGTGGGCCCCCAGGGGAAATCACGTGGGCCCCCAGGGGAAATCACGTGGGCCCCCAGGGGAAATCACGTGGGCCCCCAGGGGAAATCACGTGGGCCCCCAGGGGAAATCACGTGGGCCCCCAGGGGAAATCACGTGGGCCCCCAGGGGAAATCACGTGGGCCCCCAGGGGAAATCACGTGGGCCCCCAGGGGAAATCACGTGGGCCCCCAGGGGAAATCACGTGGGCCCCGAGTGGAAATCACGTGGGCCCCGAGGGGAAATCACGTGGGCCCCCAGGGAAAATCACGTGGGCCCCCAGGGGAAATCACGTGGGCCCCCAGGGGAAATCACGTGGGCCCCCAGGGGAAATCACGTGGGCCCCCAGGGAAAATCACGTGGGCCCCCAGGGGAAATCACGTGGGCCCCCAGGGGAAATCACGTGGGCCCCCAGGGGAAATAACGTGGGCCCCCAGGGGAAATCACGTGGGCCCCCAGGGGAAATCACGTGGGCCAGGTGGGGCAATCACGTGGGCCAGGTGGAGTAATCACGTGGGCCCCCAGGGGAAATCACGTGGGCCCCCAGGGGAAATCACGTGGGCCAGGTGGGGCAATCACGTGGGACCCCAGGGGAAATCACGAGGGCCCCCAGGGCAAATCACGTGGGCCCCCAGGGGAAATCACGTGGGCCCCCAGGGGAAATCACGTGGGCCCCCAGGGGAAATCACGTGGGCCCCCAGGGAAAATCACGTGGGCCCCCAGGGGAAATCACGTGGGCCCCCAGGGGAAATCACGTGGGCCCCCAGGGGAAATCACGTGGGCCCCCAGGGGAAATCACGTGGGCCAGGTGGTGCAATCACGTGGGCCAGGTGGAGCAATCACGTGGGCCCCCAGGGGAAATCACGTGGGCCCTCAGGGGAAATCACGTGGGCCCCAGGGGAAATCACGTGGGGCAGGTGGGCAATCACGTGGGCCAGGTGGGGCAATCACGTGGGCCCCCAGGGGAAATCACGAGGGCACCCAGGGCAAATCACGTGGGCCCCCAGGGGAAATCACGAGGGCACCCAGGGCAAATCACGTGGGCCCCCAGGGGAAATCACGTGGGCCCCCAGGGGAAATCACGTGGGCCCCCAGGGGAAATCACGTGGGCCCACAGGGGAAATCACGTGGGCCCCCAGGGGAAATCACGTGGGCCCCCAGGGGAAATCACGTGGGCCAGGTGGGGCAATCACGTGGGCCAGGTGGGGCAATCACGTGGGCCAGGTGGAGCAATCACGTGGGCCCCCAGGGGAAATCACGTGGGCCCCCAGGTGAAATCATGTGGGCCCCCAGGGGAAATCACGTGGGCCGCCAGGGGAAATCACGTGGGCCAGGTGGGGCAATCACGTGGGCCAGGTGGAGCAATCACGTGGGCCCCCAGGGGAAATCACGTGGGCCCCCAGGGGAAATCACGTGGGCCCCCAGGGGAAATCACGTGGGCCCCCAGGGGAAATCACGTGGGCCCCCAGGGGAAATCACGTGGGCCCCCAGGGGAAATCACGTGGGCCCCCAGGGAAAATCACGTGGGCCCCCAGGGGAAATCACGTGGGCCCCCAGGGGAAATCACGTGGGCCCCCAGGGGAAATCACGTGGGCCAGGTGGAGCAATCACGTGTGCCCCCAGGGGAAATCACGTGGGCCCCCAGGGGAAATCACGTGGGCCCCCAGGGGAAATCACGTGGGCCAGGTGGGGCAATCACGTGGGCCAGGTGGGGCAATCACGTGGGCCCCCAGGGGAAATCACGAGGGCCCCCAGGGCAAATCACGTGGGCCCCCAGGGGAAATCACGTGGGCCCCCAGGGGAAATCACGTGGGCCCCCAGGGGAAATCACGTGGGCCCCCAGGGGAAATCACGTGGGCCCCCAGGGGAAATCACGTGGGCCCACAGGGGAAATCACGTGGGCCCCCAGGGGAAATCACGTGGGCCCCCAGGGGAAATCACGTGGGCCAGGTGGGGCAATCACGTGGGCCAGGTGGGGCAATCACGTGGGACAGGTGGAGCAATCACGTGGGCCCCCAGGGGAAATCACGTGGGCCCCCAGGGGAAATCACGTGGGCCCCCAGGGGAAATCACGTGGGCCCCCAGGGGAAATCACGTGGGCCCCCAGGGGAAATCACGTGGGCCCCCAGGGGAAATCACGTGGGCCCCCAGGGGAAATCACGTGGGCCCCCAGGGGAAATCACGTGGGCCCCCAGGGGAAATCACGTGGGCCCCCAGGGGAAATCACGTGGGCCCCCAGGGGAAATCACGTGGGCCCCCAGGGGAAATCACGTGGGCCCCCAGGGGAAATCACGTGGGCCCCCAGGGGAAATCACGTGGGCCCCCAGGGGAAATCACGTGGGCCCCCAGGGGAAATCACGTGGGCCCCCAGGGAAAATCACGTGGGCCCCCAGGGGAAATCACGTGGGCCCCCAGGGGAAATCACGTGGGCCCCCAGGGGAAATCACGTGGGCCCTCAGGGGAAATCACGTGGGCCCCCAGGGGAAATCACGTGGGCCCCCAGGGGAAATCACGTGGGCCAGGTGGGGCAATCACGTGGGCCAGGTGGAGCAATCACGTGGGCCCCCAGGGGAAATCACGTGGGCCCCCAGGTGAAATCACTTGGCCCCCAGGGGAAATCACGTGGGCCCCCAGGGGAAATCACCTGGGCCCCCAGGGGAAATCACGTGGGCCCCCAGGGGAAATCACGTGGCCCCCAGGGCAAATCACGTGGGCCCCCAGGGGAAATCACGTGGGCCCCCAGGGGAAATCACGTGGGCCAGGTGGAGCAATCACGTGGGCCCCCAGGGGAAATCACGTCGGCCCCCAGGGGAAATCACCTGGGCCCCCAGGGGAAATCACGTGGGCCAGGTGGGGCAATCACGTGGGCCAGGTGGGGCAATCACGTGGGCCCCCAGGGGAAATCACGAGCGCCCCCAGGGCAAATCACGTGGGCCCCCAGGGGAAATCACGTGGGCCCCCAGGGGAAATCACGTGGGCCCCCAGGGGAAATCACGTGGGCCCCCAGGGGAAATCACGTGGGCCCCCAGGGGAAATCACGTGGGCCCCCAGGGGAAATCACGTGGGCCCCCAGGGGAAATCACGTGGGCCAGGTGGAGCAATCACGTGGGCCCCCAGGGGAAATCACGTGGGCCCCCAGGGGAAATCACGTGGGCCCCCAGGGGAAATCACGTGGGCCCCCAGGGGAAATCACGTGGGGCAGGTGGGGCAATCACGTGGGCCAGGTGGGGCAATCACGTGGGCCCCCAGGGGAAATCACGAGGGCCCCCAGGGCAAATCACGTGGGCCCCCAGGTGAAATCACGTTGGCCCCCAGGGGAAATCACGTGGGCCCCCAGGGGAAATCACGTGGGCCCCCAGGGGAAATCACGTGGGCCCCCAGGGGAAATCACGTGGGCCCCCAGGGGAAATCACGTGGGCCCCCAGGGGAAATCACGTGGGCCCCCAGGGGAAATCACGTGGGCCAGGTGGTGCAATCACGTGGGCCAGGTGGGGCAATCACGTGGGCCAGGTGGAGCAATCACGTGGGCCCCCAGGGGAAATCACGTGGGCCCCCAGGTGAAAACACGTGGGCCCCAAGGGGAAATCATGTGGGCCACCAGGGGAAATCGCGTGGGCCCCCAGGGGAAATCACGTGGGCCCCCAGGGGAAATCACGTGGGCCCCCAGGGGAAATCACGTGGGCCCCCAGGGGAAATCACGTGGGCCCCCAGGGGAAATCACGTGGGCCCCCAGGGGAAATCACGTGGGCCCCCAGGGGAAATCACGTGGGCCAGGTGGGGCAATCACGTGGGCCAGGTGGAGCAATCACGTGGGCCCCCAGGGGAAATCACGTGGGCCAGGTGGTGCAATCACGTGGGCCAGGTGGGGCAATCACGTGGGCCATGTGGGGCAATCACGTGGGCCAGGTGGAGCAATCACGTGGGCCCCCAGGGGAAATCACGTGGGCCCCCAGGGGAAATCACGTGGGCCAGGTGGTGCAATCACGTGGGCCAAGTGGGGCAATCAC